>CM031625.1:17254271-17264118 GCA_018398815.1 Conus ventricosus | reverse complement strand
ATGACTGAATGTTATATTAAGCCATATCTTAAAAAGAAGTAATGTTGTTACAGTATCGTTTGAACATGCCAGTTTTGTTTGATTCGTATGATGAATAGTATATAAGTGAAGTCTATCGATTAAAATGAGCACATAAAGTACTGTGACAAGAGAGCTTGTTGTATTCGTAGTTACTCTTATATGAACAGTATTAAATCATGTTATCTTTAGAGGTACATTTTACTTCCCTGTTATGACTACTGATCTATGTATCAATGAAATCATAGATGTATGCGCAGTAAAATAGATATTACCTACACATACGTGCTTTGCTTATTTTGTCTATGATGGAATCGAAGCATAGGTAAGCCATTTATAATGGGAATTATATAAAGTTGTGCGACAGAAAAATCTTAACATAATCGAAGTTAGTTACTACACAACATACAGGTTTCTGTGACTGTGTCCATGTTTTGCTGTCTGTTGCAAATGATTTTAGTATGATGGAAATCATGTACATATGAGTATTAAGCACAAACGCATCCATCAGGGGTGTGTGTGTGTGTGTGTGTGTGTGTGTGTGTGTGTGTGTGTGTGTGTGTGTGTGTGTGTGTGTGTTTTGTGTGTGTGTGTGTCTGTTGTTCGTTTGCTTGCTCATTTAAAAAATAAATGAAATACGGGGTGGAAAAGGTAATCCAAGGAAAACAGTGTACTGCATTCACAGGTTTGAGACAACAACGGATATGTAATGATGCTACTGGGTTTAAAAATGAAGCAGCGAAAATGTGTTCCTTTTTCACTTTTCGTCAATACCCAGAGAACATTGTTTATGAAACACTTGTACGTGCACGCAAAGTCACACTCTCGGCAGCCCTCAGTTCAGGACCTTCTAAAAGCCATGATGACAGAACATTTGCAGTGCTCACCTACCACCCACACAGCCTTGCTGTTCGCAATATTCTCCTCAGAAACGTCCATATTTTGCACAATGATCCAGTGTGGATTGCATCTCGTAGAGATACACACCTTCAAGACCTTCGTGTGAAGGCATCAGTCCAACATCCCTCCAGTGGCTCTTTTCCTTCTCCCGGAAATCAACCCAGTCACAAGAAGAACTGCAAAACCTGCCCCTTCCTCAACTCTGCCACCACCGTCACGGGCCCCTTGGAAAATTCACAACAAGATCTTTCACTTGCCAGTCATCCAATTTGGTCTACATCATAACCTGCACACTTTGCAGCAAACTGTACATTGGAGAAACCTATCGCTCCCTCAACGACCGTTTCACTGAACACATCAGATCCATGACACTTCAGTGCAAGATCCCTATTGGAGTACATTTTAACAGCCCCATGCACACATACTCTCACGCCAAAGTTGCTGCTGTCTAGCAGAATAAAGCCAGCATGACCTATCGAAAATTGATGGAATCCTGGCTGATCAAACAACTTGGCACCGCCACACCAACAGTGCTTAACATCAAAGAATGATTTCTTTCCTCCTCCTCCTCCTTCTCCCCCACCTCTCTCTCTCTCTCTCTTTCCCCAATGCTCCTCTCTCTCTCTCCTCTCTCTCTCTCTCTCTCTCTCTCTCTCTCTCTCTCTCTCTCTGTCTGTCTGTCTGTCTGTCTGTCTGTCTTTCCCCTAATGCCCCCCCCCTCTCTCTCTCTCTCTCTCTCTCTCTCTCTCTCTCTTCAGCTTCACTTTCCTTTTTCCTTTCTCCTAACACATCTGATTTCTACTCGGCCCTGCAGCCACTTGCTGGAGTTTGCTGTCACCATGATTTCTGTTCACCTTTCCATCTTTTAAAGTGCTATGTTCTCACAGTTCTTTACCATTGAAAAAGGGTTTAAGGCCCGAAACGTTTGGTTGATCTAATCCTTGGATTACCGTTTCCACCCTGTTTGTTTGTTTTTTAATTTTATTTTTCATTGTGTAATGTTGTGGTCAAGTTCAGTCTGCTTGTTTATTTGTTTTCTGTCACACAAAATCATGTCAGTATCCATTGCTTCTGTTCCACAACCAAGAGAGTGGTATCAATCAAACCATGTATTTTTCTTTTGTGTCACGATGTTCTTATTACGACTGACACAACTAACACACGAACGGTGTAAAGGTATTCATAAGAACGTGTGTTTCGATTTCCGTATGTGACAAATAATCTCATTACCATTGACATAAATCATTTGAACAGTGTGAAAAGTTCCATCAGAATAAACATGCTGTACATTATTTGTGATGTATGTGATTAGTTTTGGTCATTTTGCGACAAGTGGCCATTTTGTCATTGAAATGACTTGAACACTATGATCAAAACTATTAGAACATATATGCCATGCTTGCATTTGGTTCAGCTGATTTGGGTTTTACTCATTTGGGTTAGATATGAACTCTGTCAGAGCCTGTATACTTTGGCTTCCTTGTGGGATGCTTTGCCTTATTGAAACCTATGGTATGTGCTCAAAAATGCATAGATTACAACACGCACACTTTTCATTCCTCACATGGCAAATAGTCTAAGTGTCACTGAAACCTCTAAGGAATGTACAGTATGAAGATACATATCAGCACTGTATAGTGTGCTTCTTTTTCTTGACCAGGTATCTCGTTATGTAATGATGGATGACACGTTACACATAGCATGCACCCTGCGTGAGAAATGGAAAGAATGAAGGAAGTAAGGAAATTGAGTGAGGGATATTGAACGATATTGACTGGATGACACGGGAAACGATAGAATGAAGCAACAGCTTGCAGCTCTTCAGTCGGCACTACCCAGGTAGGCAGCCCGTTGTGTAAACGAGTGTTGATTGTAAAGCGCTTATTAGAGCTTGGTCGCTATCCGAGAATAGGCGCTATATAAGTATTTATTATTATTATTATTATTATTATTATTATAAAATGTAATGCATTGTGCTGGATGGAAATGTATCTACCAGACCATGTTCCCTGTGCATCTTTGTGTAGCAAGTGATGGAATGGTTGACATCATCCAATATCTGATTGGAATAAATATATCCATTAGACCTTGTATCCACTGTTTCGGCTGTGGGGCATGTTAGTCCTGTGTAATTGGAATCACTGATATATCACGTGTGACGGTATCTACCCGAACAGGCATCTTTTAGTTTGATTACGGGTAATCTAATGATTAGAATGACCAATGTGGAGATACCATATCTTTTGTCAGAATGTGTGTGGTTTATTATTGTCATTATTATTATTATTATTATTATTATTATTATTATTATTATTATTATTATTATTATTATTATTATTGTTGTTGTTGTTGTTATCATTATCACTGTTGATGTTGTTGTTGTTATAATTATTATTATCATTATCATTACTATTCATTACTACAAATAATGTCTATAAAGAATCTCTTGGGAGAGATTGACAGTAGAATTTCTCCAGAGACCCAACCAACTCTCAGGCCTCGACGCATGTCCTCAGAGAAGTGTTTCGACGCTGAGCTCATGACACTCTAAGGGCCGACCCGCATCTAGGTCATGATTCTTAGAGTCTCTTCTGCTGTCAGATCTTCTGACCCGCATCTAGGTCATGATCCTTAGAGTCTCTTCTGCTGTCAGATCTTCTGACCCGCATCTAGGTCATGATTCTTAGAGTCTCTTCTGCTGTCAGATCTTCTGACCCGCATCTAGGTCATGATTCTTAGAGTCTCTTCTGCTGTCAGATCTTCTGACCCGCATCTAGGTCATGATTCTTAGAGTCTCTTCTGCTGGCTGTCAGATCTTCTGACCCACATCTAGATCATGATTCTTAGAGTCTCTTCTGCTGTCAGATCTTCTGACCCACATCTAGGTCATAAACCTTAGAGTCTCTTCTGCTGTCAGATCTTCTGACCCACATCTAGGTCATGATTCATAGAGTCTTCTGCTGTCAGATCTTCTGACCCGCATTTAGGTCATGATTCTTAGAGTCTCTTCTGCTGGCTGTCAGATCTTCTGACCCGCATCTAGGTCATGATTCTTAGAGTCTCTTCTGCTGTCAGATCTCCTCTCCTGGGTTTGCTGGGATTCAAACCAGCAACTCTGGGACGTATTAAGCCATTGCCTTTTACGAATGGTGTCTTTCTTACATTGCATGAGGTAATTATTCTAATCTTAAGTCCTATGAAATTCACACTTGCGTTTCAAAACTATCAGAGCATAATAATACGGTTTGCTCGTTTTGTGTGATAAAGTGATATCTTTATAATCCTAATTAGAGGCATAATTACAAACGTTATGAATGCATCTATTAGAAAACATATGGTGTGCTTATTTTCTGCCATCAGAAACCTCAGAATAACAGATATGATGTTATGATCTTATTTTCATTGAGGCAACTAATAGTAGAGGTAGAAGCCGTGACACACGCACTCCATTGACTTTCACCCACAGACTACTTTCTAGTGGAAAAGTCATGATATTGACTGACGCCATGAAACGACTTCAAAAGTAAAGGGTGGAACAGGAAGCCCTGCATGACATGAAGCAGTGCGCAGCCTTCCATTGGAGACACTCATGAACGTACTGCCCTGGACATGGAGTGTGCAGCCTTCCATTGGAGACACTCATGAACGTACTGCCCTGGACATGCAGTGTGCAGCCTTCCATTGAAGACACTCATGATGAACGTACTGCCCTGGACATGCAGTGTGCAGCCTTCCATTGAAGACACTCATGATGAACGTACTACCCTGGACATGCAGAATGCAGCCTTCCATTGAAGACACTCATGATGAACGTACTACCCTGGACATGCAGAATGCAGCCTTCCATTGAAGACACTCATGATGAACGTACTGCCCTGGACATGCAGAATGCAGCCTTCCATTGGAGACACTCATGATGAACGTACTGCCCTGGACATGCAATGTGCAGCCTTCCATTCGAGACACTCATGATGAACGTACTGCCCTGGACATGCAATGTGCAGCCTTCCATTCGAGACACTCATGATGAACGTACTGCCCTGGACATGCAGTGTGCAGCCTTCCATTGGAGACACTCATGATGAACGTACTTCCCTGGGCATGCAGGAGCTCACGGAAATGAGCGAGAAGACACACTGACAGGCGAGAAGACACACTGACAGGCGAGAAGACACACTGACAGGCGAGAAGACTCACTGACAGGCGAGAAGACACGCTGACAGGCGAGAAGACACACTGACAGGCGAGAAGACACACTGACAGGCGAGAAGACACACTGACAGGCAATGCAATGATAAGAACGTGATCACAGCTTGGCCGATCTGAAGTGACAACAAATCTAAAACATCACCTAAACAACCAAAAGCAAAGCAGTTATACCATAGAAGATTTTTTTTAAAGATCTGAACATCAAGAGAGGAAGTGGCCGCATATCCAGACTTACAAGAAGAGCAAGAAACGTCACCAACCAAGTAAATGTTGGACTAATCTCAAGGCCAACATTGTACAGACTCCTGGAGGGTTGGGCAGACTCATACTGACCCTTTCCAATACCACATACAAACAATCAAACACATTTCAACTGACATAAGAATGTGAATCTCTCAGGGACTCCAGTGTAAACTGTCAACATTGTGCGCTGGTAGGTGAGCATTGGTGGGGCAATGCAGGTGAGTAAATTGGAGAGTCCACAGAAGTGTGTGTGTGTGTGTGTGTGTGTGTGTGTGTGTGTGTGTGTGTGTGTGTGTGTGTATGTGTGTGTGTGTGTGTGTGTGTGTGTGTGTGTGTGTGTGTGTGTGTCTGTCTGTCTGTCTGTGTCTGTGTCTATTTCCTCATATGTGTGTATGATTTCAGTATTATATCTCTATTTTTCAAATTTGCTTTTGAACAATGCATAATATGCAAATTGATGTGCATAAACTCCCACAAAATATCTCCTTAAGCTATGGCTGTAAATTTGTAGCGTGTCTGTATTATACAGACCCATGATGCTAGGGCCAAACGAATGTCACGTGATCAAACTAGCCGGCCTTTCATTTTTAAGTAAGGCATTTTTTTTTCTTTACCAGAGAATCATCACCTAGCAGTGTGTAAAACAGTTTGTATCATTTTCTTTTCTTCTGGATACGTAACACCTTAAGTGAACTTTTAGCTTCAGTGGTGTTCCTGTCAAAGTTCCTATCATTAACAAAGCAGATGCTTTTCAGGTTTCCTGGCTCTGACGTGGATACACTTTAGGTATATCTGCACTCAACCCTTTGGCCAGGGGAGTGGTCATTTTGATCCACCTGACAGCTAATGCATGCAGCTGATGCAAAATCTCCAGGGTCTTCCGTGGAGTGGTGTGCTTTCTTTGGGTCCCTGCCGCCAAGCGAGCACTGGTCATCCACGACAGTTCTCCAGAAAGTTCCACTGTGACCTATCACCTCCCCCATCCCCATCCCTTCTGTCCATATGGTTTCCATCTTACTGATCCACGCCTAAGGGTCTCTTCTGTGGCTGTTTCTACGTCGTGCCCTCTTCCTTCTCCCCATATGAGTTTCAGATATACATGGGAGTCAGAAGGGGAATCGACATTACAGCTTACATACGGCTTCTGTTTTTTTATTTTAATTTAATTTTTTTTAAAAGTCAAAATAGGTAATCTTAGTCAAAATAAGTAATCAAAAGGGATCAGAATTTCAGCTATTTCCTGTCAGGTGGAAATGCAGCGAGGGGATAATCTTGGGGGGGGGGGGGGGGGGGGGGGGGGGGGGTTCGTTTTCTATCTTTTCCCCCTTTTTTTTTTGGTATTGCTATCGAGCATAAGTATTAGTAACGAACATAAGTTACGTCTGCATGCCCTTCTTTCCCTCTCTCTCCCTCCTCCCTCCCCCCTCCCTCCCTCTCCTCTCTCTCTCTCTCTCTCTCTCTCTCTCTCTGTCATATCCATCCCCCAAACACATCCTTCCCCCAAGCGCGCGCGTATGTGTGTGTGTGTGTGTGTGTGTGTGTGTGTGTGTGTGTGTGTGTGTGTGTGTGTGTGTGTGTTGCATTACTGTTATATCAATATCATTATTACTGTTGGCATTGTTATCATCATCATCATCATCATCATCATCATCATCATCATCAGTAGTAGTAGCAGTAGTAGTAGTTGTAGTAGTAGTAGTGAAAAAAAAGAAAAAGATACACCCGAAGGTACGGGTAGGATCCAGAGAAGTATCCCGTAGCCTGACTTGATGCCGTTCTGACAGGCTACGACAGTACAACTCCAGACACGGCCAAGCTTTGGCCATGACGTCTTCCGTGCTCTCTGAAGAGGGTCCCAGGTCGCAGTCTTTCCCGCTGTCAACAGGACTTTTCCCTGCGGTCGGTGAGTCTGTCCTCACCGTCACTGGACCTCTCCCCAGGGCCGACCAAAAGGCAGACAAGAAAAAGATACAGCCGAAGGTGCGGGTGGAACCCAGAGAAGTACTGTCCTCAACCGCCGAACAAACCAGCTGAGAGCAATCCTCCACCACCCTTGGAAGCCTTTGCTGTGTTCACATAGGGTGCAGGCACGCACAGGGCGTTCCATTTACACGTGCAGGGACATTACTGCTCCCTGGCAGATGCTGTTCTGTAATGGCCACTGGATGTGACACGACGTAACCCCCATGGGAGTGTTGCCATGGGTGTACCAGTCTGTATTACATGACTGCAGAGCCCACCGACAAAAAACCCATCGCCAAGCAACTGCTGTGTGCATCCCGCAGCCTCACTCGTTGCCGTTCTGCTGACAGGCGACCACAGTACAACTCCAGACACGACCAAGCTTTCTCCATGGGGTCTTACTTGCTCTCTGAAGGGCGCACAGTAATTATTATTATTATTTCTATTATCATTATTATATCATTATTATTATTATTATTATTATTATTATTATTTATTATTATTTTTATTGCTTTTGTTTTTGTTATTATCATTATTATCACCATTTTTAATATCAACAGCATTATTGTTATCATCGTAAACATGATGCTGACGATGATGATAATGATGATGATGATGATGATGATGATGATGATGATCATTATTATTTCATTATCATTATCATTATTGTTGTTGTTGTTGTTGTTGTTGTTGTTGTTGTTGTTATTATCAGTTATTATTATCATAATTATCATCATCATTCTTCTCTCTCTCTCTCTCTTCTCTCTCTCTCTCTCTCTCTCTCTCCTCTCTCTCTCTCTCTCTCTCTCTCTGCACACACATATATGTATCTATGTATGTATAATATCTTCCTCATCGTTATCATTTTCTTCGTCATCATCATCATTGTTGTTATTGTTGTTGTTGTTGTTGTTGTTATATTCCGTATCTATTGCCTCCATCCTTAGTTTTTCCACCTGCGGTTTTAGGTCATCCCCCAAGACTACATTTTGAACTCGGATCGAAGAGAAAACGACAGTTCGTCCGTTGTTTACATTGCTTTGAATGTTATTCATCCTGCCTACAGAAGATCAAATGAGTTGACACGCGTTGTGTTTGTTTTGCTATTCGTATCTTCCTTCGTTTGGCGACGTAGCAGTCCTGGTTTTACTGTGGTAACATCTTGGACTTCGTTTTCCCTTGCGACTGGTCTGGCGGCTTCAAAGACGCAAAGAACTACAGTGGCAAAGTCCATTGGACCAGAAACAACAACGATGAACAATCACCTCTACTACTACCACACAGCAGCGGCAGGAAACACCAACGAACGCCTCAATGTCCCGTCAGTGACACAGGTAATATCGACTCTGTTGCAAATGTCTCCTAGCATCTTCCAGAAAGAAAGCATAGAACAGAAAAAGGGATCCTTTTGAATTAAGTCCATGTTTTTTTTAAGTAAATAATTTTACCAATCTGGTAGCAAATAGTCCTTTCAACAAGTTTCTAAGTGGATGTAATTTTTTTTTCAGAAGATATGTCTGTCCAAGCCTGTGATGAACTATAGAACGATTCTTTTTATTCTCCCACGTTTACAAGAGAAGATCCTGTAATATTTTCCTTTAGTCTATAGACAGCCTTCGTTAGAGTATGATGCGATGGATAGGCAAACAAATGATGACACCCCTTCCCCTTACCCTTCCAATTATAATTGATAGATCCAATTATAATATGAATAAAAATGGGAAAAAATAGTTGAAAATGTACTGCTGTGTGACTGCTGTGATTGTCACTAAGAAATGACAACTGGTAACGATTGAATTATTTAAATAGAAAAAAAAAAAGAAGAGAAAAAAACCGAAGCACAACAACACAAAACACAAGTGACAAAGTGAACCGGTCTCCAATATCTAGCAGAAGAAAACAAATCATGAAAGTGGAAGAAAGCACAAAAACCGAAATGAAAATAAGATTTATGGCCCATCATGATTTCTGCAGACAAACGATCGTCGATGTAGATATCGTTGCCTCCCTACTGTCACAGACAGCGAGGAACTCCTTGTAAAAAAAATCATTGATTTTTTTCTTCTGTCTTTGGAGACAAGACTATGAGAGAGAGAGAGAGAGAGAGAGAGAGAGAGAGAGAGAGAGAGAGAGAGGGGAGAGAGAGAGGGGAGGGATGGAGGGAGAGAGAGAGAGAGAGAGAGAGAGAGAGAGAGAGAGAGAGGAGAGAGAGAGAGAGAGAGAGAGAGAGAGAGAGAGAGAGAGAGAGATGAAAAGGAATGAACGGGCCTTCTTCTTCTTAGAGGGGCCGTAACGAAAATATGGTCGGCCATATTATTATTATTATTGTTATTACCATTCTTCTTATTATTATCATTATTATTATCATCATCATTATTATCAGCATCATCATCGTTATCTTTATTCTTATTATCATTATTATTATTATCATTGTGGTGATGATGACGTAGATGATGATGATGCTGATTGTTGTTGTCGCTGTTGCTATTAACATTATTAACATTATTATTATTAT
>CM031625.1:17246771-17249271 GCA_018398815.1 Conus ventricosus | reverse complement strand
CTGTTGCTGCCTGTAAAACACAGCTCGTCGCTGCCTATAGAACAAAGCCTGTTGCTGCCTGTTGCTGCCTGCAAAACACAGCGTGTTGCTGCCTGTTAAACACAGCCTGTCGTTCGCCTATAAAACACAGCCTGTTGCTGCCTGTAAAACACAGCCTGTCGCTGCCTGTAAAACACAGCCTGTTGCTGACTTTTAAAACACAGCCTGTCGCTGCCTGTAAAACACAGCCTGTTGCTGCCTGTAAACACAGCCTGTTGCTGCCTGTTAAACACAGCCTGTCTTTCGCCTATAAAACACAGCCTGTCGCTGCCTGTAAAACACAGCCTGTTGCTGCCTGTAAAACACAGCGTGTTGCTGCCTGTTAAACACAGCCTGTCGTTCGCCTATAAAACACAGCCTGTCGCTGCCTGTAAAACACAGCCTGTTGCTGCCTGCAAAACACAGCGTGTTGTTGCCTGTTAAACACAGCCTGTCACTGTCTGTAAAACACAGCCTGTTGCTGCCTGTAAAACACAGCCTGTCACTGTCTGTAAAACACAGCCTGTTGCTGCCTGCAAAACACAGCGTGTTGCTGCCTATAAAACACAGCTGTTGCTGTCTGTAAAACACAGCCTGTTGCTGCCTATAAAACACAGCCTGTTGCTGTCTGTAAAACACAGCCTGTCGCTGTCTGTAAAACACAGCCTGTTGCTGCCTATAAAACACAGCCTGTTGCTGTCTGTAAAACACAGCCTGTCGCTGTCTGTAAAACACAGCCTGTTGTGCCTATAAAACATAGCCTGTTGCTGTCTGTAAAACACAGCCTGTTGCTGCCTGCAAAACACAGCGTGTTGCTGCCTGTAAAACACAGCCTGTCACTGTCTGTAAAACACAGCCTGTCGCTGCCTGTAAAACACAGCCTGTTGCTGCCTATAAAACACAGCCTGTCGCTGCCTGTAAAACACAGCCTGTTGCTGCCTGTAAAACACAGCCTGTTGCTGCCTGTAAAACACAGCCTGTTGCTCCCTGTAAACACAGCCTGTCGCTGCCTGTAAAACACAGCCTGTTGCTGCCTATAAAACACAGCCTGTTGCTGCCAGTAAAACACAGCCTGTCGCTGCCTGTAAAACACAGCCTGTTGCTGCCTGTAAAACACAGCCTGTTGCTGCCTGTAAAACACAGCCTGTTGCTGCCTGTAAAACACAGCCTGTCGCTGCCTGTAAAACACAGCCTGTTGCTGCCTATAAAACACAGCCTGTTGCTGCCAGTAAAACACAGCCTGTCGCTGCCTGTAAAACACAGCCTGTTGCTGCCTGTAAAACACACCCTGTTGCTGCCTGTAAAACACAGCCTGTCGCTGCCTGTAAAACACAGCCTGTTGCTGCCTATAAACCACAGCCTGTTGCTGCCTGTAAAACACAGCCTGTCGCTGCCTGTAAAACACAAGCCTGTCTCTACCTATAAAACACAGCCTGTTGCTGCCTGTAAAACACAGCCTGTTGCTGCCTGTAAAACACAGCCTGTCGCTGCCTGTAAAACACAGCCTGTTGCTGCCTATAAACCACAGCCTGTTGCTGTCTGTAAAACACAGCCTGTCGCTGCCTGTAAAACACAGCCTGTCTCTGCCTGTAAAACACAGCCTGTCACTGCCTGTAAAACACAGCTGTCACTGCCTGTAAAACACAGCCTGTCACTGCCTGTTAAACACAGCCTGTCGCTGCCTGTAAAACACAGCCTGTCACTGCCTGTAAAACACAGCCTGTCACTGCCTGTAAACACAGCCTGTCACTGCCTGTAAAACAGCCTGTCACTGCCTGTTAAACACAGCCTGTCGCTGCCTGTAAAACACAGCCTGTCGCTGCCTGTAAAACAGCCTGTCACTGCCTGTTAAACACAGCCTGTCGCTGACTGTAAAACACAGCCTGTCGCTGCCTGTAAAACACAGCCTGTTGCTGCCTATAAACACAGCTGTTGCTGTCTGTAAAACACAGCCTGTTGCTGCCTGTAAAAACACAGCCTGTTGCTGCCTGTAAAACACAGCCTGTCGCTGCCTGTAAAACACAGCCTGTCGCTGCCTATAAAGCACAGCCTGTCGCTGCCTATAAAACACAGCCTGTTGCTGCCTGTAAAACAGCCTGTTGCTGCCTGTAAAACAGCTGTTGCTGCCTATAAAACACAGCCTGTCGCTGCCTATAAAACACAGCCTGTTGCTCCCTGTAAAATAGCTTGTTGCTACCTGTAAAACAGCCTGTTGCTGCCTGTAAAACAGCCTGTTGCTGCCTGTAAAACAGCCTGTTGCTGCCTATAAAACACAGCATGTTGCTCTACTATACAGCCTGTCGCTGCCTGTTAAAACACAGCCTGTTGCTGCCTGTAAAACACAGCCTGTTGCTGCCTGTAAAACACAGCCTGTTGCTGCCTGTAAAACACAGCCTGTCGCTGCCTGTAAAACACAGCCCGTTGCTGCCTGTAAAACACAGCCTGTCGCTCTAAAACACAGCCTGTCGCTGCCTGTAAAACA
>CM031625.1:17239271-17241771 GCA_018398815.1 Conus ventricosus | reverse complement strand
GTATTTAAAAAATACAAAAAACAACAACACCCAGATAGATACGTAAACGAACTAAGAAAAACAAGCCAGACAGACGCACAGACAAACAAACAAACAAAAACAGACAGACACACAAACTTAAAAAGAGGCAGATTTACACACTAACAAACTATAAAAAAAAACCAGACACACAAACCGAAAAAACAACAACACACAAACATACAAACAAAAAACAACAACACACAAACATACAAACAAAAAAACAACAACACACAAACATACAAACAAAAAACAACAACACACAAACATACAAACAAAAAAAACAACAACACACAAACATACAAACAAAAAAACAACAACACACAAACATACAAACAAAAAAACAACAACACACAAACATACAAACAAAAAAACAACAACACACAAACATACAAACAAAAAACAACAACACACAAACATACAAACAAAAAAAACAACAACACACAAACATACAAACAAAACAACAACAACAGATAGACACATAAACAAACTTTAAAAAAAAAACAGATAACACAAACAAACCAAACAAACCAAACACACACACACACACACACACACACACACACACAAACTAAATAAACAAACAGACATACGCACCTCCCCCCCCCAAAAAAAAAAAAAAAAAAAAGAAAAAAAAGACAGACAGACATACAAACAAACAGACAGAGTCGAATGAATACCTGACCACCCTGATACATAAAATGAACGAACCGTTATTGTGCGTTCCAGACAACGAGTGCAGAAACTGCTGTGCCAGAAGTTCCTGTGGGTGATGTGCTTGAGCCAGACTCTGCTGGATGCGGGCTTCTCCATCCACTTCATCCTCTTCCCCGCCTACGTTCAGAGCGTGGGACTGCAGCCACAGGCCATCCCGCCCATGTACATCATGTACGGCGTCAGCATGATCATCAGTCGTGTTGTGGCCGGCCTGGTCTTCAACCTCGTCTCGCGCCACTGGCTCAAAGCCTTCTTCTGTTTCCGGGTGGGGTATGCCGCCGTGCTGAGTGTCCTGTCCTTGTGTGGGAGGTCCTTCTCTACCATCATGCTCTGCCAGTTCTTCATAGGTGAGAGAAGTACCTGTATGTGCAGAGTGACAGCTCCGTGTAGCTTGAAGATAATTATAGTCTTTTATGTCTTGGAGTAGCTATCATTTCTTGCACACAACCCCACACACAGACTCAGACTTGAGTTGGTTTCTAAATTGTAATGTGTCTCAGAATTATTTAAAAAAAAAAAAAAGATAAAAAAAAACAAAAAACAAATGGCTACTCCAAAACAACAAGGGAAGGAACTCTTTATTTCAAGGAGCTCGAATGAAGTCAGTTCCGAGAGGTCTGATGAAGTCACTACAATATAATGATCAATGAAAACGAGGAAGATGATGATATGCAGGTCATTTCCGGTCTGAGACAGCACCAGGTATCCTGGCCTTATGCACACCATAGAGACACCACTGCAAGCAGCGTTTGTGAGCGTCCTATGCTCACAACAGAGCCGTATCCTCACAGAAGTCCCAAACAGAGCACTTTGCGTTTAATTTCGGCTTTTGTCGATTAAGCACATGCATGTGCATTGTAATTAATGCACTGAGTATGGAGTCCACCGCAAAGAAAGGATGTTTAGAAAGAAAATAAGAGTTTTTGATCTAAACACAGCAACGCTCTCCCCCGTTACCAAGGAATGGATGCATACCGTAGTATTGTCGTTTTTTTGCGCGTTTAGTGAGAATTGAGTCAGCGCCTCAATCCGCACTATCACTGGTCAGGTCCATTATCGCAAGATGGGGGCTGCACTTTGTTGTTGTTTTTCTGTGCTATCACTGGTCAGGTCCATTATCGCAAAGTGGGGGCTGCACCTTTGTTGTTGTTTTTCTGTGCTATTACTGGTCAGGTCCATTATCGCAAAGTGGGGGTTGCACCTTTGTTGTTGTTGTTTTTCTGTGCTGCTGCTCACGGGTTGCCCGTGGAGGAGAATGGAAAGGAGACTATTTTCCGCGTGCGTGTGTGCGTGTGTGTGTAGGGGGGGGGGGGGGGGGCTGCGTGTATCAGTACAACAATATGTTAATCTGACAGTAAAATAATGGTTTCAGTCAGCCAGTCACTCAGTCAGTGTGCGCGTGTGTGTGCATGTGCACGCGCGCGTGTGTGAGCGTGTGTGTGCGCTTATGCGCTTTCACCTAATAGAATATAGATGAGATTTGGGAAAGTAGTGAAACATGGACCACTGTGTATTTTGAAAGCAATAGGAAGAGACATTTCTTTTAACATTCAAGCATTTCACCTGAATAAACAATAAGGTTTTGAATTTAAAAAAAAATGTTCATTGTGGTAAGGGAGTGTACGTTTGCTCTTAGACTAATTGGTAGCTTATTGAACACATTTTGGAAGAGCGCAGAATCTTCACGGGATTATGATTTAATTTCACAATGCATCACATGAGTGTCATAAATATCATTGGATGTGATTCTGAGTATGTTGTTATG
>CM031625.1:17229271-17236771 GCA_018398815.1 Conus ventricosus | reverse complement strand
CTGTTTCTCGTTGCAGGCGTTCTGAATGACATCACTGGCAGTTACAGGGTGTGCATCTTCGTTGGAGGTAATGACATCTACAGGATGTGTGTCACAGGCAGCAACAGGCTGTTTTACAGGCAGCGACAGGCTGTGTTGTAGAGCAACATGCTGTGTTTTATAGGCAGCAACAGGCTGTGTTTTATAGGCAGCAACAGGCTGTGTTTTACAGGCAGCTACAGGCTGTTTTACAGGCAGCAACAGGCTGTGTTGTAGAGCAACATGCTGTGTTTTATAGGCAGCAACAGGCTGTGTTTTACAGGCAGCGACAGGCTGTTTTACAGGCAGCAACAGGCTGTGTTTTACAGGCAGCGACAGGCTGTGTTGTAGAGCAACATGCTGTGTTTTACAGGCAGCAACAGGCTGTGTTTTACAGGCAGCAACAGACTGTGTTTTATAGGCAGCAAAAGGCTGTGTTGTAGTGCAACATGCTGTGTTTTACAGGCAGCGATAGGCTGTGTTTTACAGGCAGCAACAGGCTGTGTTTTATAGGCAGCAACAGGCTGTGTTTTACAGGCAGCAACAGGCTGTGTTTTACAGGCAGCAACAGGCTGTGTTTTACAGGCAGCGACAGGCTGTGTAGTAGAGCAACATGCTGTGTTTTATAGGCAGCAACAGGCTGTTTTACAGGCAGCAAAAGGCTGTTTTACAGGCAGCAACATGCTGTGTTTTATAGGCAGCAACAGGCTGTGTTTTACAGGCAGCGACAGGCTGTTTTACAGGCAGCAACAGGCTGTGTTTTACAGGCAGCAACAGGCTGTGTTTTACAGCCAGCAACAGGCAGCAACAGGCTTTGTTTTACAGGCAGTGATAGGCTGTGTTTTACAGGCAGCAACAGGCTGTGTTTTACAGGCAGCAACAGGCTGTGTTTTACAGGCAGCAACAGGCTGTGTTTTACAGGCAGCAACAGGCTGTGTTTTACAGGCAGCAACAGGCTGTGTTTTATAGGCAGCAACAGGCTGTGTTTTACAGGCAGCGACAGGCTGTGTTTTATAGGCAGCGACAGGCTGTGTTTTACAGGCAGCAACACGCTGTGTTTAACAGGCAGCGACAGGCTGTGTTTTACAGGCAGCAACACGCTGTGTTTTACAGGCAGCGACAGGCTGTGTTTTACAGGCAGCGACAGGCTGTGTTTTACAGGCAGCAACAGGCTGTGTTTTACAGGCAGCAACAGGCTGTGTTTTATAGGCAGCAACACGCTGTGTTTTACAGACAGCGACAGGCTGTGTTTTATAGGCAGCGACAGGCTGTGTTTAATAGGCAGCAACACGCTGTGTTTTACAGGCAGCGACAGGCTGTGTTTTACAGGCAGTGACAGGCTGTGTTTTACAGGCAGCAACAGGCTGTGTTTTATAGGCAGCAACACGCTGTGTTTTATAGGCAGCAACAGGCTGTGTTTTATAGGCAGCAACACGCTGTGTTTTATAGGCAGCATCAGGCTGTGTTTTATAGGAAGCAACAGGCTGTGTTTTATAGGCAGCAACACGCTGTGTTTTATAGGCAGCAACAGGCTGTGTTTTACAGGCAGCAACAGGCTGTGTTTTATAGGCTGCAACAGGCTGTGTTTTATAGCCAGCAACAGGCTGTGTTTTACAGGCAGCAACAGGCTGTGTTTTACAGGCAGCAACAGGCTGTGTTTTACAGGCAGCAACAGGCTGTGTTTTACAGGCAGCTACAGGCTGTGTTTTACAGGCAGCAACACGCTGTGTTTTACAGGCAGCAACAGGCTGTGTTTTACAGGCAGCAACAGGCTGTGTTTTATAGGCAGCAACACGCTGTGTTTTACAGGCAGCGACAGGCTGTGTTTTATAGGCAGCGACAGGCTGTGTTTTAGAGGCAGCGACAGGCTGTGTTTCACAGGCAGCAACAGGCAGCAACAGGCTGTGTTTTACAGGCAGTGACAGGCTGTGTTTTACAGGCAGCGACAGGCTGTGTTTTACAGACAGCGACAGGCTGTGTTTTACAGGCAGCAACAGGCTGTGTTTTACAGGCAGCAACAGGCTGTGTTTTACAGGCAGCGACAGGCTGTGTTTTACAGGCAGCAATAGGCAGCAACAGGCTGTGTTTTACAGACAGCAACAGGCAGCAACAGGCTGTGTTTTACAGACAGCGACAGGCAGCAAAAGGCTGTGTTTTACAGACAGAAACAGGCAGCAACAGGCTGTGTTTTACAGACAGCGACAGGCAGCAACAGGCTGTGTTTTACAGACAGCAACAGTCTGTGTTTTACAGACAGCAACAGGCAGCAACAGGCTGTGTTTTACAGGCAGCAACAGGCTGTATTTTACAGCCAGTGACAGGCTGTGTTTTACAGGCAGCAACAGGCAGCAACAGGTTGTGTTTTATAGGCAGCAACAGGCTGTGTTTTACAGGCAGCAACAGGCTGTGTTTTACAGACAGCGACAGGCAGCAACAGGCTGTGTTTTACAGGCAGCAACAGGCTGTGTATTACAGGCAGTGACAGGCTGTGTTTTACAGGCAGCAACAGGCTGTGTTTTACAGGCAGCAACAGGCTGTGTTTTACAGGCAGTGACAGGCTGTGTTTTACAGGCAGTGACAGGCTGTGTTTTACAGGCAGTGACAGGCTGTGTTTTACAGGCAGCAACAGGCTGTGTTTTAAAGGCAGTGACAGGCTGTGTTTTACAGGCAGCAACATGCTGTGTTTTACAGGCAGTGACAGGCTGTGTTTTACAGGCAACGACAGGCTGTGTTTTACAGTCAGCGACAGGCTGTGTTTTACAGGCAGCGACAGGCTGTGTTTTACAAGTAGCGACAGGCTGTGTTTTACAGGCAGTGACAGGCTGTGTTTTACAGGTAGCGACAGGCTGTGTTTTATAGGGAGCAACAGGCTGTATTTTATAGGCAGCAACAGGCTGTTTTTTATATGCAGCAACAGGCTGTGTTTTACAGGCAGCGACAGGCTGTGTTTTACAGGCAGTGACAGGCTGTGTTTTACAGGCAGCAACAAGCTGTGTTTTACAGGCAGTGACAGGCTGTGTTTTACAGGCAGCAACAGGCTGTGTTTTACAGGCAGCAACAGGCTGTGTTTTACAGGCAGCGACATGCTGTGTTTTACAGGCAGCGACAGGCTGTGTTTTATAGGCAGCAACAGGCTATGTTTTACAGGCAGCGACAGGCTGTTTTACAGGCAGCAACAGGCTGTGTTTTATAGGCAGCAACAGGCTGTGTTTTACAGGCAGCGACTGGCTGTTTTACAGGCAGCAACAGGCTGTGTTTTATAGGCAGCAACAGGCTGTGTTTCATAGGCAGCAACAGGCTGTGTTTTACAGGCAGCGACAGGCTGTGTTTTACAGGCAGCAACAGGCTGTGTTTTACAGGCAGCGACAGGCTGTGTTTTACTGGCAGCGACAGGCTGTGTTTTACAGGCAGCAAAAGGCTGTGTTTTACAGGCAGCAACAGGCTGTGTTTTACAGGCAGCGACAGGCTGTGTTTTACAGGCAGCGACAGGCTGTGTTTTACAGGCAGCAACAGGCTGTGTTTTACAGGCAGCAACAGGCTGTGTTTTACAGGCAGCAACAGGCTGTGATTTACAGGCAGCGACAGGCTGTGTTTTATAGGCAGCAACAGGCTGTGTTTTACAGGCAGCGACAGGCTGTTTTACAGGCAGCAACAGGCTGTGTTTTACAGGCAGCAACAGGCTGTTTTACAGGCAGCAACAGGCTGTGTTTTACAGGCAGCAACAGGCTGTGTTTTACAGGCAGCAACAGGCTGTGTTTTACAGGCAGCAACAGGCTGTGTTTTATAGGCAGCAACAGGCTGTTTTACAGGCAGCGACAGGCTGGGTTTTACAGGCAGCAACAGGCTGTGTTTTACAGGCAGCAACAGGTAGCAACAGGCTGTGTTTTACAGGCAGCAACAGGCTGTGTTTTACAGGCAGCAACAGGCTGTGTTTTACAGGCAGCATCAGGCAGCAACAGGCTGTGTTTTACAGGCAGCAACAGGCAGCAACAGGCTGTGTTTTACAGGCAGCAACAGGCTTGTGTTTTACAGGCAGCAACAGGCTGTGTTTTACAGGCAGCAACAGGCTGTGTTTTACAGGCAGTGACAGGCTGTGTTTTACAGGCAATCAGTGAAGGGTGTAACTCAGAAGGCGCTGGGAGGTTGGGGAGGGGTAATACTATTAACATTTCGTGCAGAGAAGGTGGGAAAGTTTTGGTGTTGTGTGTGTGTGTGTGTGTGTGTGTGTGTGTGTGTGTGTGTGTGTGTGTGTGTGTGTGTGTGTGTGTGTGTGTGTGTGTGTGTGTGTGTGTGTGTGTGTGTGTGTGTGTGTGTGTGTATGTGTGTGTGTGTGTGTGTGCGTGCATGCGTGCGTGCGTGCGTGCGTGCGTGCACGCGCGCGTGCATGCGTGCGTGCGTGTGTGCGTACGTGTGTGTGTGCGTGCGCGCGCGCGTAAGTGTGTGTGTGCGTGCGTGCCTACATGCCTGCTTTCCTTCTTGCTTGCCTGCCCGCGTATGTGCGTGCGGCGCGCGCGCGCGCGTGTTTCAGACTAACTGCTGCCACTCAATGTAAAACAAAAGTATTTCACTGGTACAATATGTAATTAAATATATGTTTTTCAATGGCTGAATACCACTAGAGTTAGGTTTGTTTCAATGCCTCAGGGCAGGAGCGGGGGGGGGGGGGGGGGGGGGGGCATTGGAGGACTGCGGGGAAGGTGGTGGTGGTGATTCTAAACCTGAACTAGTCGGCACCCTGTTCCAATGCGAAGCCCTGGTGAGTCCTTTGGGACATGGTCTTGAGACAACTCGCAGTGCCAATACAGGCACTCACCCAAACTTCTATTTCCTGAGCTGTGTTAGGAAGTGGACACGAGCACCTGTCTGCGTTCGCTGCATGGGCCCCAAATCCATCACCAGGGAGAGGTTTTGGAACAGGGAGGAACAGCAGGATGTTTCTGGACTCAAACCCCAAATCCATCACCAGGCAGAGGTAGAACAACAGGATGTTTTTGGACCCAGCCCCCCCCCCCCCTCCCCCCCAAATTCTCCCCCAGGGAGTGGTTTTGGAAGAGGGTGTGAAAACAGTAGTTCTGCCTCAGGTCAAGGAATGATTACCTCCTCAAATCCCGATGCAGTGTTCACTGGCTGACATGTGTTGTTATTTCGAACATGGAGACTGCTTTAATCGTTCTTTAATTTAATGTCTATCCACTTTAGAGTGATGGAGACTGCCGAAAGAGGAAAGTGACCGTGGAACAAAGGGAGGGAATCAGTCTGGATTCACACCGGGAGTGTGGGTACGTGCCTCCTCACACTGGCTCTGGGAGGGACGTCAGTACAGCACATTAATGGAATGCGCAATACTTGCTTACAGTGGGGTGCTCTTCTCTCTTGATGATGCACCCAGCCATCTGAGCCGAACCTCTGGTGGGTGGTGACTGCATGCCCCCAGTGTAGGCTGTGTCCTGGTCCTCAGGGCTGGAGAGCTATGATAGGTACCACAGAGCGCATTCAGTGAAATTTCATTCAGATCCAAGCATAGACTTGTCTCTGAGAACTCTTCTGTGTTGTACATGCTATATTGTACATGCAGCCACCAGCGTATCCACAAATAATCTCTCCCCCCCCCTCCCTCTCTGTGTCAACCCCAAGATAACTGAAGTGATTCTCGTCGACTCGACGGACGTATAACATACAAGTGTTGTTTTGAAAAAGTGATGTCTTGGATGGTGATGTAGTTACAGTCATGTATTCAATTCGTTAAAGGGGGGGGGGGGGGGGGGGTATGTTTTCTTTCCCATCTGTTCGTTTGTCGGTCTGACAGCAAGATTTCACAAAATCAACAAAACCAATTTTACCGAAGCTTGGCAGAAAGATGACACATGGTCCAAAGGCAAGGTCTTTTCATTTTTTTTCGTGTGGATCCGGATCAAAGAGCGGATCCGTCATTTATTCCACTGTCTTTTAAGTCGCCACACACAGCACTTGCAGTACTCTTCCACCTTGGGAAAAGTCTGTGCTCTCCCTAGTGTCCTGACTAGTGATGAGAACTGTAGGTACTGCCAGAGGTCTGTGTTCTCCCTAGTGTCCTGACTAGTGATGAGAACTGTAGGTACTGGCAGAGGTCTGTGTTCTCCCTAGTGTCCTGACTAGTGATGAGAACTGTAGGTACTGACAGAGGTCTGTGTTCTCCCTAGTGTCCTGACTAGTGATGAGAACTGTAGGTACTGACAGAAGTCTGTGTTCTCCCTATTGTCCTGACTAGTGATGAGAACTGTAGGTACTGGCAGAGGTCTGTGCTCTCCCTAGTGTCCTGACTAGTGATGAGAACTGTAGGTACTGGCAGAGGTCTGTGCTCTCCCAAGTGTCCTGACTAGTGATGAGAACTGTAGGTACTGGGTCTGTGATCTCCCTAGTGTCTGACTAGTGATGAGAACTGTAGGTACTGGGTCTGTGATCTTCCTAGTGTCTGACTAGTGATGAGAACTGTAGGTACTGGCAGAGGTCTGTGTTCTGCCTAGTGTCCTGACTAGTGATGAGAACTGTAGATACTGGCAGAGGTCTGTGTTCTCCCTAGTGTCCTGACTAGTGATGAGAACTGTAGGTACTGGTCTGTGTTCTCCCTAGTGTCCTGACTAGTGATGAGAACTGTAGGTACTGGCAGAGGTCTGTGTTCTCCCTAGTGTCCTGACTAGTGATGAGAACTGTAGGTACTGGTAGAGGTCTGTGCTCTCCCTAGTGTCCTGACTAGTGATGAGAACTGTAGGTACTGGGTCTGTGTTTTCCCTAGTGTCCTGACTAGTGATGAGAACTGTAAGTACTAGCAGAGGTCTGTATTCTCCCTAGTGTCCTGACTAGTGATGAGAACTGTAGGTACTGGCAGAGGTCTGTGCTCTCCCAAGTGTCCTGACTAGTGATGAGAACTGTAGGTACTGGGTCTGTGATCTCCCTAGTGTCTGACTAGTGATGAGAACTGTAGGTACTGGGTCTGTGTTCTCCCTAGTGTCCTGACTAGTGGTGAGAACTGTAGGTACTGGCAGAGGTCTGTGCTCTCCTAGTGTCCTGACTAGTGATGAGAACTGTAGGTACTGGGTCTGTGTTCTCCCTAGTGTTCTGACTAGTGATGAGAACTGTAGGTACTGGGTCTGTGTTCTCCCTAGTGTCCTGACTAGTGATGAGAACTGTAGGTACTAGCAGAGGTCTGTGGTCTCCTGGTGTCTGACTAGTGATGAGAACTGTAGGTACTGGCAGAGGTCTGTGCTCTCCCTAGTGTCCTGACTAGTGATGAGAACTGTAGGTACTGGTATGTTTTAAGAATATAGAAAACGCAGCCACCTGTGACATCATACATGACTTGATTAGTAGGCACATGTAAGTTGTTTATGCTGGATTCATTTTTTGATGTGAATTACTGACTGTGTTTCAATTTCTTGTTCTTCTCATGTTTCACTCTCGGCACAGCAGCGCTGTCACTGGTACTTCTGCTCTTCATACCCAACC
>CM031625.1:17219271-17224271 GCA_018398815.1 Conus ventricosus | reverse complement strand
TTAAAACATTTATTTGATTTTGCTTCATTTTTTAAAACATTTATTTGAGAGAGAGAGAGAGAGAGAGAGGAGAGAGAGATGAGAGAGAGAGAGAGAGAGAGGAGAGAGGAGAGAGAGAGAGATGAGAAAGAGAGAGAGGAGAGAGAGAGAACGAATAAATTTTATTTTACCAGTGTAATGAGATAAGCAATACACATGCTTTTTTTCCACCCAGCCCTGGGGCAAAAAGGAAAGAAAACAAATAAAAGATCAAATTAATGCAAATACATATAAAAGGAACAAACGATGACAAGATTTTGCATAGTTCAATACAAATCAACTGTTTCCGCACCATTGACAAACGAACAAAATCGAAACACGTGGGAACATAGCGTACAAGAGTAGGAAAGGGGGAAGGAATAGGGCGAGGGGTAGGTTGGGGGTGAATGGAGAAGGTAGCAGAGGGGAAGAGAGAGAGAGAGAGAGAGGAGTGAGAGGAGAGAGAGAGAGAGAGAGAGAGAAGAGAGAGGAGAGAGAGAGAGAGGAGAGAGAGAGAGAGAGAGGGAATGCGAATGGTTTATTCATTAGGCCATAGCCCCTTATGAAGGGGGGAGTAAACACAAGACATCAACAATGAACTTATTCATGAAATAGGACATTTGAAATACACGATTACGAGGTCATAATTTCTCTGAACTTAAAAGCTTCATACAAGAAAAGCGATAAATTCCTAACATTACTGTGTTTAGAGGATGCCATCAACAAGCAGAGTTTAAAGACACAAGGGCATTTATAATATTTGCTGGGAATAAATTTTTCTCTAATTTTACTAAGAGCTGGGCAGCATAAAACAAATGAACTTCATCTTCCTTAGAATTTTTGCATAAACAACATATCAGATGTGCTTCATTGTGTTCTCTGTATCTATAATGATGCACCGCTATCTCTGAAACCCCCAGCCTAAATCCTTGTTATATATTTCAAATGACTATCCATATTCAACAAAAGGTGTGTATTTATTTCATGTGTATTACAAAACATCCTAAACATATTAAATCTTTCACTGTTTTGAACATGATCATGCCATTTTTGCCATCTGCAATCAATTAGACGTTGACGAAAAACACATATAAATCCCTTAACATTGCCTACGCCCTGATTCATCCACACTTCTCCAAAACCATACTCGTATAAACATGTGCGTACACCCGACACCCAATTTTGCTTTCCTTTCTTATCTAATTCAAACAACATATGATATGCTTTACGAGGTAAGCGACACTCAAACGGAGGAGAGAGAGAGAGAGAGAGAGAGAAGAGAGAGAGAGAGAGAGAGAGAGAGAGAGAGAGAGAGAGAGAGAGAGAGAGAGGAGGAGGGAGAGAGAGAGGTGGGGGTGGGGGGGTATGGGGTACCATGGCCGACCACATCATCACCAGTCTTTCTTGCTGTGTTGCTGGGCCATGGGAGAATTCCGATCCTTCTGTGGACCAATCCGGAGACGTTACTGTTTCTTTTTTCGTTGTCTTCATGGCGAGGATTGGTGGCTGTCTGCATTCTGATCACTCTGCAACTGTATGGGTTGTGTACGTAGAAAACCATGGAACAAGAAAGACCAGAAACTGATATAGTGAGAATTGAACTGTCAACCCACTCTGTGTCCTATCGGCTGCCACTAACCCACTTTTCCCATTTTTTCCTCAAGAACTGGTTGAATCCAGTATTTCCTGACAAAGTACCGGACCCCAAAATAAATTTAGACAGATGGACAGAGGTGCGTGCGTGCGTGCGTGGGTGCGTGCGCGTGTGCGTGTGTGTGTGTGTGTGTGTGTGTTGTGTGTGTGTGTTGTGCATGCGTGCGTGCATGCGTGCGGGCGTGCGTGTGTCTGTGCATGCGCGCGCGCGCGTACTCCCCCCCCCACCCCCCCAACCCATTCCTGCCATCGTCTCTGTCTTTTCCCCGTTGCCCTCCCCGCTAACCTCAGGGGAGATAGACCGTCTTGCCCTTGATCTGATCACTGTTATTTCCCTTGGATCATTGTAAACTCCATAAGATATGGGACTAGGATGACAAAATGTCCAATTATCTTAAACTTGTGTTAATCCTACGTGCTGATGGACACAGTGATATTTCTCACTCAGAAGGCAATCTTCAGAAGGCACTTAATGAACTGCAATCCTATTAGTGTGGACATGGCAACTAAGTATCAATGGTTCGAAAGCAAAGATAATGATCTTCTCTGGTAAAAAAAAAAAAAAAGAGCAATGATCATCACCCTTTTATACTTCATGGAAACACTCTAGAGCATGTTAACTTGCTTCAAATACCTTGGAATTACGTTTAATTTGAATGGAAACTTCAGTCTATAGCGGTGAAAGAGTGAATAGATCAAGGCAGACGTGCAATAGGCCTAATAGCTTTGCTGCGTAAAATAAAGGCAGCAACTCCAGCTCCAATATCTTGCCAGTTGGATCTGCTCAACTCACTTGTCAAAGCAGACAGCCCTAATTCCCAATGGTGACATCCCATTTGGTCTACTCCCATTTCGTCTACTCCCATTTCGTCTACTACTCCCATTTCGTCTATTTCCATACTGACCATACTGCAAGGCTCCCCCCTGGCGTAACCAGTGTCCCAGTCTACTCCAAGCAGAATCGATGGTCTTTAGATTAGAGTAGGGCGAAGCCCGAGAGAGGACGAAGGACGAATGAACGAAGGCCGTTAGGCCAAGTCGTGCTCACACATTTCTGAGTAGGCGAAATGGGAGTAGACCAAATGGGAAGTAACCTTCCCAATATCTTGCAGTTAGATCTGTTCAACTGACTTGTCAGGCGGAGATTATACAGTAGCAGTTTTTTCCACGTTTCTCTTGGCGGTTCGCTAACATTTTATTTAAGATTTGTTTAGATTTCCGCCTGCAGTCGTCTCACTTTGCAATCAACCAAACGTTACAATAATCTCAAGGCCAGCACTGCGAAAACTCCTAGATGTTAGGGCAGACTCTAAGGGGGCCTCTCCAACGAGTACGGTTCTATTTGTCACAGGGCGTTGTGTCATGGGGCCCGTTGTGTCACCGGCACACTGTATGGTCGCTGTGTCACAGGGCCTTTGTGTCATAGGGCCGTTGTGTCACAGGGCCGTTGTGCCATAGGGTCGTTGTGTCACAGGGCCGTTCTGTCACAGCGCTCAAAGCCTACCCTTTTATAGGACTTTAGTTACAAAACTGGTTAATACTTAAAACCCGGTATTTCTATTTTTCTGTCTTTATTTCGAGCTCAGTTTATAGACTTTAAATTGGTGGATCTCTGCATGTGTGATTTACGCTTTTTACGTGCTTAAATACTGATGAATCTTTTTTTTTTTGGTTGAAACCAATCCCATCCCCCCCCAAAAAGTATATAAATAAAAAAATTGTTGTTGGTTTTGTGGTGTGTGTGTGTGTGTGTGTGTGTGTGTGTGTGTAAACGCTTATGTTCTAGAAATCTAAATATCATGACAGGATGAATCATGATTTGCATCCACTTCGCTCAGTGATGTATTCCCTGCTTGTCGTAATCTTATTACTATGCTCTGTTATAGCCTAGGCCCTAGTCACTGGCCGCCGAATCGCGTCTAAAAGCAGGTTTGAAAACCGTGTGCAAGGCTGTGTGCAAACAAAAAACTACGCTTTGCTTTCGATTCACGTTTCTCAGACTAGATCTAGTTTCACATCCGGGGGGACCCATTGCTCTGTCCTGGCGCTATAAGAAAATGGCGACAATCATGCGTGGAGAGCGTGGGGGTCGAATTCTCGTGTACCACGGCTTCCTTTTTCGCTTCCATAGACATAATGCTGCAGGACTGATGTTATGGAGATGTTCTGACCGCAGGAACTGCTCCTGCATATTAACAACAAATGCATTTGATAAGAAGCACCAAATCCTGTAATTCAGGTTATCAACGGAAGCGAGCACAGGGGGCATCCCTGCCAGGCTGAATTCATTCATAATGTGCGGCTCGAGAAGACATGAGATTAGAAGCAATCGATGATCCAACTCGACCTCTGAAACGCATTTACGATGGAATCGTGGCCAGAGAGCATCGTCAGGCTGTGCAGGGAGGAGGGGACAGACCTCAGGTGCCAGCATTTCAGTCTGTGAGATCCACCATCCGGCGGGCAAGGTCCATGGTGGTGCTGAGATTCCTGCCAGCATCAATGACGTCCGTATTGAGGGAACCTGGACTGAAACCTGGAATCGAGACAACTTCCTTCTTCCCCTAGACAATTATTGGGGCTTCGCAATCTTTGCTCCCGGGGAAAATCTCCAGCGCTGAGGAATTCACGGGTATTGTACATTGATGGAACTTTCAGATCATGTCCGCAGCCATACACTCAGGTTTTCACAATTTTGGGAAATGTTCGGGGGTTTTCGTGGTACTATTGGTGACAGCACTTATGGTGAATAAGACAACTGGCTTTTACCGTCAGTTTTGCAGAAAGTCATTAGAGCCGTGCGACGAGTAACCCACTAAAAATGGCGACCCCATACTATTGTTGCCGACTTTGAGGTGGCACTATGGAATGCCGTCCAGACGGAGCTGCCAAATGCAGCTATGGCTGGTTGTTATTTTCACCTGACTCAGAGCTTTTGGAGGCGAATCCAAGAGCTTGGTCTAGCTCGACATTACCGTAACAACCAGCCCCTTCAAAACACCATCAGAAAGTTCATGGCCATCGGCTATTTACCTATACCTCTGCTCCGGAACAACTTCCACATGCTCATGCAATCCAGGACGGCTCGGCGGCTTATGGACGAATTTCCAGGTCTACGGGAAATTTTTTCAATTATGTGAAAAACACTTTACATCTTGCCACGTGCCAACTTTCCACCTGCTGGTGTGGAATGTCCACAACCGAGATATGTCTCAACGAACAAATAACATGCAGAAAGTAAGTATTCAACATCTTTGCAAGAATTCCCACCATCCAAGGTAGCGGAGCAGGGGATGGGGTGGGGGGAAGGGCAGAGTATCCCTTAGGTG
>CM031625.1:17164271-17201771 GCA_018398815.1 Conus ventricosus | reverse complement strand
GCAGCAACAGTCAACATCCTTAAAATCATTGGACAACTTCAGAAGAGAGAACCAAGTATTCAACACAACATATTATATTTCAAACCGTCCGTGGCTTTTTCCAACAGGGTAAAGTCCATGGCAACACCTCCAGGGGCCGGGTAGCCAGCAATGACCCATAGGAACTCGTGTCTTGACTGGTGGCATCTTGGCGTGATGGCAGCGGTCACACTCTCTTACCCACCGTGCGACATCGGAAGACATTCCCGGCCAGTAGCATCGCTCCTGCAGCAGTCTAGTGGTTCTTTCTGTCCCCTGATATCCAGTTTTATGCACAGATCTCCTCATTCTCTCAGGCAACACCAACTGCTATATCCTGACCCCTGTGCCAGGGTGTTGCATTTCCCTAAACAGAAGACCCTCCCTGTCCACCAAATGATCCCACTGACGAAACAACGCGGTGAAAGCCACTCCATTCCCAGCTCTGTCTGCTGCTCCAGGGCGAACTCCCTTCTCCCAGAACTGCAGTACAGCGCGTATCACTGGGTCCCGTTCTTGTGCCTTTTCCCACTTCTCTGGTGTGGACCGACGGTGAGGTCTGGGTGGCACCCAGATCAGGGTAGCCACCTTGTTCCTTCTCACTTGCACTTTCATCATCATCACTCGAGTCCTGTCCTTGAATGCCAGCCACCACCACCTCAATGTTCTGGATAGCAATCCGAATGGTCGATGGGATTTCCATGCCCGTCACTCTTGGCGCAACGGGTTCTCAGTCCTCGTCTTCACTTTTCTTGGGGTTTTCTGATGATGGGATCCTAGAAAGAACGTCTGCATTGGCATTGGCTTTTCAGGGCCGATAGCGAATGTTGAAGTCGAACAAAGCAAGCTGGGATGGCCAACGCTGTCCAACTGCGCCAAGCTTGGCGGTGGTCAGATAGTTCAGGGATTGTTGTCAGTGTAGGCGACGAACTGATACTCCCGAAACTTCTCTGTAACTGCCCACTTGAAGGCTAGTAGTTCGAGTTTCATGGAACTGTAGTTCGACATGTTCCTTTCCGTTGGCCTCAGTGTACGACTTGCATATGGGATCACTCTTTTTTGCCACCCTTTTCTTGTGACAAATCAGCTCCAAGTCCTTTCTGACTGGCGTCAGTTTCCAGTATGAATGGCTTTGTGTTGTCTGTGTGTGCCAAATCTGGTGCTATAGTCAGCGCTCGATTGAGTTGCTCAAACGCTTGTTGGCATTTCTCTGTCCAGTTGTCCTGGATTTCTGCCTTCCTTCCTTGGATTGCTGATGAATTTTTCCCACCAGGTTGTGAAGAGAACCAGCAATCTTGGCAAACCCGGCTATGAACCGTTGGTAGTATGATGCAAACCCCAGGAAGGAACGAAGTTCTTGTAGGGTTTTAGGTTCAGGCCGCTCCTCAACCACCTTCACTTTGTCTTGTTCTGTGGCAATTCCATGCGCTGAAACGGTGTAACCAAGATACTGTACAAATCTGAGACAGAAGTTGGACTTGGCTGGATTGAGTTTCAAACCCAACTCTCTGAGTCGAGTCAAGACTCGCTGTAAGCAGTCCAAATGCCCTTCAAAGGTTTTACTGAAGACCAAGATGTCATACAGGTAAACCAGGAGTATCTGGAATAGAGGAATGCCAACAAGCCTTGTGGCATGTATGTATAGAAAGTAAGCCTATATTTGCTTACATTCACAAGCACCTATTTGCCAAGCATATGCTTGTTACCCAAACTAGGCCAAATGTATGAGGGTTACTTCTCAGGACACAACCTAGCATCCACTACACAAATAGTTGTGGTCTGAAACCTTACTGCGACCTGCATCCTAGCTCCCAGGCCACACAAATAGCTGTGGTCTGACACCTTACTGCGACCTGCATCCTAGCTCCCAGGCCCCAGCCAAGTTGCCACTGGACGGATGGTTCTGGCCTGAAAGTGCTGTGGTTTGCTTCATGGTGTCCAGGCTACAACAGGGTACGCTGCCGCAACTGTTTGTGGCCCAAAACTTGGCCCCTTTTTCATGACAGAACCATTTATTGATTAAAATTTCAAATTCTGACTCTCTGTAAAACAGCTTTATTTTTTGGATAAGGACAGTTAAAGATTACTATTATGTGTATGATTTACAGAAAACTTGGAAGTATTTAAGTAAAAGGTTTGCATTTATTGAAACAAGAAAACTTAAATTGTCATGTTCTCAAAATGTCTCATTCAGAAATACATGTTGTGGCTCTAATGTATCATATGTGCTATTAAAAATACGCCAGAGAAGTAGGACCGCGCTGACATACAAGACATTGATTTATTCAAACAAATTATAAATAACTATCTCTTCACTGCTAACGCGTGAACTATTACAGTCTAATAGCAAGTACAACTAAACCCAAATGTCATGCAAATGAGAGAAAGAGTGAACGAAGTCTTAACAAAGCATTAGAAATGGACATATAAAAGATATTTATTATTATTATTATTATTATTATTATATATATTTTTTATATATTATTATTTGTTTTTTGTGTTGTTGTTTTTATTATATATATTATTATTATATTATTATATTATTATCATTATATGATATATATGATATATATTGTTATGGTTCCAAATCAGAGTGATTCACAGAACTTTTTGAACAACGTAATTTTACAGAAAACGATCATAACTGGCTTTGAAAGATGTTCTTTTGTCATGACCAAAACAAAAGTGATTTTTTTGACATGTCACTGAGGAAAACCTTTGGAATGCATTTAAGATTCGGTAAACGAACAGTGTGCCAACACAAACTTATCACTTACAGAAAAGATAGTTTTATTTGGGCGAGATGATAAGGCAGACTGCACATTTGACGAAATTCTACTGCTAGCTAAATTTCATGTCAAGAAATGTAAGTTCAAAGGTAAACATGTCAATTCCAACAATGCACTTCATTCTGAAAAGAAAACATGAAATTAAATTATACTAGCCATACAGATATGGTTCAGAAAAACTCACTGGCACTAAGAGATATGTATTTACATCTCTTTAAATAATACACAAACAGTGTAAGTTAAAAAAAATTCTGTTCTATACGATTGTATAATATGTACTTTGTCAATTTGCTGTTATCAAAAAAAAAGAACATTACTTTGTCAATTTGCTGTTTATGCAAAAAAAGGAACAATATTCTTTTTTAAGTTTACAATTCATTTGAAAAGGGAAACCGTCTAAGGTCCCTGGCAAAAGCTACAATGGTGATTTTTTTTTCAGAATTCTATGAATAACGAGACATTTCACACAGACATAGTTCAGACTCATTTTCGCACTTTAGAGTATGCCCAGTGTGCTTGTTGTGGAATTCTGTTTTCGTTGTTGTTGTTCTTTGTTGTTGTGTTGTTGTGCTGTGTGCTGTGTGTTGCTGCTGCTGCTGCTGCTGCTGTGTGCTGTGTGCTGTTGTTGTATCTTCCAAGGTGTGTTCGACAGTCCTTTTTAGTGCATATGTTTGCGTGCACTTTGACTCTCCAAACTCAGGGAGTGGGGACCTGACTACAGAAGTAAATGTTGCATCTTAAATACATCCTGAACTCACTATTGACATTTGTTCTGATGTCTTTGTGCACACGCACAATCTCCTTTGTGGGTCGTTGCAACTGAATTGCTGCTCTCAGAATTCGTGGGTAAAGTAGTTCTTAGAGATAAAGTTCCCAGTGATTCCACATGGAACTGACAGTGCGAATCATATTGTGTTGCCACCATTCGAACATCATTTACGTTTTGGAGGAGTAAACAGAGTGTTTCGTAGTTTACCAACCTTGTTTCTAATTGTTAGATCAGCTACAGCTGATGTGTAGTGAAGTTTGCATTTGTTTTTGTTTTGAAGTAGATGAGTATTTGAAACATTCTGTACTTGGGAAGAAAATTCAGATTTTTTTGTTTATCACCATCAGAAAAGCAAGCAGTGAGAGAAGATGCAGAAACTGTATGGAAAACTGCTGAAATGCCTCCACAAACACTGTCTGCATAAATCAAATCAGAACTTACAGAATGTATTTTTATGATCACCTCCTAACTCTGTGCTTATACCAGCTGGCAAACTGGGATGTCATAAACGCAGATCTCAATGACGAATCTTTCAGCGTAAATTCAACGTTTCAACGTCGTATAAAACAAATGATAACAAAGAACAATAGCTATTTAAGACTCACGGCCAGTCAGCTATTACATGTGCACTTGAGAAAAATACCATTGAGATAGAAGTGCAGGAACTGACCTTGTGTATTCCAGCATGAAACTGACATCAAGGAATCAGAAGTGGCCAACAGTTCATTGTCCGTGCTTAGTTGCTGGTTCAACGTCTTCACCTCAGAAAATCACGTGATCCAAATTCAATTCTTACAACAGACGTGTTCCCAGGACAACTTTCTCTCTCTGCTCATCCAGGTTAATGACACGTCACAGTTCCAGGACAGGAGGACTGGCTGTGAGCATTTGAGGTCCCCCCTCCTGATGGACTTTATCAGCAGACAGCACTCTGCCCTCCTCGCTATTGTAGTGCAGGATCTCCAGGTGTCTTACTCCATCGAGATGAAGATAGTGGCTGTTGTCTGTGACACCAAAAGGCAGCTGCAGCTGCAGTATATGTCACCAGAATGGGGTAAGTAGTTTGCTGACTACAACATTATCAGGCATCACGATGATGATTCTATGTGACACAGTATTTTCACTTTTTCAAACTAAAATTCGTTTTAATGTCTTTTAGATCAAAATAATTGTGCAAAGCGTATCAAAGAAAATAAGAAAATGGCAATTTCTACATAAATGACGATGTCAATTGCTGATTATGTGGATGTAAATGTTAGGACTCAAACCATGTGGTAGGAAAATTACCAAACGTCCCTTTTCATCACTCACAATGTCAATGTGAAAGTATTTAGTAACAACATAATCATGTACACAAGTGCCTCACACAGGCACATACATTCACCATAATGAAAGATTTCCACTGAACCGTATTAATCATTATCAGTATTATTCGTGATATTAAAAAGAACGAAAAGACTATTTTGTATGATACTATCGAGCTTGCGTAAGAGACTTGAAGGAACTTCAAACATTAATGATGATCACCGAGCATTTCGTTCTTCTGGTATTAAAAGCCTCTGCAATATGCTTGGTCAGTAGAGTTATTATCCTATTATTGCCTGAAGACAACCATACTACACCAAATCCGTTTGCTGTAAAATCTCTCTTTTTAGTAGCAACCCAGATGTGCTTTCCTAACCCAAACTGATGTAGCAACAAGTCGTATGCTTGTTTACATCACCTGCTTGTAATTAGCCAGGTAAGTTTTAGCCAGTATTTAGCGGATCTCCCGGAAGATAAAATATAAAGAGGATGTGTTCCAGAATCGCCTTATGCCATTGTAAATTATAAATGCAATTGATTCAGAAACCGTGTAATACCAAAAATGCAATTGATTCAAAATGCAACTGATTCAGAAACCGTGTAATAACAGAAATATGAACTTTTTCAGTCTGAAGTTTTCTTAAACCCCCCATACATCTGCTGCATGTGTTAAAATATGTTCTATTTGTTTAGCAAATAATTTCCAAAATTACGAGGGATCAATTACAACCTTTTTCCAATAGATATTAGAATTTCCATTACTCTTTTGTTTTCCTTTGGTATACATTTCAGACTATGCGGAATACAAAATGAAACTATAGTTGTAAACATCAGTCCAAGGTATGTGTATGCATTGGTTACATTCACTTCAGCATTAGCACAAAACCATTTTCTCTGCCTGAAACAAATAACCACCAATGGAAGAAATTATTATATTTGTCTTATTTAAATCAAGAGCCAATTGCAGTTTTATCTGCCTCACCCTTCAATACATCCAGCTGATGCTGTAAATCAACAGCTAAAATGACGTCATCAGTGAACAAAATCGTTTAACAGCTCCAGGGATAATCTGTACACCATGTCTACATTTTCTTGACATTTCAAGGGTCTGGGGAAAAAAAGGGAAAAAAAAAGAAAAAAGAAAAAAAGGACTCAAAAAGGCAGCCTTGTTTTACGTCTCGTGGCTATGAAAAGAAAGCAGAATAAACACTTTTCTTTTTCATGGACACAAGTAATGACCAGTTCGTTTATCCCACAAAGCGCTATGTGCAATTTCTCATCGACACCAATATATTTTTTCTTTCTTAGAACGTGCCATAACATGTTTTGTTTTAAATTTACGGTCAAACACCATTTTAAAGTCCACAAAAGCGAATTACAATTTGGCGTTCTTAATGAGAAACATTTGTACCGACGCAGAGTAAAACAAATGATCTATATGTCTGTGTCCTGCTCGAAAAACTGCTTGTTATTCGTATATATTTTCCTCTCTATGCCTAATTTCTTAATCTTTTGTTCGAAATATGAGTGCAGACTTTACTAATTATGCCTACTATAGCTACACCTCTGTAACTATTCAGGCTATTTGCATCCCCCCCCCCCCCCATGCTTTTTTGGTGTTAATCCTAAAGAAATCAGGACACTGATCGATTTCGATCACTCCATTGGAAATGCTCCACAATCAAATTACTCGTTAAATAATGAAACGAAACATTTTTAGAACGGATTCAATTGCATGTTAAACATCTCACCAATACTTTTTCTGACCCAGCATTTTCTTTATTTTTGAGGTGCTTAATACTCGATTTCTCTTCTCCTGTTGTTATAGGATCACTGGATAAAGGTTTATCCAACGTTTCCCCGACTTCAACGTCTTTTGTATTTGTGACATTATCATCTTCATTCTCAAATCAGTTGAATACATTAGAAGAATGATAGTACCACTGTTGTGAAGTCATTTCATTACATACAGATAATAGCTTTCCTGTTAACTGGCCTGATTGTTGTCCAGAACAACTTGGTTCAATCACTGACTGCTTTCATTTGTGCAGTGTGTTGATTGTTGTCCTGAACAACTTGGTTCAATCACTGACTGCTTTCATTTGTGCAGTGTGTTGATTGTTGTCCAGAACAACTTGGTTCAATCACTGACTGCTTTAATTTGTACAGTTTGTTGATTGTTGTCCAGAACAACTTGGTTCAATCACTGACTGTTTAAATTTGTGCAGTTTGTTGATTGTTGTCCAGAACAACTTGGTTCAGTCACTGACTGTTTAAATTTGTGCAGTTTGTTTCGGTCACATGCCTTTTTTCTTTTCTTCCCCCAATGTTTCCTCTCAATTACATGGGTGTTCTTTTACCCAGTTTTCTCCTCCACTATTCTAGTTCTCTGAAACTGTTCTTTTTGCATTCATGATCAATCCATTCATCTTATTCTTCTACCAACCGTCCTAATCATAAATGACAAAAAAATTAAACAAATCAAATAATAAATAAACAAAAATTAAAGAAAAAAATAAAGAAAAAACATTTGTTCACATCTTTAACCAAATTATTTATGCTTGTAGCACTATTCGTTTTAACTCGTCAGAATTCAACTCCTAAACATGTCTGCTTTCACCCAGCCATAATACTCGCTCTTCACTGATGCTGGGAACAGATGGCATACATTTTCTAACTGGACGTTGTTTCCATGTAAGCTGCACTAGTCAATGCAACTCAGAAAGATTACTGTTCACTTCTGAATGACATCAAGAAGTTATTTCTCTTCACTAAATTATCCCTCTGCATCAGCGCTTCAAGAACCATTTACAATCAAAAGATTAAACAGAAACCAAAATTCCAGCAACAATTGTCCAAAAATGTTGGCAGCTACAACTTTGGAACAACGCTTTGCGTGACAATCATCATCATCACCCATACATTGTTCATAGTTCAACATTTGCTCCTGCTAGTTTCTTCATTAACATTTTTTTCTCGTTTTTTTTTTTCTTTTCTTTCCTTTTTTTAAAATACAAATTTGAAGATTATATAAAGAAATCTGAGTTTGGACGCTAGATGACCTGGCCTGTCCCATTTTCACGTGTTAATGCTTGAGCACGAGTGCGACTAGACCATATGTTGAGGCAGTTGATTTGCCCAAATGGCTAGACTGCTGTCTGAGGTGATTACTAGTTTTTGCTTGTTTCGTCTCTCTCTGCGTCTCACTCACGTTTGCACGTGGACCCAGTACTTGTCGTTTGACACGCACGTTGCTGCCAAGCTGAGGTTCAGCGATACTGGCTCTCCCACTGTCACGCTGGCGTGTTGCCCGTGGGCTTAAACTCGAGTTGCCGCCAACCCAGGTCACAGTAGGGGAGATTTTACTGCCATTGGCTGTGAACTTCTTCTTCTTCTTCGTCGATCACCACGTTACATGGATACACCAGTCTGCCTCGCAAACGCTGCCGTCCTCTCCAGGGCTGCCTGGCCGCCATGCAGCTTCTCGTTCAGGGCCTTTGCCTCAGGCCACGTTTCGTTCCTCAGGGCGTCATGCAGATGGCAGTGCTGCAGGAGATGTTCGGTTGTCATAGCAGCTGTATGGCATGGGCACATCTCTGACTGTCCGATCTTCATCTTGTTATACAGGTGAGCGTTCAGCCTGTTGTGACCCGTCCTGAGCCTCAAGATGATGACCTGGTCAGCCCTGCTCAGGCTGTGGTAGCTGTCATTTTTGTTGTATGCCGGATGCCGCTGAGACCATTTCTTTTGGACAATGCTCCTGACGATGGTTTTTTCGTCCTTGTATGACACGGAAGTGTCTGTCTGGTCCAGCTTTCCGCCCTCCTTGGCCAGAGCATCGGCAATCTCGTTTCCCTGTACCCCGCAGTGTGCAGGGATCCACTGTAGGGTAAGATTTGCGCTCTTTGCTAGTATTGCCAGGGTGCCAGACAGCTTGTCCAATTCTTTGATTTTGGGTTTTGCAGAGCCTTTTAGAACAGAGAGGGCGTCTGTGAAGATGACGATATTGTCATGGGTCCTGTTGTGGTTCCTGGTGAGCCTCTCTGCTGCTTTCTTCAGAGCATCTGCTTCTGCCCTGAAGTTTGTGGAGAACTTTCCCGTCGCAATGGCGCATCGCTCTTCACCATCCGTGTACGTGATATACACGCCTCCGCCTCCGTCTCTGGTTGCTTCAGTGGCAGAGCCATCAGTGTATGCATGTGTCCATTGATCAGACGGTAGTTTGCTTGGATATGAGCTAGTGTCAGGGCCCTCCTAGCTAGGTCTGCCTGTGTCCCCTTGTTGCATACTCCTGGGATAGTAGTCTGGAGGATGGGTAGGCTTCTTTCTTCCAAGCTGGAATGGTAGTGTTCTTTGGCAATGGGCTTGCCGTGTGCTCCAGCAGTTCAGGGTTCCTTCTCTCACGTATTCTGCTTTCGTGGATGAAGCTGGACCTTTTCAGGCGTCCTTTGGTGGGCTTTTCCCATTCTGTTGTTCATTGGTGGCTCTCCAGTCTTTTGTACTTGGCTGCCTGTGTCATGACCTTGATATCTCTTCTGTCCTCCATGCTGTGCAGGCCTGTGACTGTTTCCAGCTCTTTGATCGGTGTCGTCCTCATGGCTCCGGTCATGATCCTCATTGCCTGGTTTTGGATCCTAGCAATCTTGTCCGTGTGAGACTTGGCAGCTGTTGAGGTTGCTGCCAGGCCATACTCCATGACAGGTCTCACTCTGCCGACGTACAGTCTCTTCTGAACTCTTTGGTCAGCACCCCATTGGTTCCACTGAGCTTTTTCATCAGTGCAAGACGCCCTTTTGCTCTGGCCTGACTTTTCTGTAGTTGGTGTTTCCAGGTCAGGCGGCGGTCCAGGGTGACTCCAAGGTAAGTTGGGGTGTCTTCGTGCTGGAGTTCATGGGAGTTGATCTTAAGGTTGGCCTTTTGTTCCAGGCTTGATAGGGAGAAGATGGTGTAGGTTGTCTTCCGCTCATTGATCTTGACCTGCCATTTGTTTGTCCAGGCTTCTATTTCTCCGAGGGCCATTTTCAGTCTGTAATTGGCAGTAGAAAGATGCTCTTCGCTGAAACCATATAGCAAGATCATCAGCATAGATTGCTCCCTTGACGTTTCTTGGCAGTCTGTGGATGATGTCTTTTATGAAGACAAGGAAGAGCGTGGGAGACAAGACTCCACCCTGTGGGACTCCTTGTTTCAGGACCTTTTTTTCTGCTGTAGTGTTGCCCAGTCCGTGTTCTTGCTTTTCTGTTGTTCAGATATTGGTCAATCCATCTGAACATTCGTCCATGGACTCCACACTGTCTCATTTTCAGTTTCAGCCCATCTTTCCAGACTTTTTCGAAAGCTTTCTCCATGTCAATCCAGACTGCTAGAGTGTGCTTTTTTTCCTGGAATCCATCTTCGATGGCTTGGGCAAGGTAAGTTACCTGGGCTTCAGTGGAGTGGTTGCTTCTGAAGGCTGCCTGCTCTGGACTGATGTGGTTCTTTTCCTCCAGGTGCCACATGAGTCTGGTGTTGATCATGCGTTCCAGCAGTTTGCCAACGCAACTCAGGAGGCTAATTGGCCTGTAGCTATCAGCTTTGGACTTCTCCTTGCCTTTTTTGTGGACAGGTACCATGGTAGCTTCCTTCCATATCTGAGGCACAATTCTGACTTCCAGCTTTCATTATACAGCTGCAAAAGCTTTTCTTTGCCTTTGGGCCGAGATGGAGGAGCATTTCATTGGTGATCTGATCCACACCTGGGGCCTTCTTTTTTTTCAGAGATAGCATAGCTTCTTGTAGTTCTCTCGAGGTGAAGGGCTGGTTTATCTCTGGTTCCCCTTCATGGCCAGTGAAAGTGTCTAGTGCTTCTCGGACTTCTTTTGTCCTGACTGCCGTAACTTCCAGGTCGCTATTGTCTGCATACTGTTGCATGAGCTCGTCTGCAGCTTGCTTTCCGGTCTTCATCTGGCCATCTTTCAAGAGAGTGATGGTGAGCTTCTGCTGTCCTCATCGTTTAGGGCTTTTGCAAGTCTCCAGAGTTTCTGGCCTTCTTTGTCCAGGTTTAACTCCTCTGTTTTTTCCACCCAGCTTCTTCTTGCTTCTTGGTTAAGCGTTCTTCTGTGCTTAGCTGTAGCTTCCTTTAAAGCGATGTTATTTTCTATTATGGGATCTTCCTCAACCTTTTCCCTGGCATCTTGGACATCATCTTCCTGTTGTTGGAGCTCTTCCGTCCAATATGGTCGGTAGTTTCTGCGAGCTCCTCGAGGTATTGATTCCCTGGCAGCTTTCAGGATGTGTTGGTTCAGAGTCCTCACTTTCTTGTTCAGGTGCACCCGCTTGTCCCTGATCCATCAGCAAGCTGGTCTGTGAGGGTGGCAAATTTCTCCCAGTTTGCTCTTTTAAAATTCCATCTTGGGAAAGCCTTTGCCTGATGTGGTTTGAAGTTCATGTCGATGGAGATTTTTACTGGTTTGTGGTCGCTTCCTCCGAGTTGTTCTAGTACCATTCGTGTGGATTTCCGGCTGACTTCATTTGTCGCAAAGGCAAGGTCCGGAGTTGTGGAGGTTAGCCATCTTCTCGAGAAGAATGTCGGCGTATCATCCGGGTCGTTCAGGAGAAGAAGGTTTTTCTCAATCTGCCAATCCTCCACCTCCTCTCCTCGTCGGTCGGATTCTGGGTATCCCCATGCTTCGGAGTGACTGTTGAAGTCACCAACGATCAGACATAGCTCTTCTGAGATAATCATGTGGTCCAGGGACAATTCTTTGTCTTGAGGGCAGTAGACATTGATGATTTTCAACTGCCGGTTGTCGACCTTGATGTTTACCCCATGGATCTCGGCCCGGTCGTTGGTGTTTATGGCGAACTCCTGCGCGGGGATACAGTTTTTTACGAGGATGGCCACTCCACCTTTTGCTCTTCCCTCCCCGTCCTATCTGTAGACTTGATAGCCTCGGACACTGAATCTCTGTGATTCCTTGAGATAAGTTTCCTGCAAACAGGCGATGTGGATGTCCTCCTTCTGTAGTCTCTGTGCTAGTGGGAGTTTCTTTTTGTAAGCCCCTTCTGCATTCCAGTGCAGAATGTTGATGGGCTTTGGCTCCATGTTCTTCTTTTGGCCAGTAGCATTTGCCCTCGATCCACACCTCCTGGTCGTAGGCGTGGGGAGGTGACCTCCGGTAGCTAAGGGTGGACCCCGTTGAGGCGCGGGGCCCGGCACTCTCCCTCCCCGGCGGGACTTCAGAGGGCGAGCACCATCTCGAGAATTCGTGGCGTTGTCCATCATGTGGTGTAGATGCGTGATGCTGTTGTTAGGCACGCGTTGGTCCTGCATCTCCGGCTTCAGCCAAATGGGCATTATTCGGGGGCCCCTCCCCTAGATCCGTCGTGTTTAGCCTGGGGGCGCAAGCTGCCCAGTTTACAGGGGACCTCGTGAAGGATGTGATAATAGATCACGCACAACGGTCTTTCGGATGGGAGTGCTATGCTAGCCGGAGGACTTCTACCACAATGGATGCCTCACGTAGACCCCAGCCCTCGCAACGCCGCGCCGCATACAGCCCGCAACAATGCGCCCCCCACGCCATCCGAGACCGCCCCCATTCACATGGAAAGCAGACAACAGATAACACAGACAGGCACACATGCACGAGCCGCACACAGCACCACGGCATAAAGACACAGAATCCTAGGCTAGGGTGATACAAGGGGGAGCACCTGGAGGGTGCACCACTGCCCGCATCACCTTCGTTCCCATCCGACTGGAGATTTTAACCTCCTCCCCGCACCCGAAGGTGCCCAAGGATAACCCTTGGCCGGCTGTGAACTGACTACGTGGCTGGAAATCTCTCATGGGGACGTAACTGGTATCAATGAGGGAGGGAATTTGAGGATGGAGAAAGGGCAAGAGTGACTGTGGTCTGAGTCCTGATGGGTGGGAGGGGGCTTATCTCTTCTGGCTGCAGTCACTTCTGTGAGGCCCAACTGCTAATTGTCTCATAAAGCACCTTGCCCTCAGTTGTTGCTGTGGTCCATTATATGTGGGTCAGTTCAGTTACAAGCCTTATCCACTTCCGTTCTAACTTTTCCCTGAACTTTCTATCTCTGATCAAGATCATTTTTATCTTTCCACCGTTTAAATTTGACAGTCATTGTATTTTGGTTCCAGGCCTCCCCTCTTCCCACTTTGTCCTCTTCTACCCATTCCCTGATCCCATCCACTCTGTTCAGTGCCTCGCACACTGGCTTAGCACGTGCATCATAGTCGTTGTCTTCTCCAGTGACAGTCGGGGCACACCAACGATATGGAGGTTATTTTGGCGTGAGTGCTCTGTCAATTTCATTATGCATTTTGTTCATTTTTTCTTTCAACCCATCCACCACAGCGGACATTCTAACACATTCCTCTCTACATTCCTTAGCATCTGCACATAAATCACTCGCATCAGAGGAAAGTTCATCAACTCTACCATGCAGTCTAGTGATCTCACTTTCTAGTTTGTAAACAATGTTCACTCCATCCTGGCCAAGCTGCATATCCCCCTTCCTCGTTCCCTTACTCGGTCCGTTGAGGTCTGCAACATTGCTGCCATCGACCTGGAAGCCTTCATAGCTGACTTGTTGTCCAGGCTTCAGTCCGTGACCTCTCCTGCAGCTGGACGTTCAGCAAGCTTCACCTCGACGTCTTGGATCGCCCGCCCCATCGACCCGATGCAAGATGTCTACCTGTCCGCCCTCCCCTTGGTTTCCAGCAGTGGGCCCCCGAGCACGTGACGCCAAACGTGAAGTAGGAGAGCGGAGAGACAGTAGCTAAAGACTGGTTTGATCGTCCACTTAACAAATATTACAACTTGCAAACAAAAATCGTCACACAGGTGTACAGCAAGCAAAGACCACATTCTACAGTGCACCAAATCCGTGCATGCACTACATCCAAGCAACTGTTCGAAGTGACAGACACCATATTGGGCAGAAACCAAATCTTCTCCACTCCCTTCATAAGTTCCCCAGTCTGTGTTACCCCAGAAATTCTGTGACTTTTCTGGTGAGAAAATAACTATTCGTTCCAGCCTTGACTTCCAAGCAGTGCCAGCCCTGCGTTCAACATGGTTCATTTGTGGCTCTTTGACGTCTGCCTTTGAACCTGCATGTGATTATAATGTTAAAGAAGTGATCATGAAACTCCATCAAGACATGTGTTTTAGATCCACTACCATCTTCTCTGTTGTCTCTTGTCTTTGATGAGTTGGTGCCATATATTACCACAGTTATGAATGAATCCTGGGCTTAGCCTGTTTCCCTTCTACATTCAAAACTGCAGTTGTTAGACCTTTTCTTAAGAAACCTCCCTTGGTGCTGATAATCTTAAAACTACAAGTCTGTTTCTAATTTACCATTTTGATCTAAAACTCATTGAAAAGATTGTTTTCTTGAACTTTGCAATCACTTTCACTGCAACATCTCCTCTACCCTTTACAATCTGCTTACCGCTCTGGCTACAGTACAGAAACTGCTCTCCTGAAAATTGTGAACGATCTCTTGTTGGCCCTCGTTGATAATGAAATATCTCTGCTCTCTCTTCTTGACTTATCCGCTGCTTTTGATACCACTGGTCACTGAAATTCTTTGTCTTGTCTGCCGACACTTTCGCTGTTTCTGATAAAGCACTGTCATGGTTTCAGTCTTAGCTGTCAGATCAAACTTAACTTGTCTGTTACAGCTTTCTCCTCTCAATTGCTATCCTCTAATGCAGAGTTCCCCAGGGATCTGTCTTGGGCCCCCTCCTTTTCGTACTCTATACCCATCCAATCTCCGACATTGTTGCCCATCAAAGCCCGTCTCACCGCTGCTTTTCAGGTGACAATCAATTTTACATATCTAGCGATATCTCTCAGCTGCCTTCTGTAATCCAACGCACACAGTTGTGTATCATGGACATAAAATATTGGATGACAGTTAACAAACTTCAGCTCAACAACAACAACAAAACTGAAATGATCTTTGCACCCAAAAGATTTCTTTTCTCTGACTGTATCCCCAGGTCTATCAAACTGGACAATTGCCTTATTCAAACATCTTCATCTGCATGGAATTTAGGTGTTACCCTTGACTCAGCACTTTCCTTCCCCTTGTTTCTGCCTTCATTCTATCAAGACCTGATTACTGTAATTCTCTTCCAGCTGACTGTCCCCAGAATCTTCTCAGTCGTCTTCAGAAAGTACAAAACAATGCTGCTCAGATCTTCTCATGTCACTCCCTTACTTCTTTCTCTTCACTGGCTGCCAGGCGAAAAACGAATAGACTAGAAACTGTCCTTACTCTGCTTTAAATGTTTGAATGGCTTAGCTCCTTCCTACCTTTCTGATCTCCTTCATCTCTATGTTCCTTCTAGGCAGTTGCGTTCTTCTACCGACAATACTCTGCTCAAAATCCCTCGATTTCGAACTAAAACCTATCGCAAACGTTCTTTTTCTTTTCAGGGTCCAGTTTCTTGGAATAAACGCCAAATATCTTCGCGTAGTTCAAACTCCCTGTCTTCCTTCAAGGCATCTCTTAAATCAACCCTCTTCACCTATCAATAGCAGTTCTTTCTTCCTCTTCCCTTCTCCATCAAATTGATTCTGCGACTAATGTGTGTGTGTGTGTGTGTGTGTGTGTGCGTGCGTGCGTGCGTGCGTGCGTGCGTGCGTGCGTGCGTGCGTGCGTGCGTGCGTGCGTGCATGCGTGCGTGCGTGCGTGCGTGCGTGCGTGCGTGGGTGTGTGTGTGCGTGCGTGCGTGCGTGCGTGCGTGCGTGCGTCCGTGCGCGCGCGCGCGCACGCGCGCGCGCGCGCACGCGCGCGTGTGTGTGTGTGTGTGTGTGTTGTGTGTGTGTGTGTGTGTGTGTGTGTGTGTGTGTGTGTGTGTGTGTGTGTGTGTGTGTGTGTTCGCGCGTGTGCGTCGGTGTATGTCAATATGCACCCTTGTTTGTAGGTGCAATTGCATCTTCTCACTGGTTTCATTGATGTTTTCGTTAAGCTATTCTGTATTTGTAAGCGCTTTGGGTTTATGATGTAAGATTAAGCGCCATAAATAATAATTATCATTATTATTATGATGATCAAACAGAAAGTAAGCTGCCCATCTATTTATTGATACCATCACACACACACACACACACACACACACACACACACACACACACACACACCACACACACACACACACACACACACACACACACACACACACACACACACACGCACGCACGCACACACACACACACACACACACACACACACACACACACACACACACACACACACACACACACACATGCGCGTGCGCGCACTAACGCACGTACGCTCGCCCGCTCGCACAAACACGTTGTCATCATCATCATCATCATCATCATCATCATCATCATCATCATCATCATCATCATCATCATCATCATCGTCATCATCATCGTCATCACTGTCGTCATTATCATCATTAGTATTTGCTTATTTCATGAGATAGGGAAACCTACATTCACATTTTACGTCTCCAGTTAGGTGGTAAGACTGCGGTAGCCAGAAGACAACTGATGACAAGCAGCAGGTAAGAACACAGTCCACAGAACGGAATCTGCCATGTGGAATCTGTCATGTGGAATCTGTCATGTGGAATACGGTTTGGAGCCATCTGCTCTTGTCTTGAGACACATTTTCTTTCAAGTAATAATCTGATGGTTGAGCTTTGAATTAACTTATAGTTACAATAGGTAGAGCTTCGAAATAACATGCAAATGAAGTCACAGGAAAAGCTGAATCTGAAATAAAGATTCACAGGATAAGCATTTCAGACCAAGACAGCTTTAGAATCATGCCATATTCGCGGTTGGGAATTCTGGATACATCCTACTCCAGTTCATAAAGCAAACATAATACAGATTTCATGTTTATATACCAACGACAAATGATCGCTGTATTCGGTCGTCACTAAGACAGAATGACGGCTCCAGCTTTACTCCAAAACCACATCCTTGTGAGTGGACGACGCGCTGGACTACCAGAAAGTAAATTGGGCTGGCAAGACAATTGATATAATAGGTGAGAGGTAACTATTTGACTGCAGCTTTGGTCAACGTGACTGACTCAACTAGAACAGGATCCTTGCTTCTGGTGTTTCGTTCTATTGCCACAGCGATGCAAATGCTCACATCTTTACTCAACGTTACTTAAGATGTGTAAAGCACTTGGACACATAGTAATTGAACTAGACAATTTTTCCACCAGTCACGCTGTCCAGCTGTTATGCCCAGCTTTCACATTCTGCATGGACACGAACACACAAAAACAAAACTGCCAGAAAAATTAATCAAGCATGGATCGATAAGTCAATTAATCTATAACATAAAATGAAATAGAACACAATGACATTACACACTGTTATCAATTGCAGGGCTTGATGTTTAATAGACAATGAATTATACTGTTCAAATAAATGTTCTGAATGTTCCATTGCTCTTCCTTGACAGAAAACCTGTACTGCTGCCTGTACTGAAAACCATGGCGACTTGGCGCAGCTCTCACACAATTTTGGTCTTTCATTGGCGCAGCTCTCACACAGTCCTGGTCTTTCATTGGCGCAGCTCTCACACAGTACTGCTCTTTCATTGGCGCAGCTCTCACACAGTACTGGTCTTTCATTGGCGCAGCTCTCACACAGCACTGGTCTTTCATTGGCGCAGCTCTCACACAGTACTAGTCTTTCACTGGCGCAGCTCTCACACAGTATTGGTCTTTCATTGGCGCAGCTCTCACACAGTCCTGGTCTTTCATTGGCGCAGCTCTCGCACAGTACTGGTCTTTCTTTGGCGCAGCTCTCACACAGTACTGGTCTTTCATTGGCGCAGCTCTCGCACAGTCCTGGTCTTTCATTGGCGCAGCTCTCACATAGTACTGGTCTTTCATTGGCGCAGCTCTCACACAGTCCTGGTCTTTCATTTGCGCAGCTCTCACATAGTACTGGTCTTTCATTGGCGCAGCTCTCGCACAGTCCTGGTCTTTCATTGGCGCAGCTCTCACATAGTACTGGTCTTTCATTGGCGCAGCTCTCACACAGTCCTGGTCTTTCATTGGCGCAGCTCTCACACAGTACTGGTCTTTCATTGGCGCAGCTCTCACACAGTACTGGTCTTTCATTGGCGCAGCTCTCACACTGTACTGGTCTTTCATTGGCGCAGCTCTCGCACAGTACTGGTCTTTCTTTGGCGCAGCTCTCACACAATCCTGGTCTTTCATTGGCGCAGCTCTCACACAATCCTGGTCTTTCATTGGCGCATCTCTCGCACAGTCCTGGTCTTTCTTTTGCGCAGCTCTCACACAGTACTGGTCTTTCATTGGCGCAGCTCTAACACAGTACTGGTCTTTCCCTCATGCTGTTGAAATCCAATAAACATAAAAACGCACTCAAATGTGCGCAGTTAAATTTGGTTTGAAAGACTAAGAAGAATCACCACGTTAACTGAGTGATTTGAGATAGAATTTTTAGCAAAGACCATTTTGCATGTGAACATATTGATATCGTCAGCAAAGCTCAAGATTCGAGTTACCCCTTTTGTCTCTGCTATTGTCCCCAGATAAGGAGTATGTCATGTTGAAAGATTTGTTGCAAATAACATTTTTCCCCTCCCAAATGTTTCATTCGTGACTTGTTCTTTCTAGGTTTGTTACAGTCACCTGGATTCCATCACACAGCCAATGTGACTCATCCAGCGTTTGCTGGCAGGATCAGCAGCACCGCACAGATCCAGATTCCTCGTGACCATGTGATGATGTTCAGCTTTCTCTATGTCGACTTGAATTGTTTGGGTTGGAAGCCTCATCTCCAGATCTTCACCACTGTGTTGGCATAGCTACCCACTCTCTGAAGTTCATGGTGCGAGGTAATGTGGTTTCTTACCTGAAATGTGGACAAAGTCCCTGGGTACCATCATCTTACCTTTTAGTCCTTATCCAGTGAAATTTTTGTATCAGGTGGAAACAGGCGACGCGCCTTTTCAGGGATTCCGTCTAATGTTTACCTTCCTGAAGGTGAAATGTGCGCGTGATGTTTTGTAATGTTGTAAATGTAAAAAGCTTAATGTACATGCTCTGTCTAATGTTTACCTTCCTGAAGGTGAAATGTGCGCGTGATGTTTTGTAATGTTGTAAATGTAAAAAGCTTAATGTACATGCTCTGTCTAATGTTTACCTTCCTGAAGGTGAAATGTGCGCGTGATGTTTTGTAATGTTGTAAATGTAAAAAGCTTAATGTACATGCTCTGTCTAATGTTTACCTTCCTGAAGGTGAAATGTGCGCGTGATGTTTTGTAATGTTGTAAATGTAAAAAGCTTAATGTACATGCTCTGTCTAATGTTTACCTTCCTGAAGTGAAATGTGCGCGTGATGTTTTGTAATGTTGTAAATGTAAAAAGCTTAATGTACATGCTCTGTCTAATGTTTACCTTCCTGAAGGTGAAATGTGCGCGTGATGTTTTGTAATGTTGTAAATGTAAAAAGCTTAATGTACATGCTCTGTCTAATGTTTACCTTCCTGAAGGTGAAATGTGCGCGTGATGTTTTGTAATGTTGTAAATGTAAAAAGCTTAATGTACATGCTCTGTCTAATGTTTACCTTCCTGAAGGTGAAATGTGCGCGTGATGTTTTGTAATGATGTAAATGTAAAAAGCTTAATGTACATGCTCTGTCTAATGTTTACCTTCCTGAAGGTGAAATGTGCGCGTGATGTTTTGTAATGTTGTAAATGTAAAAAGCTTAATGTACATGCTCTGTCTAATGTTTACCTTCCTGAAGGTGAAATGTGCGCGTGATGTTTTGTAATGTTGTAAATGTAAAAAGCTTAATGTACATGCTCTGTCTAATGTTTACCTTCCTGAAGGTGAAATGTGCGCGTGATGTTTTGTAATGTTGTAAATGTAAAAAGCTTAATGTACATGCTCTGTCTAATGTTTACCTTCCTGAAGGTGAAATGTGCGCGTGATGTTTTGTAATGTTGTAAATGTAAAAAGCTTAATGTACATGCTCTGTCTAATGTTTACCTTCCTGAAGGTGAAATGTGCGCGTGATGTTTTGTAATGATGTAAATGTAAAAAGCTTAATGTACATGCTTAGATGACTTTTCTGTGGAAATTGACAACATGTCAGAATATCACACTTGATTTTAAGACCGTTTCTCTAATACAGCAGTATACTGAAGGATAATAATAATGACATCGGTTGAGATATTTTTCAGATTTGTGTAGCATTTTTTTATTTTCTTTTTCGAGTACACAGGCTATACTCCTGCAGACACTTCCTGTATAGACAGGCAAGGATTAATTCCGTCTACCCAACAAAGGGAGAGAGGTTTGTGTGTATGACCGTTTTTGTTCTGCCATTGCAGCTATACTCCGACTTCGGGAACTTTTTTTTCAGATTTGCACCACAGTTACTTTTGACTAAGAGTTATGATATGTAGGCACTTCTATTTTGCATCCAGAGAACCTATCTAAACTGTAATGAATAGTGTTGGGCCATTTTGTTCCCCAAAAGAAACTGCTGCACAAAACAATATCCCTGGCCAAGTATCAAAGCTCTCATCTTTGAGATAATAGAATATGAATGTTGAATGTCCGCCCTTTAAAGGGAATAAGTGGGAGAGCAGAGAGTAGTAAAAAACGAAGGCAAGGGGAAAGAGGATGGGGGTTGCAGGGAGGATGAGCCTCAGTAAATTAATCAACATTGAATTATAGCAAATGGACTCTTTCTCAAACATGTTACCCAAACACATTTACTTGTTGCTGATTACAGTGCCATATTTTGCAGACTTCTTTTTCTATATTTCTTTTTACATCAGCTGTAATGCTGGCTAAAAACGCCACTGTGTGATTTTACTTAAATAAAGGATTGTCTACAATTTGTGTACTGTTTTCATAGCTTAGCATCGGACACAGTTTATCAATAAGAGACAGATATACCGATGGAAACAATTAACAGTTGTAAACGACCTGTCCATTTCAAAACAATTTAACGATATTACCGTAAATTCTAACTGATGATTCACAGACTTTATGGTTCAGTGTCACCTTTGTGTAGCCTGTAGCCTGAAATGCCATGTCAATGTTGAATTCAGTTTTACTACCCTGGAGCTAAGAAAACTCTAAAAAAAAAAAGAAGAAGAAAGCAGTATAGATTAACACAGCAGCAAGACTGTGTAACCATATTGAGCTTAATTAAGAGTAGGAAGATTTGTGCATGTTGTGACATAAATAAATGAATATACATACATACATACATACATACATACATACATACATACATACATACATACATACATACATACATACATACATACATACATACGTATGTACATACATACATGCATTCATACATAATTATATTCATATATGCATGCTTACGCACATACATACATACATACATACATACATACATACATACATACATACATACATGCATGCATGGATGCATGCATGCATGCATGCATGCATGCATACATACATACATACATACATACATACATACATACATACATACATACATACATACATACATACGTACGTACATGCATGCATACGTACACACATACATACATACATACATACATACATACATACATACATACATACATACATACATACATACATACATACATACATATACATACATACATACATACGTATGTACATACATACATGCATACATACATAATTATCTTCATATATGCATGCTTACGTACATACACACATACATACATACATACATACATACATACATACATACATACATACATACACACACACATACATACATACATACATACATACATACATACATACATACATACATACATACATACATACATACATACGTACTTATCTTCATATATGCATATGCTTACATACATGCATACGTACATACATGCGTACGTACAAACAAACATACATACATACATACATACATACATACATACATACATACATACATACATACATACATACATACATACATACATAGATAAGAAAGTCATTTTGTCTAGGAAAAGGTTTTTCTGTATTTACTGCAGAACTATATGCAATTCTTATGGCCTTATCCTTCATATTTGATATTGATACTGCGATTTATAGCATTTTACTTTGTGTTGACTCAAAATCTGTTCTTTACAGTCTGCAAAACTGGAATGTAAAAGTTCGAAAAGACTTGATATTTGACGTAAAATACTTAATACATTCAATTATATGTAAAGGTATTAATGTAGAATTTTGTTGGATTCCATCTCACTGTGGTATTTGGGGGAATGAAATGGCTGATAGATCAGCGAAAGAAGGAGCTATTAGAAAACATCCTGACAGTACACTAAAATTAGAAAAACATGAAATAAATTCGATGTTAGAAAGTCGTATAATGACAGAAAAGCTTCCTTCAAAGTCAAAAATATTACCGTGTTCGAGATCCTTGTCTAGTATCATTTACAAAATTCGATTAAATTCATGGAAGACTAAATTTTCAAAAAATGTAGAATGTGCTTGTGGTCATTCAATATCAATTGAACACATTCTTTTTGATTGCCCATTGCTATCCCTGTTATACAACATATCTGGGATAGATGTAGCAAAAATGAGATCTTTAAATGATATAATCTACAGCGAAGAAATCATACAAATTGCATCAGTTTTATCCAGCACTATACTTGCAAATTTATTGTAAACATTAAATCATTTATAGTTATTGTATGAATGTTTATACGTAGCCTTTCACACATGAGTGCATATTCACACTAACACACACACACACACACACACACACACACACAACACACACACACACACACACACACACACACACACACACACACACACACACACACACACGCATACGCACAGTACACAAACACACGCACACACACACACACACACACACACACACACACACACACACACACACACACACACACACACACACACACACACACACACACCACACACACACACACACACACACACACACACACACACACACACGCGCGCGCGCGCGCTCTCAAACACAAACTCTTACACAGCCCGTTTTAATTTTTTTTTTTTTTATGTGTGTGTTTTTATTTTTTTGGATTGGTTTATTTCTAGTCTAATATCACCATTATTGTGAACAGACGTTAAATTAAATCAATCAAATCAAATACATACATACATACATATATATATATATATATTCTTCAATCTAAGACATAAGAGCAAGCTTTGTTTATAATTCAATATTTCTTGCAGTCATTGCAACACCAAGCTGCTCTGTAAGTTGCTGGAACGGTGCTCGGTACTTATCCTTGGAATTTATTAGTTTGTTGTATTTTAGTCCCTTGCGGATTCATTCCAAGAACTGGCCCTCAGCACTTGTGTCTTAGAGGATATCTGTTTATATTTTCTACTTTTCACAAGAAAATGTAGCTTGTTTTGCTCTTTTATGATTTTCTTTTGCTTCTTAGATGGCACCTTTGGTTGGTTTTTTGAAAACTCAACAAACATACTACGGTATTGCACACCAACCTTTTCTGGGATTGCATTCTTCTTAAAACTGAAAAGGCAGAGGAGTCAAATTACCACTTTCCGCGGTCACTGAGGAGAAACCACCAAGTTTCGAAATATCGGTATATGACCAGGAGTTATATGTTAGTGAGTTTCCCTCCCTATTGGAGGATGTCTCTCTCCCCCTTGGAGAACATAAGCTTGCTGAAGGCTCATTTTGAGAAGCATTTATTTTATTTTTCCCCATTCACCCACTCAAGCACATACTGTTAGTTAGGCAGAATCATCTACCACTGCAGATATGAATGCGTATCTCCCCTATTTCTTCAATCTAAGACATAAGAGCAAGCTTTGTTTATAATTCAATATATATTATATATATATATATATATATAATATATATATATATATATATATATATAACAGTTTGGAACGGAATATTTATCGGAAGTAACACTTTAACCACACATAGGGAAAGAAAGATGATGGGCAAGCTTAAAATACTATTAGATGGTGATAGTCAAACCTATTGCAGAAGAGCGTATCTTTGAACCATACAGATGGTGATAGTCAAACATATTGCAAAAGAGCGTATCTTTGAACCATACAGATGGTGATAGTCAAACTATTGCAAAAGAGCGTATCTTTGAACCACACAGATGGTGATAGTCAAACTGTTGCAAAAGAGCGTATCTTTGAACCATACAGATGGTGATAGTCAAACTATTGCAAAAGAGCGTATCTTTGAACCATACAGATGGTGATAGTCAAACTATTGCAAAAGAGCGTATCTTTGAACCACACAGATGGTGATAGTCAAACTATTGCAAAAGAGCGTATCTCTGAACCACACAGATGGTGATAGTCAAACTATTGCAAAAGAGCGTATCTCTGAACCACACAGATGGTGATAGTCAAACTATTGCAAAAGAGCGTATCTCTGAAACATACAGATGGTGATAGTAACTATTGCAAAAGAGCGTATCTCTGAAACATACACACCAACAAATGGACAAACAAAATAAACCACCGACACATTCATCCTTTGCATTGACCATTCATGATCCTGAGGGGGCCGGAATAGCTCAGTGGTAGAGCGCCGGACTCGTAATCTTGGTGATCTTGGTGTTGCGGGTTCGAATCTCCACCGGGCCGTTTCGGTAAAGGGGGATTTTTCCCTCGGAGTTAACATTGGTTCTGACTGTTTCCCATACAGTCCTTCGAATGAGACTATAAACCGAAGTTCCGTGTGTGAACGCACGCATAACATCTTGCACACACGTAAAACCCCATCACCAACTTTCGGAAGAGAAGATCAGTTTGGCCGTTGGTATGGATGACACGTTACACATAGCATGAACCCTGCGTGAGAAATGGAAAGAATGAAGGAAGTAAGGAAATTGAGTGAACAATATTGGATGATATGGACTGAATGACCCAGGAAACGACTGAATGAAGCGCTAGCTGGCAGCTCTTCAGTCGGCACTACCCGGGGTAGGCAGCCCGTTGTGTAAACGAGTGTGGATTGTTAAGCGCTTAGAGTTTTGTCTCTAGCCGAGAATAGGAGCTATATAAATATTCATTATAATATATGATGATCTATAGAAGTATTGGCTAAGAGGAGGCTCTGGTCGACGTTTGGGACTGCTTGTCAATAAGAAATTGATAGTATGATTATTGACTTTGTTTTTGATCGACATATTTTCATACTATATAGTGGGCGAGAGCCGAGCTTAAAATCCGTTATGCTTCTCCCGTGTGTGGTGTGTGTGTGTGTGTGTGTGTGTGTGTGTGTGTGTGTGTGTGTGTGTGTGTGTGTGTGTGTGTGTGTGTGTGTGTGTGTGTGTAAAATACTTCGACAAATATGGTTTAAAATGGTGGTGCTTCAGGCTCCAGGAGAGAATCGATTTAGATGTGACAGAGGAATTTCTGATTTAATTCGATTTCGATGTGACAGAGGAATTTTTTTTATTTAATTCGATTTTGATGTAACAGAGGATTTTTTAAAATTTCATTTACTTCCACGCTAGCGGTGAAAATGCAACAAACTTCCGGTATTAGTACATCAAACGATTGCTTTCACTTAGGGTTGTCATTACTGTTATGAGGTAGTCGTCGGTAATCGTGTTAAAGGTTAGGCACTTACAGATACTTGCAGTCCGAGTGCACGGGCAGAATTTCGAAAAGGGACAGTCTTGAGACCATGCACGATCAGAAAATAAAACCACACAAGTGAGTTTTCATACATCAAACTGTAATTTGATTGATGAAAATAGCTCGCACACACACACACCACACACACACACACACACACACACACACACACACACACACACACACACACACACACACACACACACACACACACACACACACGCATACGACCACCACCACCACCCACACACACCGCGCGCGATCTTATGAATGATGTAATGTTATAGACACAATGTGATGCTTGAGTTGAATACAATTGATAGTCAGAGGTCAGTAACATATCCTAGTGAAAATTCTCACAGTTGCGTTGAATACGTTGCCGAAACAAATCAAATACACGCCTTCATCCTATGCCAGTTTTCAGGCTGCTCACTTTTCCTTCGTGTGTTTGCTAAAAAAAAACACATAACTTTGAATTTTGATCCAGAACGCCAACAAACCATCCCTTACATCTAGTGATCTGTGGAACTGCTCTGTACATTCCTGGCCAAGCTTCCAGTCTCACTTCGCCTGCAACTTGGCGACGGAGTGCTTAGATGGAAGAGATGAAGAACTGTGGCTACACCAGATGCCATGGTGTGGGCTTTGAAGTCGGTGGTCGGTGCTACAGCCTGTGGATAATGACGAGATTTGCTGTGATCTTTTATCCAAGAGAAAAATGTATGGAAAAGGGAGCGCAGATTGCCAGTCTAACACGGTACAAGAATACAGAGATGTGACACGTGTGTTGTGGAAATACCATCAACAGTTCCAGTGGTGATTGGCTTGTATACTTCTTCAGGTGGCGTACCCAGCATGTATGCAAAATGAAGGATCTCTCTCTCTCTCTTTTCTCTCTCTCTCTCCTCTCTCTCTCTCTCTCTCTCTCTCTCTCTCTTCTCTTACACACACACACACACACACACACACACACACACACACACACACACACACACACACACACACACACACACACACACACACACACACACACGATGATAATGGGGTTCTCCCATCGTGTCCGATGGATGAGTAGGCAGGCAGGTCATCTACTGATGTGGGTCCTCATGTGGGAATGAAGACAGGCAGGAAGGTCATCTACTGATGTGGGTCTTCATGTGGGAATGAAGACCAATTTGAGGCAAAAAGTCATCCACAGACGCTGCACGGAAAGGAGTCTTGCAAGGATGGGCCCGTTTTCTTGGATTCCTCTTTTCCTGGATGGCCTGGTGGCTGCTCTGTTGTGCTCGAATGTCTTTGTCTTGAGTACACCGTTGCTTCCACTGTGCTTTGTTAAGAGTCACATCTTTCCAGGAAGCAGTGTCGATGTTGCAGCTTCTGAAGTTGGCCTTCAAGCTGTCTTTGCATATCTTGGGAGGCCTTACCTGTTCACGTTGTCCTTCCTTCCGATGTCCATAGAGCAGCATCCTTGGAATTCTGCTGACCTCCATACGAACAATGGGTCCTGTCCAACGGAGCGGGCTATTGATGAGTATACACTTAATGCTGTGTAGGCCACACTTCTGGATCTGTAGGTCGGACGTTCTGTCTTGCCATTTGATACTGCAGGTCTTGCCCAAGCATCGTTGATGGAACTGTTCGAGTTGTTGAACGTGTCGGTGGTACATGGTCCAAGTCTCACAACAGTAGAGAAGGGCACTCAGAACCAAAGCTCTATACGCTACAACCCTTGTGCGCATTTTGATTCCATGGTCTTGCCACAGACTGTTTGAGAATCTGCCAAAGGCAAAGCTGACTTTTAAGATGCGCAACATCACATCTGCATCCAAAGATCCATTGCTGCTTGCAGTGCTGCCCAAATAGCAGAACTTGTCAACAGTTTTGATCTCTGTGTTGGTGGTGGTGGAGGAGCACTGCCAGCTCCGGTCGATGAAATCTGGAACATGGCCTCGGTTTACCAAGACTGATCGTAAGTTCAAAGCGTTGACAGGTCCTTGCAAAGGGATCTGTGATGTACTGGATGTCTTTATGGGCGTGCACGGCCAGTGCACAGTCATCAGCAAAGAGTACCTCTCTCAGAAGCGCATCAAATAGGCCCTACTTTAATCTTGGCAAAGTCGTCGAAGGTTAAAGAGTTTGCCATTAGTGCGAAACTGGATGCACGCACTCTTGTCACAGTCCTGGATTGCATCAGTCTGCATTGTAGCAAACAGAACGGAAAAGAGAGTGGGGGCTAAAGCGCATCCCTGCTTCACTCCGTTTTTCACTGAGAATGGATCAGACGTTTCTCCGTTTTCTTGCACCCTCGCCTGCATGCCATCATGAAAACAAACGGTGAGTGAGATGAGCTTTTCCGGGCAACTAAACTTGTGAAAGATCTTCCACAAGCCAGTCAAATTAACGGTGTCGAAGGCCTTGCTGAGATCAACAAACGCCATGTGGAGTTCCTGATTCAGCTCATGACACTTCTCCTGTAGCTGTTGAAGAGCAAGCACCATGTCAGTTGTGCCCCTGCCTGCGTGAAACCCGCACTGAGTTTCAGGGGCAATGGAGTCTGCTATGTGGGTGATAAATTTGTTCAAGATGACCCTGGCAAGAATCTTTACTGCGTAGTATAAGAGGGGAAATCCTATGATAATTGTCACAGAACCGTCTTTCACCTTCACCTTGTAGATGTGTACAATAGAGACGTTTTTTGAGGTCTTGTGGCACTTTTCTTTTTCCCCATATGGAATGGAAGAGGTTGGTCAGCTTTTTCAGGAGTCCCTCGCCTCCATTCTTGTAGATATCGGATGGAATTCCATCTGCTCCTGGTGATTTCCAGGACGCAGTCTGTTTCAGAGCCTTCGCAGTCTCTGTGCTGCAGGGTGGGCCTGCCAGAGATTCCTTCATTGGCAGTTGGGGGAGCGCTGCAATTGCTTCTTCAGATATTAACAAGTCTATTCAAGACAGCACTGAATTGCTCAGTCCAGCGAGCAAGGATGCCAGTCTTATCTGACAGCAGTGTGGCCCGGTCAGAAGCACGAATGGGTGTTGACCCAGTAGTCGTTGGTCCGTAGATGGTGCTAGGGCCCTCGTAAAATGTCTTCATGTCGATAATGTCAGCTGTAGATCGCAGACTTTCTGTTTTCTTTTCCCATCAGTCGTTCTTCATCGGGCGAAGCTTCTGCTTCATAAGCTGCCTGGCTTGCAGGTACTTCTGTTTCTTCTAGCAGTCTTGTCACTCAGGTGATTTCTGTGGATCTTGTAGAGCACGTATATGAGCGTGTTGATATCTTGTCGTTTTCAACAAACCAGTCTACATGTTTGTTTTTAACAAAGCCCAGAGTGCCAGCTGCAGAGTTGTACAGGGATTGTTTGAAGGCTTTCCATTCCTCGCCAGTGTCTTCTCCAGTGAGATCTACGTTCGACAGACATTTCTGGATCCTTTCTTGCAGAATGTCTCTATCAGTACACAGGCGAGCTATGTTCACCTACTCAAGAGCTTGTCTGTGGCCGATTTGTTCTTCACAACATCTTGCTCCTGATCAGGCGGTGATTAGACCAGCTGTCAGCTCCTCTCATGCAGCGTGTAATGAGGACATCATGTCTGTCCCCCCTGGCGAACAATCACATAGTTGATCATGTGCCATTGTTTGGAGCAGGGGTACATCCACGTCTTCTTGAACTTGTCTGCCTGCTGGAAGATGGTTTGGTGATGGAAAGTTCATGTTGTGCACACAGTGATAACATCAGCAGACCATTGAAGTTGTCGTTTCCAGTGCCGTGGTGTCAAAGAACTCTGAGCCAAGTGGAGTAGTCCCTTCCCACACGAGCGTTAAGGTCCCCGACGATAATGAGTTTTTCTTTGTGGTTGACCTCAGTAATGACACAGTTCAGCTTCTCGTAGGATTCTTCTTTAATGCCCACTGGGTACGTCATTGTTGGAGCGTAGGCGCTGATGATGGTGGCAGAGCAGTTCTTTGTAGGCCTAAGCGGCAGTATCATTGGGCGGTCATTAAATGCCACGCAGCGGACTATCCAGCTTCTGGGCAAGCTTTGTGTGAATAGCAAATCCCACGCCATAAGTTCTTTCGTTTTCTTCAGGCTTCTCAATGCAGTAAAAATTGCAGACTCTTCCACCTTCTTCAAGCTGTATGTTCCCTGCAAGTCCTGTTTCACTCAGAGCCGCTATGCCGATCTGGCAACGGCCTAACATCTTGGCAATCAGAGCGGTACGACACTCTGGTCTGTCGTCTCTGGTAAGTTCGGCCATTCTATGTCCCAAATGTCAGGGCATCTGCATTTTCTGATGCTTTGTCTTTCGATCGCCTTGTTGGATGACCAGGCAGGTGTGGTTACTTGTCAGATGCTGTAAAGGGCAGGATTTCTTTAGGGATCCTCCATCTCTCCCTCTCCATGTGGGGAGAGTAGAGATATTTCTGAATAGTTTGCCCTGTCGCCGTAGGAGGATACGAGCACCACATCCACCCCGGTGTACGATGAACGACCATCTGCCTACAGCCGCCTACGTGCAGAGTTGTAGCCAAGGACCTTCAGCAACATCCTTTGCCTGTCCCCATCACTATTTCTCCATCATCTCAGGACTTGGACGTAGCTGGTAAAGGCTTGCCTTTAGGGGTTTTATCGGCATACCTGCTTGCCTGACCAGCACAGGGGATTTTTTGAGGTGAAGGAAAGTTGTGCTGTCTCTTGTCCACTCTCTCACCTACAGAGGCTCATTGCCCACAGGTGCAGTAGATGCATGTATAGGATGTCCCCAGACTGCAGCTTTATTGCTAGGAGTACCTGTCCCCAGAGGGATGGCCAACCAAGGCTGAAGAGCTCCCTCTGCCTGCATTTTCCTAAACGGGGTGTTTCTGTAGTATGACAGCACCTTGTGCTGGGAATGTCCGGGTGCTGTCATCTCTCGCTGCAGTTTGTAAGCCTCTCCTACCACTACATAACATCTCACACAAGCCTTCTATGCCTCCAATAGCAACGCACGTCACTGGTACCTTACAGCCCCAGGCCAACTACAGAGATTTGGAGAGCTGCCCCTAAACAAGCAATGAGCAGGCCCACCATGTGTGACATGCCCTGGCGTTCATGAACCTTTGTATAGATATTTATATTTATACTTACCTACTTCCTCACTACCAACCTACAAACATACATACACACGTACATACAAACATACATATATACATACATGCATCCATCCATACCATACCATCCATCCATCATCATCCATCCATCCATCACATCCATACACAAGGACTGTCATATTCAGCGACCAACAGCTGACAAACTGATGTTAGGTGGGTTAGAGAGAATGCACAAAGATATCAATTTCCTGTTTTCTTAATCTGCCCTGTATCATTAAATGGCTGAAATATTTCCCACTAATTTCATACTCTTGACGTATTTACTAACAACTCTTTCTTCTTCTTCTTCTTTTAACACATCGCTGGTGTTTTAGATTGTTGTTGGACTCTGTTTTTGAACCCTTAGTGTTCAAACACAACAGAATTATAAACTCTGGTACATCTGTAGTTGATGCCTAGGGAGCAATAGCACCATAAACGCTGGGCCACTCACAAGTTCACTGCGTGACCAGTCAATATGAATATTTCGGGATATCATAATGACCAATGATGGTCCCTCTATGTTGCTTGTAACGTATTATGTAACGCCTATGCTTGTAACGTATTGATGATGATGATGGATTCTCCTGACGTATCCGACGGATGAGTAGGCAGGCAGGTCATCTGCTGATGTGGGTCCTCATGTGGGAATGAAGACCAATTCTTGAGGCACAAAGTCGTCCACAGACGCTGCATGGAATGAAGTCTTGCAAGGATGGGCCCCGTCTTCTCCGATTCCTCTTTTCCTGGATGGCAGCTGCTCTGTTGCACTCAGATGTCTTTGTGCCCTGGGTACACTGTTGCTTCTACTGTGTTTCTGTCCAAGTTGACACCTTCCCAGGAAGCGGTATCGATGTTGCAGCTTCTGAGTTGGCCTTCAAGGTGTCTTCTCCATTGAGGTCGATGTTCGACAGACATAGAGATCTCTTGAGAGGCCTTCTTTGGTCACGTTGTCCTTCCTTCAGTTGTCCATTGAGCACATCTTTGAAATTCTGCTATCTTCCATACGGACAACATGTGCTGTCCATCGGAACTGGCTTTTGATGAGTATACACTCAATGCTGGGTAAGCCACACTTCTTCAGGACATGTAGGAGAGAGAGCGAGAGAGAGAGAGAGAGAGAGGGGGGGGAGACAGAGACAGACAGACAGACAGACAGACAGACAGACAGACAGACAGACAGACAGACAGAGTAATGGTGATTTATTTAAAGCACAAAGCTAATTACCATTTGACCTGTTGCAGCCAGGACCAACCAGTACTAAAGAATCGTTGGGTGGTTTTGTTGTGTATGTTTGACAGATATAAAATGGCACCAATATGGGTTGACAAAACAGTAGCTTACCGTGTCCACTACCAACTTATAGTTTCTGACACTCCACTTTGTGGCGTGCTATATGCTGAACACAGCAGATTTCAGCTTCTGAACAAATCAAATGACAGGTGGAACAGTCTCGTTGTGTTGCATTTTTGCAATACCGAAATGCCCCCAGGGCCGATCTTGTGTGAGCATAACATGCAGGATTTACCATCTCCACCTGGAGTGTCCGTGATTTGGGCTGACCTGAAGACGAAGAACGTGAGAGCAGGATTGACCATCTGTCCTTTTAACCACACTGTCCATGACTTCCTGGCCTGTGATTCTCTCAGTCACTGTTGGGCCACCCAGCCTCAATCCTTTGGCCATAACCCTGAGTCATGGGACATCCCGTCAGCCCACACGTGTCCGGTGGACATGACGTCACTTCCTCCATCCTACAGCTGTGACAGAGCAGGACAGAGAGTTCCCTACAGCCTGGTGTGTGACCATCGTCAGGACTGTGTGGACAACAGTGATGAAGCCTTCTGTGTCCACCTGCCCTGTCCACTTGATCACGTAGCCTGTGGCACAAGCAAACAGGTTTTGCTGTTGTTTTTGCTGTTGTTTAGACGGGATGATGCTTAGGACCCCTGCTTGTGTATTTTGTTTACGGAAAAGTGTCTGACGACCTGTCATTTTTGTTGTTGACTTTTTTCCCCCTTGCAATGAAGGTTCTTTTCTTTCCAAAATGAATATTCAGCAATAACATTACAGTATTCCACAGAACAAAAAGAGAACTTGTTTCATAAATACCATATATGTACAAATAAAAAAATTATAATGTTAATGCAAAGGGTGTTTTCTACAAGGTCCTCATAGAGCAACACAGAATTATGTTTTGAATTCTTTGTTCATAGCATATGTCAGTAATATTCAATGTGTATGGACCCCCCCTTTTTTTTCCAAACACAGCATCTATACAGTGTATTGAAGGATCATCCATATTGATTGCTATCCCTCCAGCAATAATCCTGAGTATGGTAGCAACTTTTTAAAAATCATAGTAACACATATTTAATACATGTACATCTTTTTCCAACGTGTACCTACAGCTTAACGCAGTCAAAAATATTTCCAGTTTTGGTTTAATGTGAGTTATTCTGCACTTATAAACAAAGAATTTTGCCCATAAAATAATTAGATCAAAAGTACCTTCAGTTAGTGTTTTATCGTCTGTGCCAAATAAAATTAATTCAACATTAAATGATAATCTTTCACAGTTACTGCACTTCTCTCTTATTTTTTTCAAAATCTTTCCAAAACATCTGTGAGAATGGGCAGTACCATAAATAATGTTGCACAGATATCTCTTTCATTGCAACAAAAGTTGCATTTATCATTATCAGTTACCCCGTTTTTGGTAATAGGATATTTGACACTAAAATTCCATGACACAGTTTCAGTTGAAACCATTTAAGTTTTATTTCTTTTATTTTATTAATCTCTTTTAAAACAGTCTCCCAATTAATATATATGGCTAATCGAGTTTCCGACTTCATAAAGGCTTTTATGTCGAATATTTCATGTTTCTCTAAGAGTAAACTGTAAAAAAAATCTTTGTACCTTTATGTACTCCAGATATTATTTGTACTGATTTATTATTTTCGTTATCGAAGATTTTATTTCTTTTTCTGGCATATTCTTTGATTGCTTGAATGCAACTTTAACCAAAGTATTTACTGTTAGACACCACTTTTTCTGAAAATTCATCATGTTTTAAAAACTCTCCCTTTTCTTTCAAAACATCTTTCATGAGGTATACATTGTTTAGGTTCCAAGTTTTAAAAAAAATGACTGTTATTTATTTTGAATTTGTTGTCGAAAAATATTGGTACAGCAGTCATCTCTTTGTTGTTATCTAATTCAACGTGAGTGTTGAATTTATCATAAGCATTAAATACGTCTTACCAAAACTGATTATGCACACACGTAAAATCCCATCACCAACGTTCGGAAGAGTAGGCCAGTTTGGCCGTTGGTATGGATGACACGTTACACATAGCATGCACCCTGCGTGAGAAATGGAAAGAATGAAGGAATTAAGGAAAATGAGTGATCGATATTGAACGATACTGACTGGATGACACGGGAAACGACTGAATGACGCGCCAGCTGGCAGCTCTTCAGTCGGCACTACCCAGGTAGGCAGCCCGTCGTGTAAACGAGTGTGGATTGTAAAGCGCTTAGAGCTTGGCCTCTAGCCGAGAATAGGCGCTATATAAGTATTCATTATTATTATTATTATTAAATGCGATAGGTCAGTAGTAAACCAGAGCCCAAGTATTTTAAAATTGGGGGGATTCCATATCATGCGATTATTAGCTAAGTATCTAATATTTGATTTCTTATTTTTACCTAACCATACGTTGATAGTTTTTTTTCAAAATCATCTTTAGGCCTGAGAATTCTTCAAATTCCTCTAGAGTATTGAATAGTCTTTCATATGACTTTTGATCTCCCTCTAACGTAAATGAGGTGTCGTCAGCAAACTGGCTTACCTTAAATTCTGTATCTGATATTTGAATTCCTTTAATTTCTTTATCTTTACGGATTCTGCATGCTAATATCTCAGCACACATAACAAACAAATATGGCGATGTTGGGTATCCTTGCTGGCATCCTCTGGCTACTACAAAGCTTTTGATATTTTTCCATTCACGATCACGTAGGACTTGATATTAGTATAGAAGGTATGTATCCATTTAATTATATCTTTACCAAAGCCAAATGCATTCAAAACTTTTTTCATATAGTTCCAGTTAATTGAGTCAAAAGCTTTTTTCGAAATCAATAGAGATCAGTAGACCTGGCATGTTTTTATTTTCCAAATAATGTATTAAGTCATACAAAATTCGAATGTTTCTTTCTTATATAAATCCAGTTTGATCTTCATGGATTAATTTAGATGTAACCATTTTCATCCTGTTTGTTATACACGTTGATCCAATTTTATATGTAACGTTCAGGAGTGAATTTGGTCTCCAGTTTTTTAAATATTCCCTAGGTTTTTCATTTTAGGTATGCAAATTATTATTCCCTCCTTTTGAGTTATTGACATTTCTCCCTTAATAAATCTCTCGTTTGAAGACCGAACCACGAAGTCACCTAATTGTCTCCAGAAAAACTTTAAGAAATTCACTGTCATTCCATCTGTGCCTGGGCTTTTATCATTTTGCATGCTTTTTAATGCTTCAGATGCTTCTTCGTTAGTTATGAACCCTTCCAGGTTTTCAGATTCTGTTTCAGATAACTTTGGCAAACTGTGTATGTAATTATTAATGTCTATTTCCCGGGATTCTTTTGTTTATATGATTTCTGAAAAAAGGATTTTGTCTCCTGCAACATCTCATCTCGTTTGGATAGTGTTCGACCATCATCTGTCACTAATTTCAACATTCGTTTGCTTACAAAATGTCTTTTTCTAAAGAGCAGAAGTATTTATTGATTTTCTCTCCTTGAGATGCCCATCTTGCTTTTGCATCTAAAAATAATACCTTCTAGTTTTGTTTTCCTAATTTCTGCTATTTGTGGGGTTTTTTCTCATTCAAAATTATCATGTCTTCTTCATCTATAAACGACTTTCTCTCTAGAGTGTGTATTTCTCTTTCTAGATCTTGTTCATGTTTTTATTAAATCCCTCTTTTTATTTATGCTATACGTAATAGATTTTGCTCTAATTTCCATTAACAGTGTATCTAAAAACAGTTGATCAGATATCATGAAGTGAATCTGATCATCTGGTATTATTTTTACATTCTGTCTTGTATAAGGCAATAATGCATATTGTTCTTTCATTTCTTCTATGTATTGTTAATGAGTTCAACATAAATATGATCTTTCAACAATGGGGAGTTAAATTTCCAAAACCCTTTGGTTCTTTCTTCATTTTTAAATGTTACCTCTATTGTTATTAAAGAGTGATCACTTCTATATCCAAAGAGGATATCAGCGTTACTAACATTGGTTACTAAAGTGTCAGAAACTAAAAACAAATCTAAACGGCTTTGTTGAAAAGGATTTGTTCTTCTCCAACTGTATCAGAGAATTTCTGGGTTCAATTCTCTCCATTTATCTACTAGTTCATATTTGGAAATCATCTCCAATACTGCTTCTCTTGCTTTGACATTATTAATATGTTTATAGTTATAGTAATCAAAATTTGGATTTAATACCAAGTTCCAATCTCCACCGATAATTACATTCGAAATACCTAGATCTTCAATTCTGTTTTGTATAGTCTCGAAAAAATCTGGTTCATCCCGATTTGGACCGTTAACATTCACTAATACAATCTGTTTGTCCCATTGTATTCTACACCAAAACAATACAGTTTCCTTTTGTATCTTTGATTATTTGTTCTATTTTGAAATCAAAATTATTATTTAACAATATGGTAACCCTCTTGATCTACTATTATTAGAAGAAGAAAAAAAGCATTCATATCCCCATTCAGTTCGAATCTGGCGCTCTAATTTCTTAGCAAAATGTGTATCTTGTAAAAAATATACAGAATATTCCTTTTGCCTTAAATATTGAAAGACATCTTTTCGTTTTGCATAGTTACCCAGACCCTGGCAATTTAGAGATGACATCACCAACCTATCCATTCCCATAATGTTCTTTCATACTGCTAGTGCTGCATATGCTCTCCATACTCGTTTTCACTATGCTATGATCATCATCATGTACATCACAATTTATATAATAAACATGACAGAAAAACCTTGGACCTTTTGTAACAAAAAAAGGATACAAAGAATTCTTGGACATGACAAAATAAACACAAACAATGTAGAACATAAAAATAACATTTCTGAATGAGTCTCGCTGGGCACATTGCATAAGGCAAAGTATCTCAATAATTAGCGGGACATAACCTGTGTTCCTGAATATAACTCAAAATGACGAGTGATCTACTGTTTAAGTTTTTGTTTGAAATATGTTATGTATCTACATACATATACATACACACACACACAACAACACACACACACACACACACACACACACACACACACACACACCACATATATATATATATATATATATGAACAAAACAAGGAAAAGAACAACAAGTACCGTTTGTCACCCAAATTTTCGGCACACGGCCTTCCTCCGGGGAGTTTATTGTGACTAACTGGCAAAAACGTCTCACACACATGTTTCTCTGTTCATTCGAAATTTCACTGGCGTTCTCCACGTGCAACACCCCAACCATAGAAAAAGCGATCACACCAACCGCACATTCCATACCACATCCGTGTGAGTGAACCGACATGCCCACATACACACACACACACACACACACGCACACACACGCACACACACACATACCCACACACACATATAAGAGAGAGGGTGAGAGAGAGAGAGAGAGAGAGAGAGAGATTGAGAGAGAGGAAGAGATTTGTGGGGGGGGGGGGGGGGGGGGGAAGAAAAGTGGTCGTGATAGTTACATG
>CM031625.1:17144271-17159271 GCA_018398815.1 Conus ventricosus | reverse complement strand
TGTTTCTTGATGTTGGATAGCATAAATAGTCCGACCAGTTCGCATGTTTCTGCACCGTCATATGATCCCATGGTTACATCAAATGTTGAGTTTCTGTTCGTTTTCCCTGATCCAGGTTTCATTTTTGCTGTACAGTAGCGTTTTTCTTGGTGTGGAATATGATTTCCATTTTCTGACCCTGTTATGTCTGTATGGTTACTAGCAAATTTCAGAGCTTTGAGGTGAGCAGTTCCTCATCTATGGATGGGTAAAAATCTACTATGTCGAATGTGATGAATACCGTGTTGCTTTGTTTATCAAGTGTTTTGAACCATTGAATAACTTCATTTGTGTTCTTCCAGAGGTTGTATTCAGAGTTTGATTTTATCTGGAAACATAATAGACGCAAAAACAAGCTACAATATATCCTGGAAAATCTAAAAAGAGCATCACCATACAGCAATGTTTCAAAAAGGTGCAACCTATGTTTAACTGAAAAATGGTTAATACTATGCAAACCACACTTAGCAACTTTAAACACCCAAAACAGAAATAGTAAACAACTGCAGGCATAAATGGAAATCGTTGTTAGTGAATACACCCGAAACAAAAACCTGAAAGCCCCCAAAAACACGTGCAGCCAACCCGCACGTGCAAACAACCGCAAACGGGAGCTCACACGCTATATAACATCGGCGGTGGGCAAACCAAAAACCATCCTGATGACAGCGCAACGCGCTCGAAACAAATTTGTAGATTCTTTTTTAAAAACCTATTTTAACAAATATATATATATATATATAATATATCATGTTGAACTCTCTGAAATCATACTAAGATTTCTAGGAAGAATGGTTTTCAATGCTACGAGGTGGAAATCGATTTTCATTTTTTTCCGGGGGAGGGGGGGTGGAGGGGGGAGGATGGGGGTGGAGGGGGCGGGGAGGTATGTGGAAGTGTACAAACTAGTATATTAGCATGTCATGTGACAGTGCCTCAAGGGAATCCCGATAATTCCATGCAGTGAAAGTTGACTTAAGTAAACACACACACACACACCCCACACACACACACACACTGTCCTGCAAAGACAGTGAAACGACTTTAAGCTTAGCACATTGTCCACAATGCTTTGAGACACAGAGCAACTATATTCAAGCTTTATATTGGAAATAAGTAAGTGTTTCAGTGGTGTGTGTGTGGGGGGGGGGGGGGGGTTTGGGCGTCTGCGTGGGTGGTGGTGTGTGTGTGGTGTGTGCGTGCGTGCGGTGCGGCGTGCGTGTGGGTGTGTGTGTGTGTGTGTGTGTGTTGTGTGTGTGTGTGTGTGTGTGTGTTTTGTGTGTGAATACAGTGTTATTACGTTGGTGTACAATGTGATGGACAGCAGGACTGCATAAATGGGATGATGAACAGTCCTTTTAACTTCCGTGAGATCTGCAGAGACAGATACTTTATGTCCGATCCTCCCCCTCCTCCTCCTGCTGTTTTTGAAATTCATGAAAGCATGTCATACAGTTCATGTCCGGATCAGTCGAACAGCAGCCCAAAGGCATGTCCCATGCCCAGAGACTCACTATCAGTGTCCCAAAGATTATTGCCTTCCGTGTTCCCAGGTGTAATGGGATGTATGGGCTGTCCAGATGGCAGGATGTGGTGGGATGTGAAATTACCAGTGTCCCCCGGGGATTAAAGATGTCGTGGGTCTTCTGTCTGTCTGCATCCCTCTCACCTGTTTTGATGGCATGTAAAACCACTGCCCCCAGTCTGATACGAACTACTGTGTGACGTACTCTGTCCCAGGTTGTGCCCTGCCATGGCCTGGCTTTCATGTGCCCCCGTGGTTCCCTGTGACCAGTATCCAGCCCTGCGATACCTGAAAGCCAGAGGCAGTGGCATGCAGATGACGCAGTTTGACACCTTAAACTGATGGCTGGGGCTATCTCGTCTGGCCAACTGCCAGGGGTCTGCCATGGGAAAGTTCCCCCCCTTCCCAACATGGTCACGCTGGATCTTAGTGAAAACCCATATCACCTCTCTCACTAGTAATTTCAAGAAAATGTTCAATTTAAGGCATTATTTCTTTCCAGGAATCCACTCTTTCCCGTTTTCTCCATGCTGATATATCCCAAGAGAATGATTTGCTTAGTGGGTTTTACGTTGCAATTAACACGTTTACAAATTTTGCATTATCGGTATCGACCTTCCAATAATCAATATCAAAAGGGAAAATGTTCCCCCAAAGTTCAGCTGTTAAACATTTCTGGCTGTAATACACGTCGTACAACTAAGAGAGGTCTGCAGGTGATAGCACAGCTCCACACACTTGACATGAGAGGTTGTTCTATGGATGACATTCAGAAGGACTCCTTGGAGGACCTGTACCAGCTGAGAGTGTTGTATGCCGATAACTACAAGCTCTGTTGTAATGCTGCTTTGTTGGAAGGATTTAACCTCAACAACTGCCATGCTCCCATGGATGAGATCTCTTCCTGTGGTGACTTGCTCAGGTCCAACGTGTATCGGGGTGCACTAGCCATGTTTGCATCACTGGCCATTCTGGGCAATTTGGTCAGCGGTGCATTTCGTATGACGACCATAAGAAAAGGGAGTTCACCAGGTTTTAGTGTGTTCGTCGTTCACCTGTGTGCATCGGACCTTCTGATGGGACTGTATCTATCAATTATAGCAGTAGCTGACAGGCTCTTTGAGGACAACTATGTGTGGAAGGACTTATCCTGGCGTCACAGTGCTATGTGTCATGTGGCTGGCTTTCTGTCACTACTTTCCTCTGAAGTGTCTGCTTTCATCATCTGTCTCATCACTCTGGATCGTTTTCTTGTAGTTAGCTTTCCACTCAGCTTTTTGCATTTTCAGAGTCGTCACGCTCAACTAGCCAGCAGTGCATGTTGGATCATGGGTTTCATGTTGGCGTTTGTGCCCTTCTGGCCTGCCACGGTTCACTGGGAGTTCTACAGTCAGACAAGCATCTGTATTCCTCTGCCAATCACCACAAAACAGTTTGCTGGGCAACAGTACTCCTTTGCTGTCATGATTGTCCTCAATCTCATCCTTTTCCTTATCATCACTTTTGGGCAAGCCGTCATATTTTACTCACTGCAGGCAAACAAAATGTCAGGAACAAGTCAGAGTTCACGGGATGCTGACATTGCCCGTCGACTGTTTACAATCGCCGTGTCAGACTTCATGTGCTGGTTTCCCATTGGTCTGCTGGGCCTCTTAGCTGCCCAGGGTGTGCCTGTGTCTGGAGAGGTCAATGTTGCCATGGCAATTATCGTGCTTCCCCTGAACTCGGTGATCAACCCCTTTCTGTACACTCTGAACATGTTGATGGAGAAACGACGTCAGGCTAAGGAGAAGAGAATGCTCAAATGGATTCAGACCCAGATGCGAACAGAACAGTGATCAGTGTTATTTTGTAAGTGAATTGTAGCGCAGAGGTGAATTGAAAACAAAACAAATCAAAACAAAACAAAATTACCAGTGTATGGAATGGAAATTCCCTGAATAGTTCGTTCAAATTAAACGTGAACTAAGCATTATGCATTCAGCGGTATTCTTAATGCAGATATCATCACTAAACGAAAGGCTGGTTGTAATTCAAGTCGAATCGAATATTCTGCTTTGAAACCCAGAAAAAATGTGGCTATTTTCTTAGGTTCAGTTAGAATAAGGATCAGCAGGGAAATGGTAAAGTCTGGTGTAGAGGTGAGTAAAGACTTTGCTTGTTTGTATCAAGTTTTTAAAATTAAATACGAATGTCAATAAAGCTTTTATTCTTCTTTCTATTTTTGACAGCATATTTCAGTCAATCAATAAATCAATCGGTTAGTTAATCTGTCAGTCTGCTAATCAATCAATCAGTTAATTAATAATCCCTTAGGGATCAATAATGTAAATAATAAGTTTGTTCAGAACTCATGGAATACCTATTCAGTGTCGAAAAGGATTCTTGTCGATTCAAGTGTGTCCCTAGATGAAAACAGAAAAAGGGAGTCGGTCGTGAAGTTACTTTTTCTCTTGTTTTTCATTACAAGTATGACTGTTGTTGTTCAGCTATTTTGAGATGCTATTAACTCAGGACTTAAGGCACAAAACTACCTTTTGACAAACTGATATTAAGTGCACAGACAGTTTCTTTGCTAACATGAAAAGAAGGCACGCGTTTTATTGACATGTTTGTTGACATGTTTTAGACATTTAAAGAGCCGAATGAAAAGTGTGAAGTTCGAGGGAGAGCTTAACAGCTGTAGGTCTCTTGACAAGAAATCCCCAGCAGACTTTGTGTGTGTGTGTGTGTGTGTGTGTGTGTGTGTGTGTGTGTGTGTGTGTGTGTGTGTGTGTGTGTGTGAGCGTGCGTGCGTGCGTGCGTGCGTTCGTGTGTGTGTGTGTGTGTGTGTGTGTGTGTGTGCGTGTGTGTGTGTGTGTGTGTGTGTGTGTGTGTGTGTGTGTGTGTGTGTGTGTGTGGAACGGCCTTTAGAACACAGAATTTAAAATGGCCAGGTTATTTTGCGTTTGTGACCCTCTCTTTTTCCACTTATCATACAATAAATAAGTGCGAGCCAAAAAAAATCTTTCTCTAACATTTGAACTTTTCTAATTCGGGCATCTTTTTTTTTCTTGCCCCATCGACAGGAAAAAAAAACACCCAACAAACAAGTTGAAAGAAAAGAATGATTTGTATTCTCTGGAAAGGGACTTACACTGTGATTACATTTTCCAAGTTCCACTGAGGTGACAATGAGTGCGTGGGCACTGTTGGCTGCTCTTCCCTCTCTCCTGTCTTCTTCCCTGCCTGGAAGGATGGTCCTCTCTCCTTCTGACCTCACCCTGATCGTCTGCCAAAGTAGGGTCTCCACGTCTGGCCTCACTGGATGGGCTTGGCTGAAAGATCGCCACTGATCAGCATGACGTTGCTGCCACCGCCATACCTAAAATGAGTGCGTCGCACAGCAGAAAGGGTAGAATGCGTCGAAAACAGTTACTGAAGTTTCAAACGGTCCTCAGATTTGGCCTCTGTGATTCCTTTCCGCTTTCAAGCTCCGTAGCCTCTTGTGTGCTCTTCCTTAGAAGGCGAAGTGTGCAACTTACGGAAGAATGAAGGGTTGAGGACTTTGTGGGAGCCTGCAGGTTCCTGCTTTTGTGTGGCTGTGGGGAGGGGAGACTTCATGCGATTGTCACGAGCAGATTTATGACAAGACCTTTTTTCAATTAGTTCTGTGTCAGGACCCACGCCAGCCGTTATCACAGATACGTAACCATAGGCACGTCGCCGGCGAACCTTTAAGTTAGATCTAGAATTACATCAGTCTTTCGTCTTTTTTTTCGTTGATGATCAGTATAGAGTAATATTGTTAGAGCTATTTAGATCTACTTTGTGTATACTGTGGAGTCTAGGCTTTTAGATAGGCTAATCTATAATCTGAGCCTAACACTGAATCAGTAATCTAGAGCTAGTTTTATTAATTGTACTCTTGTAAAATTAGTACTCATTGGCTGTTTGTGTAAGCTGCAGTAAGATATGAGCTTAAACTGTATCTGTGTGATTATGAATAGATGAAATGTGTGTGTGTAGTTGAATCTGTGTGAGTGTGGAAGAATCACTCAAAAGAAAAGATCATTATGCTTATTGTCTCTAGAGGGGGTCTCATTAGAATTAGCGAGCCTCACTTAGGGGTCGAAACGGTCAGTTGGAGTTTTGGCAGTGAAGGGTTAGAAAGTTTCTCCTTTGCTGTGGGTTTAAGTGTGATTCGGTCACAAAGCTTGAAATTAGCCGTGTGTGGCAAATTGCCTGTGCTGATTTACTGTCCATGTTTCCCTGTGGTTGCAGAATAATCAGGAGAAGGAGCCTGACATTTCTGTGAAGTGATGTGATAGTTTGTGCGAAAAATTCGTACGTAATGTGACGTCGCATAACACCTTGATTCAACAGGATTTGCCAGTGAACTGTGTTTATCCTTCAATGTCCAGCAAACCAGATAGGGTTTCAGTGTAGTGATTAGACATCATCACATCTGGATTTTCTGGTGTGCTCATCTTGATGAATGGTTTCCTGTTTGGTTTTGTTGTTGTTCTTCATCTTCTTGGGATGTGAGTCTCCAGACTGAAGGTGACGACTTTGCGATATATTGAAAGTTCTACTCGCACAGCCATAACTACCATCTCACAACTACGTTTTCCCTGTCCCAAATCCCATTCTTCGTCCAAAGTCCAAATCTGTATGAAAAAAATCCGCTATTAACCCATATCCTCTTCACCTCTGTCCCTATCCCCGCGGTACTGTCCTGTGAATTTCATCAGACGGTAATGTCGACAGTGTGCAAAGCTGGGGCTAAGGCAAGAGCACATTTGGAGTGGCACATGAAGGACGCAAGGATTTCTTGATTCTGTGGAAGAAATATGTCTTCGGAGGGGTGACAGCTGCAGAGAGGGCATCAAAGAAGTGGGAAGGGCGTCAGAGGAGCATGGAGTTAACCATCGTTCAAGTGTCAGCAGTGCCATAGTGTGTGCAACATCATTTGTAAGAGCTGTAACATTGAGCTCACGTGTGTATAAGAGCCGAGTAATGGCTATATATGCGCTCTTCTTCTTCTTCGTCGTCGTTCGCTCAGACAGGAACCCCCGATGCACTGATGAAGGCTGCCGTCCGGCGGAGGTCCTCCAGAGATCCGTAGAGTTTCTCCCTCATCGGTTGGTCAGCAGGCCAGGTCTCTGCTCTCAGGTTATGGTGTGTTGGACAGTCCTGTAGGATGTGTTCCACTGTCATTGGGGCTGTACCGCAGGGGCACACTGCAGACTCGCCAATGTGGAACCTTGTGAACATGTGATGGTGTAGCCTGGAGTGGCCTGTCCTCAGCCTCACAATGTTTACTTGGTCTGGTCTGGGTAGGAGGTAGTAGGGATCTGTCTGGTTATAATCTGGATGTAGCTGAAGCCATCTTTTCCTCTGCTTCTCCTTGATGATCGTCTTGGCCTCTTCATAGGAGATTTCCTGTTCCTCTTGTGGCTGCTGTCCTCCTTCCTTCGCCAGTCAGTCTGCCTCCTCATTGCCTGCTATGTTGCAGTGTGAGGGTATCCACTGAATGACGGTTAGTTCAGTGGCCTGCTGCAGTCTGGCAAGTGCAGAGACAAGGGGGTTGAGGTCCTTGTTCTTTGGGTTATATGCGCTCTAAATATTGAGTTGATCTGTGTATACACGCGGCCCGCAGCTGCTAACATTTAGTTCGTGGAGGTCTCCACGTGATATCTTCATAAGCTATAAACCTGGGTAATTATTCGGGCGGAAATTCTATGAACATATCTACGGCTCTTCAAGGACAGTCCAGGCAAGTACTCAGGAAGAACAGCAACATCCTACCAAGAGCGTGTGCATGAATGTGTGGGAGAGAGGAGATCTGATTAGTGAACAGTTGCTATGTGAAGATGGAAGTCGTGCGTTGGTGAACTAACTTTGCAAATAGTTTCTTTGAGTTGACAGTTATTTTGATTTCAATTATCAAAGTGGCCATTATAGTGTGAAGAACAATTTTGACGTCATTGGTTGACGCGCGACGAGGAAAGGGCTATTAGACAGTTATTTTAATTTCAGTGACCAAAGTCGCCATTATAGTGTGAAGAACAATTTTGACGTCATCGGTTGACGAGGAAAGGGCTGTTACTAGTATTATTGACTATGATGAGCTCCTAATGGATAGGATTTTGCCAATTTGATGCATAGTCTGAGATGCTATTTGTAGTGCTAAGGGTGAATGTGAGTGAATGCTAGTGAATGGCAGTGTGCGAGAAGTGAATGAATGCTGGTAGTGTAGAGTGTGAGTGAATAGTGGCAAATGAATTATGTTGATGTACTTCTGTGATGTGGCGTCGAATGCAAGAATAAATGTGGTATGAGTACTATCTGAATTTTGATTGTCCTAATCGGTGTTGGGTATGTAGCTAGTTTAAGCTGTAAGTTGTCTGGCCCTCTGTAATTATAGTTCAGGCCTTAGCGAGCCTGACATTCTGTGGTTCCTGTGAGAATGCACAGAGCGGTCCCTCTTATAAGCCTTATAACCTTCTGTAGAAATCGCTCCAATATTCCTGAACCCCCCTCCCCCCCCCCCCCCCCCCCCCCCCCCCCCCACACACACACACACTCCCCTTCCCTTCCTGTCTTTGAATAATGGTTTGCAGCGGCTACCATCAGGTAAGGCTGTTACATCAATTATAGTGATTGTTAGAGGAATTGTAGTGATTGTTAGAGGAATTGTAGTGATTGCTTCAGGAATTGTAGTGATTGCTACAGGACTTGTAGTGATTGTTTCAGGAATTGTCGTGATTGTTACAGGAATTGTAGTGATTGTTACAGGAATTGTAGTGTTTGTTACAGGAATTGTAGTGTTTGTTACAGGAATCGTAGTGATTGTTACAGGAATTGTAGTGTTTTTTGCGTTTGATTTTTTTTCCATGAGGAAACACTCGTCCTTGCATTTTCACGTGCAAAGTTATGGCAGGGGCTCAATTCCCAGCGTCTGACACAAAGTTATGCCAGGGGCTCCATTCCCCAGCGTCTGGCACAAAGTTACGCCAGGGGCTCCATTCCCCAGCGTCTGGCACAAAGTTATGCTAGGGCTCAATTCTCCAGTGTCTCGCACAGCTAGGGGCTCAATTCCCAAGTGTCTTGCACAGCTAGGGGCTCAATTTCCCAGTGTCTCGCACAGCTAGGGGCTCAATTTCCCTGCATCTCGCACATCTAGGGGCTCAATTCCCCAGTGTCTCGCACAGCTCGCACAGTTAGGGCTCAATTCCCCAGTGTCTCGCACAGCTAGGGCCCAATTCCCCTGCGTCTCGCACCTTGGAAATAGAAGTGGAGGAGGCGTCACTGCGACCCAGTTCCAGCGACTGTTCCCACCGTTTTACTCCATTGTGACCTGAGGGCTGACTCAGTGGAGATAAGGCGTACACAGCGAACGACGTGTCTGCAAAACAAGGAGCCTGGCTATAGTTTCTTTTTACACCTGTAGTGGAGAAGGAGGTCGGCAACAGAAACCGTCTTGTTTGTTGACATATTCTGATAAGTGTTCATGAATTTGGATGAATTGTGAACAGAAAAACAGATTTCTTCAATGACGTTGGGACTTGGGATCTCTCAGATCCCCTTCCTCCTCCCTTCCCCCCTCCTCCATCTAAGCCACTTACTCTGCCAGAGGTCCAGCTCGCTCAGGGACTGGGCCCACCGTTTGCTCACCAGTGTTTACTCCCTGCCTGTTTTTCCATAATTAATATGAGTGCCTCATAAATGATTGTCACAATGCCTCACCACACGTCCTGTTTGTTTTTAAATGAAAACCTACAAAAGATATTACATAGTAGAATAGATGTAACAAAAGTAACTCAGGCACATTACGGTAATGCTCTAGCGACAGACAGACTTGCACAAGGTCAAAGGGTTATTTGAGTTTACTACCAAATTATTTAAATGAATAAACAAATGTAAAATATAATCATACATAAAACAATAAAATATAAATGTTGTTGTCGTTGCTGTTGTTATTATTGTTGTTGTTGGTCTTTTTTTCTTCTTCTTCTTCTTCTTCTTCTTCTTGTGGGTGTCTGGTTGTATTAAACATGACTATACATGGATACCTTTCACAGTTTGTAGATGACCTGTGACATAGCATATGGAAATTATGGACATGACCAGAAGTCCAGAAGTCCAACATAACAGACAAAAAAAAATTTCACAGAGAAATTGTTCCTTTGAAGAGCCCAGGAAGGTACAAGGTTATGGATTCGCGTGGTTTTCTCCATGGCAGATGACAAGGTTATGAATATCGTGGTTTTCTCCACGGCAGATGACAAGGTTATGAATATGGTGTTTTTCTCCATGACAGATGAAAAGGTTATGGATTGCATGGTTTTCTCAATGGCAGGTGACAAGTTTATGGATTTGCGTGGATTTCTCCATGGCAGATGACAAGGTTATGAATTCGTGTTTTTCTCCATGGCCCATGACAAGGTTTGGGATTGCGTGGTTTTCTCCACGGCAGATGACAAGGTTTGGGATTGCATGGTTTTCTCCACGGCAGATGACAAGGTTTGGGATTGCGTGGTTTTCTCCACGGCAGATGACAAGGTTATGAATATCGTGGTTTTCTCCATGGCAGATGACGAGGTTATGAATATTGTGGTTTTCTCCATGGCAGATGACAAGGTTATGAATATCGTGGTTTTCTCCATGGCAGATGACAAGGTTATGAATATTGTGGTTTTCTCCATGGCAGATGACAAGGTTATGAATATCGTGGTTTTCTCCATGGCAGATGACAAGGTTATGAATATTGTGGTTTTCTCCATGGCAGATGAAAAGGTTATGGATTGCGTGGTTTCCTCCATGGCAGATGACAAGGTTATGGATTGCGTGGTTTTCTTCAATGGCGGGTGGTGTTACAACGTGAGTGTGAAGGGGAAACTTCGGAGTGTCATCATCCACTCATATTGTGTACTGAAGCTTTCAATGGCTGCTTGGGGTTTCAGAACCATGGGGTTCTTCAGAACTTTAAGCATTGTGTTACCAAGGCCACAGGCGTGCAGACAAAACGAAAATACAACAGATATGGAACGGAAAGCAGATAAGAGGATAAACGAAGATAAAAGAAAATATCCAGGAAACGTTGGGACTCATTTCAACCAGTCCATAGCAGCATATGAAATAAAGAAGAAAAGCTTTGTAATCGGTAACACCTTTGGGCTAGTAAGCGAACTGAAGTGAACTGAACTGTGTGTGTGAAAAGATAGAGGGATAGATAGATAGATAGATAGATAGATAGATAGATAGATAGATAGATAGATAGATAGATAGATGAATGGATGAATGGATGGATAGCTAGATACCAGCCGCCGTGGCGAAGTGGTTAGCGTCGCGGACTCCCGGCTGGGAGGTCGTGCGTTCGAATCCCATGAGTCATGTGGGTTTTTCTGCCCCAACCGGCTCCTACCCAGAGTTGAGTTTGCTGCGGATTCAGTTGGGAAGACTGGGACCACACAGTCGAGTTTCATCCACTTAATGGATGCGTTTCTGAGAGTGTTGCTCAAATTTCTTGACCAACACTGCAGGTGCCTGTATCTCTCGGGTCTGGTTGACGCCGGGATATATTATGAAAAGAAGCGTAGAGTACAGCCCTGTCATGTAGTCTCAGACCGAAATGGAAATCCGTAGTATCATCTTAATCATCCTCATCGATCAGCATAAAAAAGTCTCAAATTGTGTGGCCCTTCATGCCCTGCTCTCATGGTGACCTCAGTTTCGATGATCTCTCAACGTCTGTGGCCTTGGTTTGGTTCCGTCGGGGTCACCGGTATTGGCGAGTCCATGGGGGCTGTCGTTGGACGGACGTGGTGGCGCCCTCCTGAGGGAGAGCTCACTCACGCCGGCTCCACGACTAAGCAATTATTGTCGTCAGTAGGGGGCTTAGTAGGTGGTGTCCTGCATATGTTAGATCAGAACAGGCGCCACTGAACACCACCGAAGTGACTCGGCAGCAGTGCAGTGTCTCCTCCGGTGGGTTGCCTCTTGATGACTTGACACTGACTGCTCCCTGTGGATTGCCGGTGCCGGGACTGCGGCAGGGCCAACCGGGCTGTGGTCATGGACGGGGTGTCGGAATGAGTGGTGTGGGTACACTGCCTCTGAGGTGGCGCAGAGGTTTGGGACAGCAAAAAAAGAAAAAAAAGAAAGTACATTGATAAATTGATATACTGACATGTTTATTTTATTCCATTGTCGTCGTCGTTGTTGTTGTTGCGTTGCTGTTGGTATTTTGTATGATGATGATGATGGTGATGATGATTGTTGTTGTTGGTGTTGTTTTATTAATTCAAACATCCCAATCTCATTCCACAATCAGACACACTCTTCGATGCGCATCTCCTTCCTTTTCTTTCTGATTTCTTACTGTTTTTATTATTATCATCTCAGTCAGCATCTTCTTCTTCTACTTCTTCTTCTTCTTCGTCTTTTTCTTCTTTATCAACAGTCTAATATCAGGAAGTGTGAACACACTATAAATGTAAGAAATGTAACTCTCTTATGTATAATAACAGCATTAGCAGAGCCTGCAGAGGTAAATGGCCTGATGTCCCGCCTACTCCCATTCACGTGTCACTAAGCTTTCATTACGCAGAGATGAAGCTGCCCCTGAAATCTGTTTTTGAGCGTAGAGCATAATTATGAAAGGAGGCGTAGAGTACAGCCCTGTCATGTAGTCTCAGACCGAAATGAAAACCCGTAGCATCATCTTAATCATCCTCATTCTCATCGATCAGCATTTAAAAAAAAGTCTCAAATTCTGTGGCCCTTATTGCCCTGCTCTCGTGGTGACCTCAATTTCGATGTCCTCTCCACGTCTGTGGTCTTGGTTTGGTTCCGTTGGGGTCACCGGTATCGGCGAGTCTGTGGGGGCTGTCGTTGGACGGACGTGGTGGCGCCCTCCGGAGGGAGAGCTCACTCGCGCCGGCTCCACGACTAAGCAATTATTGTCATCAGTAGGGGCTTAGTAGGTGGTGTCCTGCATATGTTAGATCAGAACAGGCGCCACTGAACACCACCGAAGTAACTTGGCAGCAGTGCAGTGTCTCCTCCGGTGGGTTGCCTCTTGATGACTTGACATCGACTGCTCCCTGTGGATTGCCAGTGCTGGGGCTGCGGCGGGCCGACCGGGCTGTGGCTGTGGATGGGTTGTCGGAATGAGCGGCGTGGGTGCACTGCGTCTGAGGTGGTGCAGAGGTTGGGACAGCCAAAAAAGAAAAAAAGAAAAAAAAAGAAAATTGCTAACCATGATAAAGCTGCCCCTGAAATCTGTTTTGGAGGAGTACAAAGTTGGTAAAGCAAGGTTACTAACCATGCTGGAGGACTCCGGAGACACGGCACAGTTTAGAGATGACCAGAAAATGGAATGTTGAAGAGGCAGTGGACATGACAAACAAAAACATCAGGATATGAAAATATGAAAATAACATGGCACGCACAAGGCAACAGACAGGATCTGTGGTCAAATGAAATGGTCATTTGTGAAAGGGAACAACGAAACGAACAACGAAAGAAAGACACATACAGTAAAACAAGAGTTGAAGGAGGAAAAAAACCACACAAACAGATCATATCAAGAGAATCTAGGAGACAGTCTGACGACGTCAACAGGAATAGTGGACTGCGTGGGGAGAATGTTTAAGCTGGATTTAGATATGGCTAGGGCACCATCCAGTACTAACTTCACCCTCAGATCTGCATACGATCTCCTGCCTTCGAGTTAAAACCTGTTGAAATTAGAGAAAACAGATTATCGTACAGCTCAAACTAACAATGAACAGTTACTGAGTTCGTGCAAGTCAATGTTTACCCAGGAGAGGTGCTTATGGAGAAACAGCCAAGTGCTTAAGAAGATCACAAATGTGATTAATAAGTCCCTCGAAGCTTCAGCACACACACACACACACACACACACACACACACACACACACACACACACCACACACACATGTGAATGGGGACATATCCATAGATCATCAGGAAGAGTGGCATGAGACCATATGTTTTACGGAATTAGATTCATTAGAACAGATCATCTTAATGAACATACTGTGCAGGCAAAAAGTGAATGGTCAATTTACAATTACAAGAGAGAGAAATGTGTCAGTCTAATCAGCAGACTGAAAGAATCGGACTCCCTAGCCAACGTCCTCGACCTCGCAACAATGACTGGTCCACGGGAGTTTGTGAGCTCATCACCCTCCGATCACACAAAACGACCCGCGACTTCTTGAAAGAAGAGGAGCAAAATCCTAAAGATGGTGGCAAAGCCTGCGAAGTAGAATGTCAGCGAGAAGTGATGGTGGAGGAACATAAGTGAACTTCATAAGGTTTGAATTTACCAACTAAGACTACGTGTCTAGTAGCGATGCGTGTAAAACATTGATTCATCTGAGGACGCTACGCACTGAAACGCCGACCAATCTAGAAGCTGCATGGCTGAAAATCGGCAGCGCTACGGAAAAAAAGAGCTCACAGAAGAAAGAATTGTAGGCGTCATGACCTGGATGCAGCTGACCTTCTTAGTATGCAAGGAGTTCAGGGGTCAAACACACGTCTCTTTCACTGAAAACACTCTGCTGTCTAGTTTCCCTAGACTTCATTCCTACTGACTTCCGATTTTCTGATGGAATGACTAAGACCCATAAAATACGTCACATTCTTTGGTTGACGTACATTTCTGTGACGTTTGGCGTGATCCAGTCACCATTATCTCCAATTTGTTACGACTGATATTGACTGACCTGGTATTTGCAAATGATTTTCGACGATGGCGTGAAATAATAATCTCTAATAATACCGATTTGAAAGAAAGAAACCCTCCAATGACGCATTTTCGCAGTTGTTTGTAAATGTCTTGTTGGCTGCACAATAAATAATCCCTCTTATTCATTTCTGACAGATAGCTCTAATCTCCCTCCACCACAAGCATCGAACATTGTGACGGCAGACAGTGTAACCCTGGGCACATCTGACATTTTAGCCTGCATGGTGTCACGATCCAAAGAACTCTTGTTCACAGTGTCGTTTGCCACTATTGAATTCAGTACGTCCCAAATCAACACCACGTCTTTTACTCAGAACAGTCTTCTTTCGTGCACATTCTCTTTCAACACGAGTGAACAAGACCAATCCAACCCAGATAATTACCCATTTAGACCTCGTCAGAGAAGTGTTCGAGTTAATTTTCAGCATCAAACCTGCACACCAGGAAACTTCATCATACTCATTGAAAAGTTGGCCTTTCCTTTCCCCCGGAATCAAATACCGAAAACTCTGAGGAGGACAGGGTGTGAGCCAGAGTACGATCCCTTACCTTTTTATGTTGCCCGGGGACTTTGGTTTAACATATTTCTCAGGTGAATAACGTCCGTGTGGATTACAGAGTGTCACTTGTTATCCGTGAGCAGAGTTATAACCACACAGAACAAGTCCTG
>CM031625.1:17136771-17139271 GCA_018398815.1 Conus ventricosus | reverse complement strand
GTAACATGCATGAAAAAATATTTGAATCAGTTTAAACCACCCAGTATCTCACCATCCAAAGACAAATCTATCCCTTGCTGCTAAATATCACCCTGTTCTATTTTTTAAAAAAAACCCACTTTTTCCATACTTAAGTTGATGCCTGCTATACCATGAAGGATATTTAACTGGATTTGGAATTCATCTGGAAGTAACTGGATTTGAAATCGGACAGAAATTTTGTTTAATAAGACAGCGATATTGTCAGCTGGCAACAGGGACAAATAATTCGAGCTTTTAGAGTGAAGGTGTCGCTCCATACAGTCCCTTTTCAATGTTTTCGTTTACAAAGAGTGAAAACAATACAGGACCACAAGTATCTCACTGTTTTACACCCTGTGTGCACAGAATTAAGTCTGTGAAATCGTTTCCAGATTTTACTTTTGCTCTAACAAAATATACACACTTTACACACACTAAAACATCTTCCATTTAAAACCATTCTTTTAGAGACTTGAACATAGCAGCTTCCTTGAAGTAAGGTCAAAAGCCTTCTCACAGTCAAACAAAAGATACATAGACTTTACGAGTTAATGAAAACTGCTCTTGTATAATTGCTAACAACGTACATGTATGATCCACTTTAGAGAATCCTTTCTTAAAACCAGCCTGATTTAAGCCAGGTTTATTATACCTTTCTACTCATATTTGTTAACTGTAGTTAATATTAGAAATATATAGCTTGCTACTTCCGTCACAGATTGGCACACCTTTCTAACTGCATGCTTGTTAACATGATTTTTTCAGACAATGGTTTTATGATTGATTCCATCCAGCCTCCAGGTATGTTCCTCTGTCAAAAACAGCATTGAAAAGTCAACAAGAATCTCGACAACTATCTCGCCACCACTTGTAAACTTTTTGTTTGGTAGTTATACCTTGTGGCCTTGACGTGTTTTTTTAAAAATTTCTTTATAGCCAATGAATACTTTTTCTTTTGAAATTGGGTTATCAAGGGGAAAAAATGACGATTCCATCTGCAGATTTCCGAAGAAATTTTTGTTTCCATTTCTACTACACTGTCAACATCTTTTTCAAGGAGGATTTTAAAAAAGTCATGCCATTCATAACTAGAAATACAATTATGTATACAAGACATCTTGGATGACACTTTACTGCATCACGCCAAATTAGTAAGAGTATTAATAAACAAGTGTTATATATTTTTCTTCTCCTGTAATAGCTTTTTACATTATCTTATGATTTACAATAACTTGCATTGTCGATGCAATTGAACGTTCTGCAAAATACCAGCAGAAAATGTAAGTACTTGACATTCTAGGTAAAACGTCGCATAGTTATGTTTCTTCTCAACAATTCTGATCATTGCTTTCGTACGCTTGGCTTCTTTCCCATATCGTTGTTACACGTGTTCCCTGCTAAGTTGATTTTCCACATCTATGAAATCAATTGCTACTTCCAGTAAATAGTTTATTAGTATCTTTGTTGCTCTTCAGGTATGAAATATTTTACCATACTGTTCCATGCCAAATAGCATGATTTTATCAAGACAGTTCTTGTACTTCTTCTATGGCCCTCCTCTGTTGCAGTGGTCAGTACCTAGTTCTTTAAATAATACCGTCTCGAGGACGTAGTAATCTTCTAATCTGAATACATGGGCAGCCCAAAGTATCTTGCGCAACATTGCCTCGAGGCTGAAGACATTTTTAAGCAGCTTTAAGGACTTCTATGTTCGTGAGGAAGTTGCTGCAGTGGATATTACAGATGTTGCGAAGGCAGCGTTGATAGAAACGCTAAAAAAAATGTATGTAGTAATGGTATATATCCCACGTCCATGCATCATACAGGGGGGGTTGGCAGGATCATTGCTTCCTTGAGATTTAAGCGCTCGCATTTTGTTATTTAGCGCTGGTTTGTTGTTCAGAATAACAAAGATAAGTCTGCCAATGGGCTTTGTCTATTTAGCGCAAATGGGCTTTATCTGTCTAGTCTTAGGCATCAGACGTATATAATCACAGCCAAGTGGGTAAAATTATGGGGACATACAGGCGTTATGTGGCAATGAGGTAGTGGAGGGTGTTACGGTTCTTGTGGTGCAGGGTTGGTGGAGGATCATTGTCTGCGTATATTGGTTTCAAGAGCGAAGAATGTCAAGGTCAGCTGCAAGGAAGGAAATGCACCTTAGGTGTGGACAACAAGGGCAGTTACATCCGTCCGTCTAGGTTGACAATGCGCCATTTGTTCGGAGAGATGTATACGACCCGAGTACATCATCGTTTCAAAGAGTACTTTGGGATCACTGACAAAGGATAGGTGGCAGAGACCACATTGACGATGGGGAATTGGGGTTTGTAAGGGATGCCGCAATGGCGCCCTTGACCTCAAGGAGAGGACAATCATTACAAGGTCAGTGGAGGACAGTCTCACTTGACCTTAACGAGTGGACAATCATCACAAGGACTTTGGAGGACAGTCTCACTTGACCTCAAGGAGTGGAAAT
>CM031625.1:17119271-17134271 GCA_018398815.1 Conus ventricosus | reverse complement strand
ACAAGAATGAGAATAGTAGGAAAGGGGAGATACCTAAGAACATGCCCCACGGTATTTGAGATACTACTATTTACTCTGGTACAATCGTTGTCCCACAAGAATGAGAATAGTAGGAAAGGGGAGATACCTTCCTTAGGACTCAACTCTACTGTTGGTCTTTCTCTCCAGACAATCCAGCAGCAACCCCATCAGACAGACTAAAGCCTGGCATAATGAAAGCATGATGGTTTGGAAATAAACGTACCGGAAATTGAGTTGCGAACGTTTCCACCAAAAGACAAAAGTAAAAATCGCCAATATCAGCACGCAGTTCCTAATCATCCACACGCCAGAGACCTTCAATAAATTTCACATTCTGCTATGCCATGGGCCTGGCCGAGTCCCTGTGCGGTATTCTGTTTTCCATGCTGATTTGCCGTTTTGGGAATCGTGGTCTGGCGTTTGACAGGGATGCTGCACGAAGCACTCCTTAGTCTACCTGGCCGCACCTCACCTGCAGTTTTGTGTCTCCTGTTGCGTGACCAGTGTGTCGTGTCCTCGTTGTTCCGACGCTCAGTGTCTGTCTGCGATGTACGTGATTCAGTCACAGTGTCTGTCTGTGGTGTGTGTTGTTCAGTCACAGTGTCTGTGGTGTGTGCTGTTCAGTCACAGTGTCTGTGGTGTGTGCTGTTCAGTCACAGTGTCTGTGGTGTGTGTTGTTCAGTCACAGCGTCTGTGGTGTGTGCTGTTCAGTCACAGTGTCTGTCTGTGGTGTGTGTTGTTCAGCCACAGTGTCTGTCTGTGGTGTGTGTTGTTCAGTCACAGTGTCTGTGGTGTGTGCTGTTCAGTCACAGTGTCTGTGATGTGTGTTGTTCAGTCACAGTGTCTGTGGTGTGTGTTGTTCAGTCACAGTGTCTGTGGTGTGTGTTGTTCAGTCACAGTGTCTGTGGTGTGTGTTGTTCAGTCACAGTGTCTGTGTGTGGTGTGTGTTGTTCAGCCACAGTGTCTGTCTGTGGTGTGTGTTGTTCAGTCACAGTGTCTGTGGTGTGTGTTGTTCAGTCACAGTGTCTGTCTGTGGTGTGTGTTGTTCAGTCACAGTGTCTGTGGTGTATGTTGTTCAGTCACAGTGTCTGTGGTGTGTGTTGTTCAGCCACAGTGTCTGTCTGTGGTGTGTGTGTTCAGTCACAGTGTCTGTGGTGTGTGTTGTACAGTCACAGTGTCTGTGATGTGTGTTGTTCAGCCACAGTGTCTGTGGTGTGTGTTGTTCAGTCACAGTGTCTGTGTGTGGTGTGTGTTGTTCAGCCACAGTGTCTGTCTGTGGTGTGTGTTGTTCAGTCACAGTGTCTGTGGTGTGTGTTGTTCAGTCACAGTATCTGTCTGTGGTGTGTGTTGTTCAGTCACAGTGTCTGTCTGTGGTGTGTGCTTTTCAGTCACAGTGTCTGTGGTGTGTGTTGTTCAGCCACAGTGTCTATGGTGTGTGTTGTTCAGTCACAGTGTCTGTCTGTGGTGTGTGTTGTTCAGTCACAGTGTCTGTCTGTGGTGTGTGTTGTTCAGTCACAGTGTCTGTCTGTGGTGTGTGTTGTTCAGTCACAGTGTCTGTGGTGTGTGTTGTTCAGTCACAGTGTCTGTCTGTGGTGTGTGTTGTTCAGTCACAGTGTCTGTGGTGTGTGTTGTTCAGTCACAGTGTCTGTCTGTGGTGTGTGTTGTTCAGTCACAGTGTCTGTGGTGTGTGTTGTTCAGTCACAGTGTCTGTCTGTGGTGTGTGTTGTTCAGTCACAGTGTCTGTGGTGTGTGTTGTTCAGCCACAGTGTCTGTCTGTGGTGTGTGTTGTTCAGTCACAGTGTCTGTCTGTGGTGTGTGTTGTTCAGTCACAGTGTCTGTGGTGTGTGTTGTTCAGTCACAGTGTCTGTCTGTGGTGTGTGTTGTTCAGTCACAGTGTCTGTCTGTGGTGTGTGCTTTTCAGTCACAGTGTCTGTGGTGTGTGTTGTTCAGTCACAGTGTCTGTGGTGTGTGTTGTTCAGTCACAGTGTCTGTGGTGTGTGTTTGTTCAGTCACAGTGTCTGTCTGTGGTGTGTGTTGTTCAGTCACAGTGTCTGTCTGTGGTGTGTGTTGTTCAGTCACAGTGTCTGTGGTGTGTGTTGTTCAGTCACAGTGTCTGTCTGTGGTGTGTGTTGTTCAGTCACAGTGTCTGTGGTGTGTGTTGTTCAGTCGCAGTGTCTGTCTGTGGTGTGTTGTTCAGTCACAGTGTCTGTCTGTGGTGTGCGTAGTTCAGTCACAGTGTCTGTGGTGTGTGTTGTTCCGTCACAGTGTCTGTGGTGTGTGTTGTTCAGTCACAGTGTCTGTGGTGTGTGTTCAGTCACAGTGTCTGTGGCGTGTGTTGTTCTGTCACAGCGTCTGTGGTGTGTGCTGTTCAGTCACAGTGTCTGTGGTGTGTGTTGTTCAGTCACAGTGTCTGTGGTGTGTGTTGTTCAGTCACAGTGTCTGTGGTCTGTGTTGTTCAGTCACAGTGTCTGTCTGTGGTGTGTGTTGTTCAGTCACAGTGTCTGTCTGTGATGTGTGTTGTTCAGCCACAGTGTCTGTGGTGTGTGTTGTTCAGTCACAGTGTCTGTGGTGTGTGTAGTTCAGTCACAGTGTCTGTGGTGTGTATAGTTCAGTCACAGTGTCTGTGGTGTGTGCTGTTCAGTCACAGTGTCTGTGATGTGTGTTGTTCAGTCACAGTGTCTGTGGTGTGTGTTGTTCAGTCACAGTGTCTGTGGTGTGTGTAGTTCAGTCACAGTGTCTGTGGTGTGTGCTGTTCAGTCACAGTGTCTGTGGTGTGTGCTGTTCAGTCACAGTGTCTGTGATGTGTGTTGTTCAGCCACAGTGTCTGTGGTGTGTGTTGTTCAGTCACAGTGTCTGTGGTGTGTGTAGTTCAGTCACAGTGTCTGTGGTGTGTGAGGTTCAGTCACAATGTCTGTCTGTGGTGTGTGTTGTTCAGTCACAGTGTCTGTTTGCAGTGTGCGGCCTACATTTGTATTTTCAATGTGTTGACGCTGCAGGCTGTTTCATGTTATAGTTGAAAAAGACAGGTTATTATTTTCTATTCATTGACTATGTGCGTGACACAAGTATTCCTTTTCAGATCTACAGCGCATTATTGTGTATTCATTTGAACGTGACTGTCACCGAGATATTGCTATTCAGTTCTTAATGACAACACTGCATATTCCTCTAAATGTGTGTCTCACACAGGTACCCCTGTTCAAATCTACATGTCAATTTTTTTTCTGAATGTGTCTGTCTCACGGGTGTCTCTATTTAATTGCACATGCCATCATTTTGTATTTCTCAGACCGTGTGCCTGACAGGTGCCCAGTTCCACGTGACCACATTTCATATTTCACTGACCGTGTCTGTAAGACAGGTACGACTTACCAGCTCTGCCTGACCAAATTTGTATTGTTGTGACCGTATGTGTCACATCTATCTATCTATGCATCCATTTAACTCCACAAGGCACCATTGTGTATTCCTCTGCCTATGTCTGTCACAGGTACCGCTATTCAGTACTACATGAGGACGGGACCTTAGCTTACTCAACACCAATGTTCTTCACAGGTGCGTGCGCGCGTGCGCGTGCGTGCGTGCGTGTGTGTGTGTGCGTGCGTGCGTGCGTGCGTGTGTGCGTGCGTGCGTGCGTGCGTGCGTGCGTGCGTGCGTGCGTGTGTGCGTGCGTGCGTGCGTGCGTGCGTGTGTGTGTGTGCGCGCGCGCGCGCGCCTGTGTTGAGGGGGGAGGGGGGAGGGTCGGAGGAGGTGCGTGCGTGCGTGCGTGCGCGCGCGCGCGCGCGCGCGCGCGCGTGTGTGTGTGTGTGTGTGTGTGTGTGTGTGTGTGTGTGTGTGTGTGTGTGTGTGTGTGTGTGACTTTTTCCAGGTGTATGTGGTGAAAGATTCTTCTTGTTTTTTTTCTTCTAATTCTTGTTGTTGCTGTCGTTGTTGTTGTTGCTGCTGCTGCTGCTGCTGCTGCTGCTGTTGTTGTACAGCTTAGGTTGCCAGTTGATTCCATTGTTATTCCATTAAAGGGAAATGGTGAGGGTGACTGTCCTGATGTCTTATCATTGAGAGTGGAGACAGACGTCCGCCATTTTACAGGGTTGATGGGCGACTGTGTTTCTTGACACCACTGAGCAATATTGTTCAACTGCTGCTGAACTGCTTTCGTTCTTTCTTGAGCATTTTTAATTCGTTGCAGGTCTGACCGTCATCTTCTAGTTACAACACTCGAGTAGTTCCGTTTCTATTGGTGTCAACAAGGCCTTTAGTGTAAACACTGTATAAAACAGGGGAGAAAGGAGAACCTTGAAGCAATCCTACAGAGAGTTTAGGAGGCTCCTACGTCCAGTCTCCAAATCGTAGGATGATGGTAGCTCCTAAAGGGCTGCTGGAATCCATCGTGTAGGTGTCCTGCTTACTCCTTCGTCAAGAAGTAGCTCTATGAGAAGCGAGAACTGGACTTTGTTGTATGTATCTTCCAGGTTGTTGTAGCTGCCAGTGGTTTTTTTTTTTCTTCCTTTTTTTTTTTTTTTCTCTTTCTTTTTCTTTTTTTCGGGGGTGGGGGTTGTGGGGTGAGAGGGTGGGGGTGGATCCTTCGTATTCTTCATAGGCAAAAGTGTCCTTATTTCCCATGTAGTTTTACCTGTTGTGTAGCCTCCTTGATTGGGTGAGAGGATTTGTTCACTTTGAAGCTCTCCTGCGAGTTTTCTTTCTGCGATTCATCCCCATGAGCTTTCCTACTATTTTTGGCATAGTAAGTATGCGTAACCATTTACTTGATCTTTTGCTGGTTTTGGTAAAGCCTTCAGGTAAATGGGACATAGCCTTTATCGAAACTGTTCTGGTAGAGATGGGTTCTGGCCTCCTCAGAGAGCTGCTTGATATCTGGATACCATACTTTGTACCTGGAGCACTATTCTTAGTGCGTTTAGCTATTGCATCACCCAGTTCAGGTGGCGTAATTGCATCGTCAATGCCAGTCTGAGCGAGGTGTTGATTTAAGTTGGTCAAGTATTTCGTCTGTTCGTCCAAATGTTTTTGTTCACACTGTTCTAAGAAGCTTTTCAGTACAGCCAACCCTTTCTCAACATTTGTCTTGAGTTTTGGGGTCCCATCAGCATCTAAGATATCTGGAATGGCGTTTGTATTGTTTTCCTTCCTTGCGACGATAAAACTGCAAGAGCTGAGTGAATGTTGTGTCATAATCAAGTGACACATAAATGTGGTGCCATTTAGCTCCTTTTGCTTCTTCAGCTACTCTTCTGTCTTTTGATTCATGTCCATTTTAACATCGAGATCAGGGCATGGTTTTCCCCCTTCTCTCTGCCAAATTCACACAGCCCTGCGTTTCTTTTCCCAGGCTGTTTCTGTGTCTATGCTCCACCAAATGGTTAAACGGTTTGTTTCGTTGTAGTATTGTTTTTTTCTTTTTTTTTTCCCTTCTCATTTTCTTTCGCATTTTCTATTCCATAATTTTCCTATGATATTTCCTTCATTGTTGTCATAAATAAAAGGGTCATTTTTGTTTTGTTTCGTTTTCTTTTGATCGTCCCTGTAAACTCAGTAAGACAGGAAAAGGGTCACGCCCGTGATGCAGAAGTGCTTCCCAAGCATTCCTGCTGTGACTTTTGGCCCAATGAGGGCAAAGTCAGTGATACTGTCAGTGTCACCCTGCTGCCCTGTATGTCTTGGAGATATTGCTGTCAATCCGCTGAGAAAACAAACAAACAAAAAACTTTCATCCAACATCTCTTCCAGCTCAAGTCCTTGAGGATTGGTATCACGCTGATCTCACAATTTGGATCGGCATTTAGATCTCCCTGTAGTGTTACAGTCTCCCAATTCACCTTCTATTTCCTCCAAAAAGGCCACACTACTTCTGATGTGTGGGAGCCTGGATGTATGTATGCACTGACGAGTACAAGGCTTTTCTTATCATCATAAGGTCTTTCCAATCTCACATTCAGTAATTTACGTGTGGTGCTACACTATGTTCTAAGTATATCCTGGACAGCTTTTTAATTGTTCTTATTATCGCAGCTAGTAATCTTTCATTATGCTTTTGGAAGATTCTGAAGTCATCCAAATGTAATGATCTGTGGATGGTACTTCTAGTTTCTAAAAGATACAGAACAGGAACGTCACATGCTAGTTTTTCAATCGTTGAGATCCTTTTTCGGGTACAGTTCCAAGTACAAGTCATGAAATATTTCCGGGATCGTCTTACAGCATTTCATATCTTAGTACTTGCCTGTCTTCTTATCCCACCTCTTTTCCTAAGTTGACTGTTGTTCTTGTTGTTGTTGGACGTGGATCACATGTTTAGGTGAGTAGGAGATGTCTGATTCCGGATAATCATGATCTTTGCTGGAGAACATACAGCAGGATTCCTGCGTTTACAGGCTCTTTCTCATGTGGAGAAAAGTTGGACAGATCTCATGTCTCTCTGAGACATTTGTCTCTGGTGACGTGGAGAGAATGACGATAGCAGCACACGTCACAGACATAAGCAGATAAGAGTATTTGCAAACACGCGCTCCGACAATGGAAACAAGGCAGTTACATTTATTTCCCTTTTCATACATGTGAGAGGGAGAAATAGCCTCATGGTTACACCATTTCCTGACTTCAATGAAGGGGAAATTTTTTACTGAATGTGCCCCCAAATAGGATATGAAGATACATCACCTGTACAAATATGATATATAATGGCCGTGCCAACACATTTATAGAATTGATCAAAAGCATGGATTAAAGACAATTACAGTTTCTGTCAAGGATGTATCCACTACACTGGAAAATAATACTGAACCGTATACCCTGAACTTTTTTTTAGCACGCATAATACATCTTTTTACTCTCGTGTCCTCCACACAGAAAAACATTTCCCAATGTGTGGCAGAATGGAAGCATCTACTGAACACGGTGTTGTCATGAGAAACTGCAGCAGCAGTCTGCCCATCTATCATGTGTGTGAACTGCCGTCTTCTCCAACACACCAGGCTGGGCAGACGAGGATCTCTGCCTCAGAGTCTCCACACATCAAGCTACCAGACCTGGGAAACACCACTGACTTCTTGACGTCTATTTCCCTTCCTCTATCCTTCATTCGATGCCCTGACCAGCACTGGACCTTCACGTTTTTAGCCTGTGACGTGAGCAGCCATTGCTGGGCCAGAAATGACGTCACCGAGTCTATGTGGGATTCCGCTGTCTCCTCTTGGTGTGATATCCCTATGACGTCGGTTCCTTTTTATTTTCTCTGTGAGGAGGGGACGCAACGTGTATCATTCACGATGGTGTGTGATGCTCGTGTGGACTGTACTGACGGCAGTGACGAGGATTTCTGCACCTTCCAGCCATGCCCACAGCATGCCTATCTGCAGTGTGGCAACACTGGACAGGTGGGTCAACTCCTGGGTCTTTTGGTCAGTGGCCGTTATGGGGTGAAATTTGGTTCCCTTAAATTTATTAAGGTTATTATTTTGAAACATTCAGACAGAACAAATTTTAAATGTTAATGATAGCGCACCGCCAAAAAACGCAGACACACGAATCACAATACAAAATACGACGCGTTTCGACCTCTTAGGTCTTCTCCAGGCAAGACACAAAACACTCAGGACAACGAAAATAAACGAGCAATCACTCATCTTCACCCACTTCGGCGCAAGATAGGCGTTGAATGAAAACGAGGCTGTCAAGAAACAATTGAGACTGAAGTTACACACAGTTTACTCGCCAAGACTAGTCTAAGAAACATGCTAATGAAGGTAATTATTTTCAAACAGTTGAATTGTAGTTAAGACGTGATTAATTCGCTATGAATAGGCGAAGAAAACTGTAGAATGTTGAGAAAAAGAAAGGAAAAGTGAGAAAGACCCGAAGAAGAGAGAGAGAGAGAGAGAGAGAGAGAGAGAGAGAGAGAGAGAGAGAGGGGGAGGTTGTGTAATGGTATTTAGTAATGCAGTCACACACATTGCCATATTTATTCATCAAGAAGGTGCTGACGTATGATTGATTTGAATAACTGTCACGACTGCCCTACTTCGATGGAATGATCTTCTATGCAGATAGCCCCAAAACGATGAAGATGTCTTTGCACAAATCAATACTAATTTGAAATTTAAACGAAACTTACCCAGACGTTGAAGTTTAATGGAGATTATTAAATTTCGAGGATGTTGTTGGGTAGAGGTATACATGTGGAGGACAAAACCGCGCGCGCGCCCCAGACTTCAGCGACGTGTGATCCCCGAGAACAAACTCGGAAGGGAGGGTTCAATGGAAGTACCTCGAGTTGCTGATGGGTGGGCACATGTATACCTCTGCCCAACAGCATCCTCGAAATAATCTCCATTAAACTTCAACTTTCAGGTAAGTCTCGTTTAATGTTCAAATTATTCCTCGTCTGCCGATTGGTCAGACGTACACATGTAGAGATTTTAGCGTTATTCCTTAACACGTTACGCTCTGAAAGGCAATCAGCTCATGTGAGTTACTTCCCTTTGCCTACAAATGTGTCTGGTGCACATTGGGGAGAACGTTTAGTCTTCGTAGAGCCACCATTTTTATATTCATTCTGTCTAATGATCCAGTGGCAGAATTTTGAAAACAAGTGTCCCTGTTTGACCATCCTCCTGCTTGAAGGATGCTGTCTATTGGCACCCCTCTGCTTAATGCTGCAGAAGTACTAGCAGCCTGAGTGCCGTGAGATGTGTACTTTGATATGTCTATTATAAAGATTATCAGAATTAATTAATCAATCAATCAATGAATCATTCTGTCTGTCTGTCTCTGTCTGTCTCTCTCTCTCTCTCTCTCTCTCTCTGCGTCTCTGTGTGTGTAAATCTCTCTCTCTCTCTCTTTCTCGCTCCATACATCTTTGTATTATATATATATATATATAGAGAGAGAGAGAATGCTGAACAATTAAGTAGTGGGGGAAAACAAGTGCAGGTAAACAATTCTTCAGTCGTTATAGTAATGACTTGGCAAAGATTTGAACTAAAAAAAAAAAAAAAAAAAAAAAAATTTGAAGATTTAGAAAATGTGGGGAATATATTATAAATATGAGAAGCCCTTCACTAGCTGCCTGATGGAATCATCGTAATCCCTCTTGAAAGCACATTTACTTGTATTGCCTGCTCCGAGGCCTTTCGTCCGCTGGATCGGACTCATCAGGGAGACACGGCTGATTGTGTCAGTGCTCTTGGTGTCAAATAGAGACACACCACAGTCCATAATTCTGTGGTGTTCTCACCACCAAGGGTTCAAAAAAGAATCTAACAGCACCCCCAAAGCAGCCAGCGAAGGGTAGTAAATGGAACAAAACACAAGTGTGGAGATGAAAAAAGTTGCTGAAAAACTAAAAGCATTTATTCAAACAATATAAAATATAGGGGACAATCTTTGAGCCTATGCTTGAGGATCCATTCAAGGATACAAGGGAGATAAAAAGATATGGAACAGTCTGAGTGGTCCGCTCTGCTGTTCAATAACCCAAGCATTGTGAGTGGCTAAGAATTGTACAGAACAACCTTTACTTGGATCTCCTAAGAGATGCTATCTCCCACTGATTGACCAAACAATAGAATGCTGAACAATTAAGTAGTGGGGGAAAACAAGTGCAGGTTAACAATTCTTCAGTCGTTATAGTAATGACTTGACAAAGATATATATACTTACAGACAGAGAGAGACACACACACACACACACACACACACACACACACACACACACACACACACACACACACACACACACACAGATGCAGAGGAAGAGAGAGACAGAATGATTGATTAATTGATTGACTGATTGATTGATTCATTGATTGCGATAATCTATGACGCGCACACACACACACACACACACACACACACACACACACACACACACACACACACACACACACACACGCACACACACACATACACACACACACACACACACACACACAAAACACACACACACACACACCACACACACACACACACACACACACACACACACACGCACACACGCACACTCACACACACACACACACACACACACACACACACACGCGCGCGCGCGCACGCGCGCGCGCACACACACACACACAGAGATATATATATATATATATATATATATATATATATAGAGAGAGAGAGAGAGAGAGAGAGAGAGAGAGAGAGAGGACGAACATTTTAAAAGCAAAAAGCATTTTACTCTCTGAATTCGTCTTACCCACTTCAGGATAAATGCATTTTCCATGAATCGTGAAATCATACATCGTTTGCTATGTGTACATTTGATGTTTTGTGTATAGTGTTTTTCTTCCAGTGAGTGGTGCAACGCAGAAAAAAACTGCTTCAATAATGCTGATGAAGAGAATTGTGTGGAAACCTTGTTATCCGTGCTTGGAACCAGAGGTATTATTTATTCCCAAGGATATTTGTCGTCTATACCTTCACCACCTCCTGCTTTAGTGACTTTTCCGAAGATATTGCATGGATTGCACCAAATGTCTGCACTTGTAGGCAGTAACAGAAGTGCCACATCATTGTGTCCACAGACCCATTTTCAATGTCCTGGCGATGGTTACTGTCTGCCTGTCTTTGTCATTTGCAATGGCATGTACGACTGCCCAGGGCATGAGGATGAAACAGACTGTGAGCACTCCACATGTCCAGGTTTCTACCGGTGCCGAGGTTCCCGCATGTGTCTACATCCTGATCATCTGTGTGACCAGTTTGTGCATTGTGAGCAGCAGGAGGACGAACGATTCTGTCATCACCAGTGCCCCACGAATTGCACGTGCCAAGGTTTGTCTTTCCAATGCCGGATGAAAGTCAGTATTGAGGGCCATCCTGATGTTCGTTATCTCAATGCTAGCGGCAGTGGACTGAGGCCTGAACGTCTGTGGAACAACACCATGTTGGTGTTTCTGGCTCTACAGCACTGTCATCTCCTTACTCTCTACCTCCCTCAGTTGTCGAACTTGATTATTCTGGACGTCAGTCACAACCACATCCTCACAGTGACCACAGAGCAGATGACGCAGACGAAGAATCTGCAGGTGTTGCTGCTGACAGGGAACCCACTGACTGAAGTGTTGGTAGGCAACAGGTCATCAGGGGCACACCCCATCCCTGCCCTGCACATCCTGCACCTGTCTGACGTGCACATGTCTCACCTGTCTGCTGACATGTTGAAGGTGTTCCCCTCACTGACCGTCCTCAACCTGTCACAGAGCGGTGTGCGGCAGGTGACTGGCCGATTTCCCACACCACAACTACAGACACTGGACGTGACAGGTTGTGACCTGCACCACCTCCCCCGTCACTGGCTCACCCCCCTCCCCAAGCTGCACTGGGTGTACACAGACCTCCCCACACTGTGCTGTCCTCAGAACTTACCTACAGGATTCAACCTCAAGCACTGCCACTCCCCTTCCCCTCTCTTCTCCTCCTGTCACAGTCTGTTGGGATCCACTGCGCTGCGTGCAGTGATGGCTGTCTTCGCCATTTTGGCCTTAGTCTGCAATGTTTCGATTCTTCTTTTGCGCCTGCATCAAGTCAAAGTGAAAAGAAAAGGCACCATCTTTGAATATCAGCTGTTAGTGTCCAGTCTGGTAATGGGTGTGTACCTGTCAGGTGTGTGTCTAGTTGATCAGCTGCGCCATGGCGAATACCTGTGGATAGACAGGTGGTGGAGGCACGGTCCCTGGTGTTCTCTGTGCAGCTTTCTCTACCTGTTTTCTGTCAAAGTGTCCACCTTGCTCCTGGTTTCTCTGACAGTGCACCACTGTGTTCACCTGGCCAGGCCGCATAGACAGATGGTGGGAAGGAGACAGTTGGTCACCTCTTGCATATTGTGCTGGAGTGCGGGTCTGGTTCTGTCCATCTCACCACATTTCTTTGCCTGGACCCACAGCATCAAACCAGCCTGTGCGTTCCCCTTCCCTTGATTCACAGTCCACACACACATTTCCAGGGCTCACAGGTCTTGATCACGCTGAGCACGTTGCTGATGGCATTGACAATGACAGGCCAAATCTACATCTATATCGTCGTTCGTGCCAATCCCAGTGTGTTTGTGGCTGACTCCCAAAGATCGAGTCAGCTGGACTCGGCTCGCCGCACTATCCATATCTCGGTGGCTTACGCCAGCAGCTGGTTTGTGGTTGCTGTTCTGGTGTTGCTGCTGCCCACACAGCAGACAGAGCACGGGGATGTCCGCTCAGCTGTGACAGCCCTTGTCCTGCCTGTCAGCACGGCCCTGAACCCTGTCCTGCACGTGATGAACGTGGCCAGGGAACGACGCAGACACATCCAGACTCAGCGCGTGCTGCAACGTCTGCGCAACAAGGCCAGAGACAAACAATGATATGATAAAAAGCCAAACACCCTAGGATGCGTCAGATTATGTTTTTTTGTTAATAAAGAAAAACTCAACACACACCAGTTAAATTATAGAGTCATGATGTTTGCCCATAGTCATCTGAGCAATGTTATAGATGAGTCGTTGTCTGTACATTCATCATCTAAAGTCAGAGTTTGAAAAACAAAACAAAGCAAAACAAACAAAAACGTAGTTTTCATGTTTCACTATAAAGATGATAAAGTGACCCGAGAACGTCGTGTAAGTTGCAAGATGTACAGGGAGTTTTGGAATCCATGAAAATGCTGTAGAACCTGTAGGTACAACAACAGCAACATGGATTCTAAATGGTAGCCGAGAATGTGGTGACATTCAGGAACTGTACTTACTGAATCATACGCATTGGTTTAAACAAATATCGTGTCAGCAGCAGGTCACTATAGACATCAATTTGACGTCCAGTTCAAGCCACGATATCCAAAACCCACACTGAGTGTTTTGATCCTTTATCCAACAAGTGAAACAAGTTGCAAGTGGTTAAGAGGCAGCTGTGCAAGAAGGTGGAATAGATCAGGATCCTGACAACCGCTCACCCCACACAACAGTCATCCCATCAGGCCTCGCTGCCACAACAGCAACAATGAGCTGAAGAAGACAGGGCGACCCTGTCGAAATATTCTCTAAGTAAGTTTTTGATTCTGAGTCTGTAACTACTTTTCTAATGCCAAAGAAATGTGTTGAAGGCAATGTGCCACAGCGATCCGTTAAAGTGTCGGCGAACATGGTGCATGAACTGCTATAGTAGGAAGAAGTTACACCAGTGGGGAGCCAAGGCATTCCCACCATTCCCCTTAGGAGGACAGGAAGTCTACATGACGTTTCTACCCTCGCCACGATCAAACACTCAGGAGACAACTTCAGAGACTGATGCTGACTTTTCGGAAAGGACCTGTGCAACACTGGGGGGGGGGGGGGGGGGGTCGGATAAAACTGCTCTCCCAAATGTCAGTGAGAGCGATCCTATACCGTGTTTATTTTGTGGGGATAGAGACTTGGTGAGACAAGATATGGGCCATGCTTTAAGTGGAAGTCAACGTGGTCATCGAATTGCAGGCTTCAAGGCAGGGATATTGTGTACCTGGGTCATTGTGTTGGCAAGGAGAAGATCGTGGCCGACTAGGACAAGATGTGCCAAACAAGAGATGCACCAGGACTTCATACCTAGGAGCAAGTACACTCAGACTGCTCAACTATGTGGGACGTTTCTGTGTCTGTTTGTGGCGTTTCCGAAGGCATGACCTGCCTATAAAAGGGAACAAGCCTTGACACGTTCGAGGAGCCAAACAATGCGACATGATACCACGATGCACAATGTCTTCAGCTAAATTGCTGAAGAAATAGGAAAAAAGCAAAATATTTGCAAGATTGTCTCATATGGGTTTACTACAGCTCCAGATGTCTGCCCATGTTGCATAGGAAGATAAGATGAGATCCGAGCGAAACAACATATCTCCATTTTGTTGCATGTTTACTATTTAATATTCACTACAATTAAAATCAACAATGGACCGATAACTATGCATGAGCCATTTAATACAGCTATGGGATAAGACATGTAATCCGTCCATAATGCACCAATCGATCCAAGAATACAGTATGCAGCCTTCTTAAGCACCCCTTGCCCCCCCCCCCCCCCCCCCCCCCCCCCCCCCCCCCCGAAAAAAAAGACAAAAGAAAGAAGAAAAAAATTAGAAGTTATGACAATCATGAAGGAGATGTTGTCATCGTGAATAATAAAACTAAATTTTGATAATGACACTCACTTTAACAACTTAAACCAGCACTTCAAATTTATTTTTTTGTATATTTGTCTATCTATGTATTTACCTATGTGCTTATTTATTTACTTATTTAAGCATGAACTTGACCTGTCTCTCTTCTATGAGGAACATATCAATTGGTGTACAATGGAAGGATAGTGTCTTCACCTATTCCTTGACATCGTCTGTTGTCGTTAAGGCACCCCTGATGATCTGGCCACCACTCTCCTCCATCTGTCCCTGTCCTCCATCGCTCGCTGAGATTACGCCAGGCTCATTCCAGTCCACTCTCGGATATTGTCCTCCCACCTCTTCCTTTGTCTTCCTCTGTTGTGGCTTCCTCTGACTGTTCCTTGCAGGACTGTCTTTTGCAAGGCCTGCTGAACGGGACACATGTCCGTACCACTTCATTTTCCACTTCATCACGACTGTGAGTAGATCTTCATGTGGTCCAATTGCTTGTTGAATTATTCTATGGACTTCTTCGCTTGTCACATGGTCTGTGTAATATATGCCCAAGATCTTTCTGTAGCATCTCATTTCAGTTGCCAGAATTCGTTGGTACTCTGCTGTGAATGCTCAAGTTTCACATGCATACAGAAAAACTGAGAAGGCAAGGAAGCGTTTTAGGTGGCTCGTGGAGTGAAGACAGAGGTTTTTGTCTCCATGTAGTTTTTAATTTTGCCACTACAGCCGCTGTTTGTGCAGTCCTTGCCACAATCTCAGGCTTTGAGCCTTCATCATATCCTAGGTATTTAAAGGCCTCCACAGTTTCCATGGTTGCCCCGCTGACTTTGATCTCTGCCCT
>CM031625.1:17101771-17111771 GCA_018398815.1 Conus ventricosus | reverse complement strand
ACATCGTCACGACGCTGTACAAAGCATTCATTACCATACATCGTCACGACACTGTACAAAGCATTCATTACATACATCGTGATGACACTATACAAAGCATTCATTAACATACATCGTCACAACACTGTACAAAGCATTCATGAACAATATCGTCACGACTGTACAAAGCATTCATTAACATACATCGTCATGACACTATACACAGCATTTATTAACATACATCGTCATGACACTATACAAAGCATTCATTACATACATCGTCTTGACATTGTACAAAGCATTTAACACCCTATAGTTATGACGCTGTATAATGCATTTAACACCCTGTAGTCATGACGCTGTATAAAGCCTACTTCACTTTACATCGTCTTGACATTATACAAAGTATTTATCCCCCTGTAGTCATGACACTGTATAAAGCATTGATAACTCTGTAGTCATGACACTGCTTTTCATCGTCATGACATTGTACAAAGCATCACCCTATAGTCATGACACTGTACAAAGCATTATCACCCTACAGTCATGACACTGTACAAAGCATTATCACCCTATGCTCAGGACACTGTACAAAGCATTATCACCCTGTACCCATGACACTGTATAAAGCCTGCGTCAGCTTTCGTTGTCATGGCACTGTCCAAAGTAGTCATCTCCCAACAATATCATGAGACTGCACAAAGTATTCATTATGTGACATTGCCATGACATTGTACGAAGCATTTACCTCTGTTCATCGTCATGGCACTGTGTGAAACATTCATCACCGTACATTGTCATGACACTGTTAAGCATGCATCACCCTACATCATCATGACACTGTAAAGCATTCATCACCCTACATCATCATGACACTGTAAAGCATTCATCACCGGTGCACCCTACATCATCATGACACTGTAAAGCATTCATCACCCTACATCATCATGACACTGTAAAGCATTCATCACCGGTGCACCCTACATCATCATGACACTGTAAAGCATTCATCACCGTACATCATCATGACACTGTAAAGCATTCATCACCGTACATCATCATGACACTGTAAAGCATTCATCAGCGTAATTCAGCATGACACTATATAAAACATTCATAATCACGCATCATCGTGACACTGTAAAGTATTCATCAATGTACATTATCATGACACTGTATAAAAAAAACATTCATCACCGTACATCGTCATGACACTGTAATGCATTCGTCACTAACATCATCATGACACTGTAAAGCATTCATCACCAAACACTGTCATGACACTGTATTAAAAAAATCATCACCGTATATCGCCATGACGCTGTAATGCATTCATCACTATACATCATCATGACACTGTAAAGTATTCATCACTATACACCATCATGACACTGTAAAGCATTCATCACTATACATCATCATGACACCGTATGAAACATTCATCACCGTACATCGTCATGACACTGTACAAAGTAGTCATCCCCTGACATGATCATGACTGTGCACAAAGCATTCATCATGTGACCTCGTCATGACCACGTAGGAAGCCTTCATCAAGAAGAAAAAGATACATCCGAAGGTGGGGGTAGGACCCAGAGAAGTACTGTCCTCAACTGTCAAACAAACCAGCTGCCAGCAATCCTGCACCACCCTTGGAAGCCTGCTCTGTGTTCACACAGGGTGCAGGCACGCACAGGGCGTTCCATTAACACGTGAAGGGACGTAATTGTTCCCATGACACTGTACATCACCTTCCAGTGTCATGACACGCTGTAAAGCATTCATCATCTTGCATTGTCATGGCACACTGTAAAGCAGTCATCATCTTGCATTGTCATCGCACACTGTAAAGCAGTCATCATTTTGCATTGTCATCGCACACTGTAAAGCAGTCATCATCTGGCATTGTCATGACATACTGTAAAGCATTCATCATCTTGCATTGTCATCGCACACTGTAAAGCAATCATCATCTTGCATTGTCATTACACACTGTAAAGCAGTCATCATCTTGCATTGTCATGACACACTGTAAAGCATCCATCATCTTCCAGTGTCATGACACACTGTAAAGCATTCATCATCTTGCATTGTCATCGCACACTGTAAAGCAGTCATCATCTTGCATTGTCATTACACCGGACAAAGCATTGATCTTAATTTTTATGTGACAAGTTCACGGCATCACACGAAACATTTATTATGGAGCATTTCATTATACTGTTCATACAATTACCACCTTACATTTAATCATACTGTACACACATTTACCACCTTACATTTTATGATGCCATACATACATTTATTTACTTACATTTCATAGTATGCACTTACAATTCATGATACTGTACATACGTCTATCACCTTACATTTCTTGAAATTGTACATACACTTATCACCTTACATTTCAAGACAATGTACATACATTTATCACCTCACATTTCATGATATTGTACATACATTTATCACCTTACCTTTCATGATACTGTGCATACATGTATCACCTTACATTAATTTTCATAATACTGTACATACATTTATTACCTTAGATCTCATGATAATGTATATTCCTTTATCACCTTATCTTTCATGACATCGTATAAAGCATTAACATCGCTTAACATCGCCATGAAAGTGTCCAAAGAATGTTATCATTTTTAGTGCCATGACACCAAACAAATCGTTTATCACTTTACATATTCATGACGCTATTATAGCACCGTGCAAACTATGCCAACATTCATTACCTTTCTGCACAAAACACTCACCACGTTACATTGTTATACCGCTGCACAAACTATGCCAACATTCATTGCCTTTCTGCACAAAGCATTCACCACGTTACATTGTTATACCGCTGCACAAACTATGTCAACATTCATTGCCTTTCTGCACAAAGTATTCACCACGTTTCATTGTTATAACACTGCCCAAACTATGCCAACATTCATTGCTTTTCTGCACAAAGCATTCACCAAGTTTCATTGTTATAACACTGTACAAACTATTTCAACATTCATTGCCTTTCTACACAAAGCATTCACCACGTTCCATTGTTATAACACTGCACAATCTGTGCCAACATTCATTGCCTTTCTACACAAAGCATTCACCACGTTACATTGTTATAGCACTGTACAAACAAAGCCAACATTCATTGCCTTTCTGTACAAAACATTCACCACGTTACATTGTTATAACACTGTACAAACTGTGTCAACATTCATTGCCTTTCTGCATGCACAAAGCATTCACCATGTTACATTGTTATAACACTGTACAATTTATGCCAACATTCATTGCCTCACTCGAATATGACTATACAAATTACTTACATGTCACACTGCCATTACACTGTACAAAGTCCGCAAACCTTCATTTCCTTGTTGGCCATGACGCTGTGCAAAGCATACATCACGTTATCTTGCCGTGACACTGTGCAAAGCGTACATCACGTTATCTTGTCGTGGCACTGTACAAAGCATACATCACGTTATCTTGTCGTGACACTGTACAAAGCATACATCACTAAATCTGTCGTGACACTGTACAAAGCATGCATCACTTATCTTGTCGTGACACTCTACAAAGCATACATCACTTATCTTGTCGTGACACTGTACAAAGCATACATCACTTATCTTGTCGTGACACGGTACAAATATACATCACGTTATCTTGTCATGACACTGTACAAAGCATACATCACGTTATCTTGTCATGACGCTGTACAAAGCATGCATCACGTTATCTTGTCGTGACGCTGTACAAAGCATACATCACGTTATCTTGTCGTGACACTGTACAAAGCATGCATCACGTTATCGTGTCGTGATACTGTACAAAGCATACATCACGATATCTTGTCGTGACATTGTACAAGGCATACGTCACGTTATCTTGTCGTGACACTGTACAAAGCATACGTCACGTTATATTGTCGTCATACTGTACAAAGAAATGCGTTACGTTATCTTGTCGTGACACTGTACAAAGCATACATTACGTTATCTTGTCGTGACGCTGTACAAAACATACATCACGTTATCTTGTCGTGACATTTGTACAATGCATACATCACGTTTTTTGTCAAGACACTGTGCAGATTGTGCAAGCATTCTCCCCCATACATTTTCGTGACATTGTACAAAGCACACACCACCTCGCAATGGCATGACATTGTATGAATTCTGCAAGCGTAACATCACGTCACTTTGTCATGACACTCATGTACAAATCATTCACGAGGTTACATTGTCACGACCCTGTGCAAAGTGTGCGAACAATCATCATCATGTGACATTGTTGTGACAGCGTGCAAAGCGATCATTCTCTCCTTTTGTCACGACATTGCTGAGAGCATTCATCACTTTACTTTGTCAATGCACTGGTCAAAGGCTGATTGGCCGTGATATCTTTCTGTTGGGTGTCAACATCTTCTAAAATTTGTCTTACTTTGTCTATACACTGGTCTAAGGCTGATTGGCCGTGATATCTTTCTGTTGGGGTTTTAACATCTTCTCAAATTTGTTTTACTTTGTCCATACACTGGTGTAAGGTTGATTGGCCGTGATATCTTTCTGTTGGCTTTCAACATCTTCTGAAATGTGTCTTACTTTGTCAATACACTGTCTAAGGGGTGATTGGCCGTGATAGCTTTCTGTTGGGTTTCAACATCTTCTAAAATTTGTCTTACTTTGTCCATACACTGTGTAAGGTTGATTTGGGCCCTGATATCTTTCTGTTGGCTTTCAACATCTTCTGAAATGTGTCTTACTTTGTCAATACACTGGTCTAAGGCTGATTGGCCGTGATATCTTTCTGTTGGGTTTCAACATCTTCTAAAATTTGTCTTACTTTGTCAATACACTGGTCTGTGGCTGATTGGCCGTGATATCTTTCTGTTGGGTTTCAACCTCTTCTAAAATTTGTCTTACTTTGTCTATACACGGTCTAAGGCTGATTGGCCGTGATATCTTTCTGTTGGGTTTCAACATCTTCTAAAATTTGTTTTACTTTGTCAATACACTGCTGTACTGGACTAAGGCTGATTGGCCGTGATAGCTTTCTTTTGGGTTTCAACCTCTTCTAAAATTTGTCTTACGTTGTCAATACACTGGTCTAAGGCTGATTGCCGTGATTCTTTCTGTTGGCTTTCAACATCTTCTAAAATTTGCTTACTTTGTCAATACACTGGTCTAAGGCTGACTGGCCGTGATATCTTTCTGTTGGGGGTTTCAACATCTTTCTAAAATTTGTCTACTTTGTCAATACACTGGTCTGTGGCTGATTGGCCGTGATATCTTTCTGTTGGGTTTCAACCTCTTCTAAAATTTGTCTTACTTTGTCTATACACTGGTCTAAGGCTGATTGGCCGTGGATATCTTTCTGTTGGCTTTCAACATCTTCTAAAATTTGTCTTACTTTGTCAATACACTGGTCTAAGGCTGACTGGCCGTGATATCTTTCTGTTGGGTTTCAACATCTTCTAAAATTTGTCTTACTTTGTCAATACACTGGTCTGTGGCTGATTGGCCGTGATATCTTTCTGTTGGGTTTCAACCTCTTCTAAAATTTGTCTTACTTTGTCTATACACTGGTCTAAGGCTGATTGGCCGTGATATCTTTCTGTTGGGTTTCAACATCTTCTAAATTTGTCTTACTTTGTCAATACACTGGTCTAAGGCTGATTGGCCGTGATATCTTTCTGTTGGCTTTCAACATCTTCAAAAAATTGTCTTACTTTGTCTATAACTGGTCTAAGGCTGATTGGCCGTGATATCTTTCTGTTGGTTTCAACATCTTCTAAAATTTGTTTTACTTTGTCCATACACTGGTCTAAGCTGATTGGCCATGATATCTTTCTGTTAGCTTTCACATCTTCAAAAAATTTGTCTTACTTTGTCAATACACTGGTCTAAGGCTGATTGGCCGTGATATCTTTCTGTTGGCTTTCAACATCTTCAAAAAATTTGTCTTACTTTGTCAATAACCTGGTCTAAGGCTGATTGGCCGTGATATCTTTCTGTTGGCTTTCAACATCTTCAAAAAATTTGTCTTACTTTGTCAATACACTGTCTAAGGCTGATTGGCCGTGATATCTTTCTGTTGGGTTTCAACATCTTCTAAAATTTGTTTTACTTTGTCAATACACCGGTCTAAGGCTGATTGGCCGTGATTTTCTGTTGGCTTTCAACATCTTCTAAAATTTGTCTTACTTTGTCAATACACTGGTCTAAGGCTGATTGGCCGTGATATCTTTCTGTTGGCTTTCAACATCTTCAAAAAATTTGTCTTACTTTGTCTATACACTGGTCTAAGGCTGATTGGCCGTGATATCTTTCTGTTGGCTTTCAACATCTTCAAAAAATTTGTCTTACTTTGTCAATACACTTGTCTAAGGCTGATTGGCCGTGATATCTTTCTGTTGGGTTTCAACATCTTCTAAAATTTGTCTTACTTTGTCAATACACTGGTCTAAGGCTGATTGGCCGTGATATCTTTATGTTGGCTTTCAACATCTTCTGAAATGTGTCTTACTTTGTCTATACACTGGTCTAAGGCTGATTGGCCGTGATAGCTTTCTGTTGGGTTTCAACATCTTGTTTCAATTCCCGCCTGCAGTCCCCTTACTTCTCTGCTAACCAAGACAATTGGGCAACGGTATGGAAGTGAAGGTAAACGTCTTGAACCAGATAAAGACTTTAACAAGGGGGCTTTGAATTTGGCAGTTTGTAACAGGTGATAGATAGCTATGTTGGCAAGTCATCCATCAAAACAAAGACATGCCATAAGATACCCTTCTTTTCAGGAGTTGCCATTTTGAATCCGATGGCATCCGTCTGTCTGGGGAGACAATGGCGTTGCGCCGTGGACCAGTCAGTTGTGGAGTTGCAGCGCCCGCTGTGGCTGAAGACCCCGATCTTTAGCGCAGGCTCTGTTGCAGTTGCTGCAGGTTAAGTCTCGGTCGTAAGTGTCTGTTGGTGCCGACGCAATTCTTTGCCGTCTGCGACGCCTCTGTTCTTCTCACAAGGCCTCTCTCCTCTGCTCTGCTTGCTTGATACTGGCCTTGATGGTGGACCGCCAGCTGACCCGGTCTGAAACTGCTGACTCCAGGTCTGCTGGGTCGAGGCTGCCTGCCCTCAGGTCGTGCTAGCATGCATCCTTGTAGTGTAGGGCGGGGCCGTCCTGTGGGGGTCTGGAGCCTGTAGCCAGCTCGCCGTACGGCATGTCCTTTGGGACGCGATCGTCGTCCATGCGGCTGCTGACGCTTTGAATCCAACCAGCGCCAACGATCATTCTGACACCAGGTCATTTAGGAGTCACGATCTGGAGGCGGACTGCCCCCCCCCCCTCCCCCCTCCCCCCTCCCACCCCCCTTTCCCTGCCATAGAGTGTAAGGAGTTCAGGTCAAAACATGTGTCTGAGGCGTGTTTCTTCTCTAAAGATCAGCTATGGCTTTCTCCTAGAGTGTCTTCCTACTGGACCAGTGAACGTCATGGCTTGATCACTGTGACTTCCTACTAGTCTCCACGTCATGGCTTGACACTGTGACTTCCTACTAGACCAGTGAACGTCTCCACGTCATGGCTTGACACTGTGACTTCCTACTAGACCAGTGAACGTCTCCACGTAATGGCTTGACACTGTGACTTCCTACTAGACCAGTGAACGTCTCCACGTCATGACTTGACACTGTGACTTCCTACTAGTCTCCACTTCATGGCTTGACACTGTGACTTCCTACCAGACCAGTGAACGTCTCCACGTCATGGCTTGACACTGTGACTTCCTACTAGACCAGTGAACGTCTCCACTTCATGGCGGCTTGATCACTGTGACTTCCTACTAGTCTCCACTTCATGGCTTGATCACTGTGACTTCCTACTAGTCTCCACGTCATGGCTTGACACTGTGACTTCCTACTAGTCTCCACGTCATGGCTTGACACTGTGACTTCCTACTAGTCTCCATGTCATGGCTTGACACTGTGACTTCCTACTAGTCTCCACGTCATGGCTTGACACTGTGACTTCCTACTAGTCTCCACTTCATGGTTTGACACTGTGACTTCCTACTAGACCAGTGAACGTCTCCACGTCATGGCTTGACACTGTGACTTCCTACTAGACCAGTGAACGTCTCCACGTCATGGCTTGACACTGTGACTTCCTACTAGACCAGTGAGCGTCTCCACGTCATGGCTTGACACTGTGACTTCCTACTAGACCAGCGAACGTCTCCACGTCATGGCTTGACACTGCGACTTCCTACTAGACCAGTGAACGTCTCCACTTCATGGCGGCTTGATCACTGTGACTTCCTACTAGTCTCCACTTCATGGCTTGATCACTGTGACTTCCTACTAGTCTCCACGTCATGGCTTGACACTGTGACTTCCTACTAGTCTCCACGTCATGGCTTGATCACTGTGACTTCCTACTAGACCAGTGAACGTCTCCACTTCATGGCTTGATCACTGTGACTTCCTACTAGTCTCCACTTCATGGCTTGACACTGTGACTTCCTACTAGTCTCCACTTCATGGCTTGACACTGTGACTTCCTACTAGTCTCCACTTCATGGCTTGACACTGTGACTTCCTACTAGTCTCCACTTCATGGCTTGACACTGTGACTTCCTACTAGTCTCCACGTCATGGCTTCATCACTGTGACTTCCTACTAGTCTCCACTTCATGGCTTGACACTGTGACTTCCTACTAGACCAGTGAACGTCTCCACGTCATGGCTTGACACTGTGACTTCCTACTAGAACAGTGAACGTCTCCACGTCATGGCTTGACACTGTGACTTCCTACTAGACCAGTGAACGTCTCCACTTCATGGCTTGATCACTGTGACTTCCTACTAGACCAGCGAACGTCTCCACGTCATGGCTTGACACTGTGGTTCCTCTGTTCTCTGTTCGCTTTTCCTCCTGTGACATTTTTCTGGGTTCCTTATGAATCACCCCATGTCACTACCTGAACTGCTGCCTTTTTCTGATTCAACCTGTCTGTTTCCTTTCATTCTAGATAAACCGAAATCGTTATTTTTTTAAAGATATTTTACAGTCTGACTAAACGTGGATAATACACAGGATTTAATGCTGTTACTCTGCCAAATAGGACAAAAGTTGTGTAAAGCCATATGCTGAAGAAAATTTGACTTTCTGAAAATGTATCATCATGGGTACTGTTTTACTGTCCTTTAGATCTTGAGTAAAACGGAGATCAACGATGTTAAATCTGTGAGGGTTCAAATTTATTTTCAGATGTGGAAAGCACTTTTTTTTTATTTTCAATTCCTAATTTGATAGCTTGTGTTCTGTAACTATTCAAGAAGATCCCGGACACTTTAATATAGATCCGTTCGCTCGTCTCGTGGCTGAATGGAAGACATACTGCGACTTTCTGAATAGTGACTACAGGTGCTAATATGGCGAGCAAACACCTCCGCACGTCCACCCTTAATTCTTTGCCAAGCGCAGTCTGTTTACGTGCTTGTGACTTTTATGTTGTTGTTTTTTTTGTCAAGATGTCATGCTGGATGATGAAACTTCAATTTTATGACTGTATCGGTCCATTGTTTAAAAACAAGAAGAAAAAAGCAGAATCTAATGTCTTTGGGGGGAAAAAAACATGATAATCTTTGCTTTACCTTTATTAAACATGATAATCTTTGCTTTACCTTTATTAATCTTAAGTTCACGTACCTGATAATGTTTGCACAACTGATCCAGTTTGTCTTGTAACTGTAACTTTCTGGTCAATGCAAGCGCAATGTTATCTGCATAAAAGCAGCATGGGATTTCAAGTGTCGTTATCTCGTTCATCAAAGAAGAATACACAGAAAATGATGCTTTTAAAGTGTTAGATTCAGTACATTCCCTTGAAATATTCCGTTTTGTTTGTTGTTTTGTTTGATCTTAAACTGAATTTGATTCAGTGAGTTCACCATTCGTTTTCCAACAAAATACTAAGTCTTTGAACGTACACTTTTTCCCACAGTTTTCGTGTA
>CM031625.1:17079271-17096771 GCA_018398815.1 Conus ventricosus | reverse complement strand
AACTGTTTAAAAATCGGGAAACTATTATTTTAAAGTCGATACCTGATTTGTACATCTGTTTTCCAATTATTTTTATGCTAATCAGCTGAGCGTTTTTGCAGTGCTCTGTACGGCTGAGGATGACCGGAGATTCATATTTCGTATGGCTGATACTAAGACGCTAACCTTTTTGTTAGTCTTTAAAAGGCAACGAGCGTTTAAGTCAGCACCTGCACGCGATCATTTCATGTGACAACCAATCCGAGATGCACCTGAGATCAACCAATCAAAGCCGGTTATGGAGGCTATGAAAAATGTACCCCAAATCAACCAATGAGAAGCAATCATAAATGTTAGCAGGAATGCACCTGAGGTCAACCAATAAATATCAGACAGGCCATAAGAAAAGCACTGACGGTCAACCAAGCTAAACTCGATATAAAGGCTGTCAGATATATGCCTCAACCTAATCCCCCAAATCCAGGTATACACGCTAAAGATTGCATCGATGTACCTGTCTATATGCACACGCATACACACACCCATGCGCACACATTAGACACACAAGTACATGCCCTCACGCACTGCACACACTGGCACACACACACATGGCCCGTGCACGCACACCCATACAGGCATATGTGTACACTCACCACACACACACACATGCAGCAATAATAATGGCACAGCCAATGTTAGGTAGGTTACTCGAGGTCTGATCTGTGCGTTGGGCTAAAGCGTAGTTTCCGATATCTGCTAAGTCGTAGTCATGAGGCCTTCTTCTTGAATTCTCTCATCTTAGTCATTAATTCATTTATCCACCAGCTTTAGGTCATGTGCAGTGTGGTCTCAAAACTTAGAGGATATGACGTAGCATGCATGGCCACAGTCCGGCCCGCGATAGCCCCAGCACCGACAATCCAGACACCTGCAGTGTTTGTCAGGGAATTTGAGCAACGCTCTCAGAGACGCATCCATTTAGTGGATGAAACTCGACTGTGTGGTCCCAGTCTTCCCAACTGAGCCCGTAGCAAACTCGACTCTGGGTAGGAGCCGGTCAGGGCAGAAAAAACTCCACATGACTCTGATGGGAATCGAACCCACGACCTCCCAGCCGGGAGTTCGCGATGCTAACCACTTTGCCACGGCAGCTGTTGACATGCAAGGTTTGACAGCCATAGGCACCACGAGATGCAGTGTATTCCTGTCCGGCACTGTCTGTGCGGTCAGCTGGAGCAGACGGCACAGCGTGTTTGACAGGACTGCCCACTCCATGCTGACCGGAGAGACAGAGGCTGGACACAGGGGCGACAATGCGCCGGAAGCTGAACTGGAATGGATGGGGGGGGGGGGGGGGGAAGGGGAGAGGGGCCCCTGGGGAGCTCCAGAGGATAAAGTCCTAAAAGAAATTCTCAGCAAGTCCGGCGAACAACGTGGACAAACAAATGACAAGACAAAGCACGACGCGTTTCGACCTTGTAGGTCTTCTTCAGACAAGATTTTTTTTTTAAAAACCCATTCAGGACAATGAATGAAAACGAAGAATGAGCAATCAATTATCTTCTCATATTTCGGAGCAAGATGGGCGTTGAGTGAGACATCCACAGGATGGTCACCTTTAACTGAGAGATGGAGCTACTAGTGTGACAGCGAACCCAAAGAAGATGATGAAGAACACAACCTCACTAAATATCAGCTCTCCATTCTTCCTACGAAATTCACGTACGAGACATAATACGATGGCGTTGATTATGACGTCACGACATAACGGAGGGGGTGGGGAGTTATGGGAACTGGAAGTTACACGACCGAATGCTTACCACCTGGTATAATAAAAGCCATTGCCATCTTCCCAGTGAGTACACACGTCCCAACCCCCCCAAATCCATCTAATCCAACGCCAGTTATGCATGATATAATAAAATGCATAAGGATCAGGAGGTTTTTGTTTCGTTCATGCAGTACTATCTGACATATAAAGTTCGTGTGCAAATAAGCTTCAGAGGAAAAAAATGTTCTCTCTCTCTCTCTCTCTCTCTCTCTCTCTCTCTCTCTCTCTCCTCTCTCTCTTTCTCTCTCTCTCTCTCTCTCTCTCTCTCTCTCTCTCTCTCTCTCTCTCTCAAGCAAGCAAGCAAGCAAGCAATCAAGCAAGCACACACACACACACACACACACACACACACACACACACACACACACACGCACGCACGCACGCACATACGCACAGAGAGAGAGAGAGAGAGAGAGAGAGAGAGAGAGAGAGAGAGAGAGAGAGAGAGACAAGACAATGACAATGACAATGACAAATGTTTTATTGTGTATAGGCCTGTGGCCCGTTACAATGAAGAGAAGGCAAACAACTGTTAAATTGGAAACGAGACAAACAAACGTAACATTCACACATTGCCAGAAATCCCATATCAACCGCAATAATCTCAGAAAAATGTGTTCATAAAGCAAAACTTGCTCTGCGTTTCAAAGCCAAAAAGAGGAATTTAGACAAATTCAGTTGAGTATCAAGGCTACTACTCAAAATCCTTGTGCATTGGTCACGTTTGGTAAGATAGGTCCCTGCACTTTGAATGCAATATTTAGACTCGTAGGTCACTATTTGTTGGCATTCGAATAGAACATGGAATTCGTCCTCATCGTCCGCCTGGCATAGGGACAACCAGTTGATCTATTGCCGAAAAGCGGAAAACATGGCTGTTTATGCTCGAAACTCCCATTCTAAAACGCACGAGGGCAGTTTTAAATTGCCTGTTCTTAATGAATTCAAATACTTTTCACGTTCAAAGATGCTTTTAATGAGTAGTATAATTCAAACCGATTGCTCTCTGATACATGAGCATACCAACGTTGGCAAAAACAGTTCTGTAGGCGTTCTCTGAATAACTGTATAAAGCGTTTTCTCGTCGCCCTACCTCTCCAAACATCCAACATACCCAAAACCGTTTGAACATAGCAGCGTTTTAATATGTGTGACCCAATTTTTCATCTTTTTGTTTCTATTTTGTAAATCAAAAGCATATCATAGGCTTTTCTGGAATACCTTGTCAGTGGTTGCCTGCGTATCTGAACCAGAACTGAATACATCTCGTTGCTGAAGTAATATATAACGGAAAACGCCCAGTTCTCCATAAACCATATCATTAGGTGTAAATGGAGGGACGTTCAGCAATAGCTTACAGGCCTGCAAATGAACTTTTTCGATGGATTCTCGTGGTTTGAACCCCCATAGTTCCGGACCCGTATAAAGAGAAGGAACAACTTGGGCATCAAAAATCCTAAAGAACAGTTTAGGTGAAAAGCAGCTGAGTTTTCTTAACACTTTCAGAATTTCTATGGTAGCTTTCTTACCTCTAATGCAATGATCGTGGCCAGAAGTAAACATCGAACTAAGCTTTGTTGAAAAAGTAACACCTAGATATTTATAAGAATTTCAACATCTAACTGCTTATCACCAAAGAACCAACATTCCTTTCTACTTAAATAGCCACCTTTCCGAAAAACCATGACTTTAGTTTTTTTCCAGATTAACTTTTAAACATAGTCTTGAGCACACTCAAATAAAGACATTAAGTTGATTTTGCAGCCCTGCTATAGTCGACGACATGAGAGCGATGTCATCAGCAAATAACAGTATGAAAATTCTACATCGTTAGGGATGAATTGTATTCCATGCTTGCCACGTGAAAACATGTCACGTGCAAGCTCGTTAATAAATATGAAATAATGGTAGGACTAAGGCAGCAACCCTGTTTTAGACCTTGCAAACATTCAAAATAATCAGTGTAAGAGTTACCACATTGACACATGATTTAATGGTGCTGTACATACTTTTCAAAATATTAAACAGGTTTCCTTTGGAACGCCATTCGTGAGTAGTATATTAAACAAAGACTATGTTGTACCATATCGAACGCCTTTCTGAAATCGATAAATGCTACATAAAATTTATTGTTCCTTGATAAATGTTTTTCTATGCTAGCATACAAAGTGAAAAGTGATCAGTAGTGGAATAAGATTTTCTAAACCCAGCTTGAGCATCAGAAATAACTTCGTTGTTTTCAGCCCAGGAAATGAGCCGTTTATTCAATATGTGCGTAAAAATCTTACACAAATGACTAATCAGGAAACACCACGATAATTGTTCGTATCGTTCACATCACCTTTTTTATGCAACGGATAATTATTGATTAGTCCATTCTTCAGGGAATACACCATCTCTGAAAAGTTTATTGAAGTATTAACTAGAAAGGGGACTATCGAATCTCCTGAGGCTTTATGACTTCACTTATCAAAGAATCAGGACCAGCTGCTTTGCCACACTTAAGACTCTGGATGGCTTTTCTTACTTCCTCTATTGTAATTTCAGCGTCCAGAATAGGGTCAAATGCCATATCAGAGACATCAGTTTTGGATGGTCGCATTTTGGACAAAACCAAGGTTTAACAAGTGTTCAAAATGGTTAAGCCACTGTCCTGTGAAATAGTATTACTTACTTGGAACGGACTGCGATACTTATTGATTTCAGACCAAAAGGCCTGAGAATCATCTACTACTTGCATTAAGCAGTTAATGCGTTCAGTTTTAAAAACTACGTTTCTTCATGTACTTAAGTTGATTGTATCTCTCCTCATTTGTACATAGCACATTTATCAGCTGGATCTACAGATCTCTTAAAAATGGTCAAAGCCTTCCGAACTCCCGTCTTCTTGTTTTGACATTCGTCATCAAACCAAGATTTTCTCACAACCCTGCTTTTTGAAGAACGATTTTGGCGCATACAAGCGCTGGCATTCATTAAACAATTAGTAAATTCATACAGTGCTCTGTTAACCAAGCATCAATTCATTGGCAGCATATTCTAGATTGCTGCAAAAAAGGTTGATAGTACTGTTATATATGTATTCTGATATCTATCCTTTTCCATTACAGTTACATTTTCTGAGATAGGTAGAGGTGGCAATGGTGTTTTGCCTGTAATTTCTAGCAGGATTGCATGTGCTCTGATTCTACCCTGCTACCTACAGAAAAGTTCACAACGTTGTCTAACAATCGTTAGAAATAAGGCAATAATCTATGACACTACCCCATGGGAAGATAAAATGTAAAATCACGACTAAAGCTACCTCTGTTGTACCCATTCAGAATACAAAAATCAAAACAAGCACACAAATTTAATAAATTTTCTCCAAAAGCATTTAACATTGTAATCCTTAGACAAACGTGTTTTCTTGAAAAACGGGGTCGAATTGGAAGGGTCAGTTAGTAGATCAGTGTGTGACCACGTTACTTGGAGGTCTGCTGTCCTTGCATTAAAGTCCCCGCAACAAATCAGCTGAGCCTGTGGATAACGGTTTGTCAAGTCCAGGATGCAGTGTTCTATGCGTCAATGTGGCAAGTGAAATTAGATGATTGGTAGTGCACTGAACCAGAAGGAGGGACATAAAACAAATATTAACAGAATGTCATTGTCCCCACAAAGCATGCTTTTAGACATCTTAATACACACCACGTGATCGGTATTAACTTTAATTGATGTAATGTGCTTACTAAGTATGTTTATTGACTAGTAATAGAAGTCCTCCAGACCTAACGTCCCATAAATGAATATTTAATGGCTTTTGTCCTGAATTTCATGTAACCATTGAAGACACCATCCAAGTCGAACATATCATCTAGGTACGTTTCTATCAAACACACAATATCAAAACTTTGTACAAAAAGAAGAAAATCAGTATCTGCCAGCTTACTGCCAAACCATCTATGTTCCAGGAGAGACAGGACAAGTTCTTGGGGTGTCCACAAAATGTAACGGCCGGCCGAATTCCTATTTGTTAGAATGTGCAACAGAAGAGCCATCTTTGTCTCTGAACTTGAACTTCTCAGTAAGCCGTGTCTGTTTGCTTCTGTCATTGAGTCTGCTTTGTTTACTTTTGTTTCTGTTGTGTCTGCGTGTGAGTGGAGCTCTTTGCGGTGTTGGGTTTGAAGTTTCGTTTTCATGGTTATGCTGGTAGACATCAGACCCTGGCTGGGATCACCTGGAGTGGCAGTGGCACAGCCGTGCACATCACCACCAGTGATCACACTGTTTGCGCTGAGGTACAGACTGCGGTGACATTGCAGGACTGGTCCACCAGGCAGGGGGTCAGGCTGGAGGTGGGATGACGATGGGGGTGGATGACGATGGGAGATGGATGACGATGGTAGATGGGATGACGATGGGAGATGGGATGACGATGGGGGTGGGATGACGATGGGAGGTGGGATGACGATGGGCGGGGTAGCTTGCTGGGGGCTCTGAAGACTGGCTTTCTACGTCGTAAACGTGACTGGTGGGCTGTGGAATGGGTGCTGTCAGGCTTACAGCGGGTGTGCTGGTTGCCTCTTTTTCCTGAACTGAGGTTCGGCAAATGTTTGCCTTCTTAGAGGACTCAGCCGAGTGGGGGGACAAACGGGAAAGATGGGAGGAGGTGGGCTGATCTGTTGACAGGGAATGAACAGCGGGTCTGTTCCCTGCCCACGCTGTCATGTCCTGAGCATCACCATGCACCGCTGCTGACTGCAGTGCGCACTCTCTTTACCGCTCGTTAGAATTCACCTTGGCTTCTGGTTCCGCGGTTCTAGCAAGGTTCATCCCAACGTTGTCACCTGGTGTGTAAGAACTTGCATTGTAATTTTCAGTACATTTCGGGTCGCTGCGAGTCTGAGTAGGCAGTGATTGAGACTGAGTACTTCTGCTGGATAAGACTGGATTTATCTGCCTGTTCCGTTGTCTGATTGTCGCCTTGTTAAGGGTGGGGAATTCCTCCAAGTCAGCAGCAGAGGGGGCAAAGGGGGATCCCCTTTTGGCTGTCCAGTGTGATCTGTACTGTTGATACTGTTCTGCCTGACTTTATGTTGAGAACTGTTCTGGGCATTTCTCCCTCGAAATCCATCCTTGTATTTCCTTGTTGCATTGAAACATAGTTGACCTCTGAAAAAATAAGCCTGTCTCCCTTCCTCTCTGTGATGTTTCGTGCAATGTTACTGCCGTCTGGTGAGGTCCGCGGCCACACGGATGCCTTCTTCATCCGCCATTTCTTCCCTGTGCTCTTTATCTTGCAGCATGACAGTTTGTCTGGCCAGTGATGAAGGGCGGCAATCAACGGCCGGGACGGACGGAATCGCCTTGTGGGGTCCGACTCGGTGCGCTCTCTCCACGTCACCGCAGTCCATGTCTTAGAGGGGTAGAAACGATTCAGTAGCTGAACGACTTTCCGGGTGCATGCACGGTAATCTTCGTTTGGGCCTTCAGCAACATTGAAAAATTTGACATTGTTCCTTTTCGAAAATGATTCTAGCCTGTCCACATCCTGTTCGAGAGTGTCAAATGCCATTGACAAATGTTCCTGCTGGTCATACACTGTGTCACATGTACTTTGAAGATATTGACACTGGTCTGTCAGACTGGCCACTTTCTGCTTCAGCTGATCGTTTTCTGTCTGCAGACTGTCGCACCACGTATGCAATGAACCGATATCAGCACAAACGCAGCATGATGTTGTTGTGTATCTGCTGAAGTTGTGTCAGAACTTCATCGGTTGTGACGTACTGTGATGGCATTATGTTTGAGCTGTGATGGAGGCAGCGTTGGGAACGGGGGAACGCGCGGAAACGGAAGGCCTGACATCGTACTGGTAAGATTGCGACAGGTTGGACAAAACCTGTTGATTTCTGTTCCTGCCGTCGACACCACCCGTCGCGCTGACTGGTCCTGGGTTACTTTCCACGTCCATGCACATCAGCAGAATTTGAAAAGAAACACTGCCGCTAAGGCTGAAGCACACAACGCCCCAATTTATGAGGGGCTGTGTTGACTGAATCCGAGTAGGAGTAGTGCATGAACTGAAAAAAGAGAGGCGGAAAGTTCGTACGATATGAAACACCACCGCAATCTGCTGAAGTCACAGTGAAGAGGTACGAATCTCACACCACTAAACCGTGCGCCGTGTAGGCCTAGCTGTTGTCTTCTGGCCATGTAGTTGACATATGTCCACAAAAACGATCCACAACTTACTCTGAAACTTTCAAAATTTGCAGGCATTGTAGTACTTGTTAATGTCTTATTTTGAACAAATTCCTTGCGGTTCCTCCTCTTAATCCGGTCAAAATTAATTAGAAAAGCAACTAATTGTGCAGAGCGAAAATTTCCGTGACCTGCCAAGCTTGTGAACACAGCTCGACCGCGAGAGAGAGAGAGAGAGAGAGCACGGGCCAACGTTTTTGCGCGTCTGTGTACATTGACCAACTCGAGAGAGGAGAGAGAGAGAGAGAGAGAGGGAGAGAGAGAGAGAGAGAGGAGAGAGAGAGAGAGAGAGAGAGCTCAACCAAAGTAAAACGGATCCCTGATCCGCCCTTTAATCCAGATCCAGGTGACAGATCTGCGCCAAAAAGAAAAGAAGAAGAAGAAGAAGAAAAAAAAAAAGGATACCGGGTTTGTCCTTAGCTGGTTCCATGTTTCGCTTCAATTTCGTTCAATCATAATGTGATGTAGATGATGTTGCCGAGACATAGACACAGCAACACGCGTGAGTGAACACAGAACCTCCTTCGGCAGAGGGACAAATTGCATTCGACCATTTCCTTTCTTCAGGACCACGCGGTGTGTGTGTGGGGGGGGGGGGGGAGAGAGGGCAAGGGGGGGACGGGGGGAGAGGGGGCAACAGGGTTGTTTTCATATCAAAGTCGACTCCATGTACGTATGTCAAAAAAAAAAAACATATGTCAAATTTAACAAAAAGTCCTCCAAAGTAGATGTGTGTTCCACAAAATGTGGATGACATGAAGAACATTTACCTTTCATAGAAAGTCGTCAGATGGAACATCCCTGATTGTCCGTGGAGTATGCAGTTACGTGTTTTCATTCCTGAAGCATTGCAATAAATCCCAATACTCTGTAAGAATGTGTTTCATGGTCAGTGGTTTATAAGACAGCAGATTTCAATGTAAACATGCAGAGTGTGTGTCCTGTTACAATCTCCAGTTGGAGTGCTGTTGTTAGTTTGTTTATTTGTTTGTGTTTCAATAGAAAGTCAGATCCGGGCAGTCAGCCAATGATGTCAGTTTGCCGTAGGAGAAACTTCGACCGCAGTATTGACGATTCTACTGGGCTGGAGTCTGTCCTGTGACAGATACATATACGTGTGCCCGGACGTGCGCGTTCTCTCTCTCTCTCTCTCTCTCTCTCTCTCTCTCTCGGGGTGTGAACTGCGGCTAACTGCGAGTAAGACGCGCTTCAAATCGTCTGCCATTTAGTCCCCCCGGTGGAGAATATAGCGAGTATCCAGCCGCAGATCCTTGCAAGATTTCGCAGGAAGAGCTATGCCATCGACACCGACTCTTTTCAGAGCGACATGTGGCGCATTCCACCCAGTCTACATGTCTTTCATGTCACGCAGAGCGAGGAAGAAATCGGCAAGCCGAGTCGCCATGCTTACGCTGCACAGCCGAGCTGCCGGTGTTACCGTTGGACTGCTCCTCGCCCTGTTGTTTTTGGGGAGGTTTGCTGTTACGCTGCGGCGATGTTGAGCAGAACCCTGGACCAAGACGCAGAACCCTGGACCCAAGACGCAGAACCCTGGACCCAAGACGGACGCACCCAGGCAGAGCAGACTCAGCAGCACGGGCACTCGGACGACCAGCACGGACAGGACACCCCTCAACGGCAGCCAGGCCACTCCTCCGCGTCAGCTGACACTGGACGCGAAGATGGACAACATGACGGAGATGTTGCAGTCCATGCACGCTACAATGACCAGTAAGTTCGGGGATGTGGAGCAGAGTGTGCAGAGACTTAGTGAACAGTACGCTGCCCTTCAACAGAGTGTAATGGACTTGCGGGAAGAGGTGGTGGCTTTGAAAAAAGAAAACGAAGATCTTATCAAAAGCAATTCAGAGCTAATGACTAAAGTACAGCAATTAGAAAAGAAAACTGATGACCTAGAAGGTAGGTCCAAAAGAAATAATTTGATTTCCTATGGACTTCCAAGAAATAGGGATGAAACCAATGAACAGTGCGAAGGAAAGGTCAAAGATCTGATCACTGATAAACAGGACACACACAGACCAACAGACAAGGACTGGGGGTGACCAAAAGGTCTCATGCCACTCTTGCTGATGATCTCTGGGTGACTCTTCCATTCTGGGAGGTCTGCAGTGCACTCCCAGTCATCTGCCCCATCCAGCATGCTGGAGGACTCAGGAGACAAGGTGGTAGAAGCAATCAAGCCCCAGCTGAAGACAGGCAGAAAATGGAAAGTTCAAGAGGCGATGGATTCTGCAGTCATTACATACACCATTCAGTATGCACAATCCCATAGCAGTGCACATATTTAGTCATTAGCTCTGAATAGCTTTTGATAAGATCTTTCTACTAAACTGGACATTGCTGGTGATATTGAATTTGACAGAGTACACAGGTTAAACAGAAAGCAAGATTCTCCCATCATTGCAAGATGTTTTATCTATAAGGACAAGATACAAATTCTGAAAGCAAAACGAAAACTGCAGGTATCGACTATTTTTGTTGGGGAGGATTTTTCGTTCCGGGTGAGGGAAGTGAGAAGAAAACTTTCAGCCCATTTAAAAGACGCTAGGAACAGCGTGAAGAGAGCTAGGATGGTCTTTGACCATCTCGTCATCGAGAACAAAAAGTACTTCCTTGATGACAATGACCGGCTGAAGGAGAGCAGATAGGCGGGAGGCCGGCCAGGTGGTAAGTTTGATTTGTCTTACCGTGTGAACAGTCATGGGAACAAAGTTGACCCTACACCGGCAATCCCCGTGCCTCGCACCGCTGACAGTGTCACCAGAGAGCTGTTTTCCGCTGTCGGTGACAATGTGTCGGAGCAAGCAACAGACAGCACGTGCGAGAACGTGCAGAAACGAGTCGTTTGTAAATGTGAATAAACCCTTTTCTTTTCTTTCGTACAATGTGAATGGATTGTTTTCAAAACTACTTGATCCTGATTTCATTTCTTTCTTATGTGAATTTGATTTTGTTTGTTTATCTGAAACTTTCATGGAGGAATGTAAACCAGATTCTTTTCCAGGTTTTAAACTTTTTCTCAAGCCAGCGGTGAAGTTCACCAAACAAGGGAGACGATCCGGCGGAATAATCTTGTCTCATAAAAAATGAGTTGACTTCCTTTGTGAAAGTGTTAAATGTTGATTATGTCAATATTTTTGTGTTTCTGATTGACAAACAATTGTTCAGAATTGATAAAGATGTCGTTTATGTATGCTCGTATGTTCCACCAGAAACATCACCGTTTTATGCCCATTTTAACATCGATAATGGGATAAGTGTAATTGAAGACTGCTTAGTTGATTGCTTATTAAGTAGAGATGTTTATATTGTTCTGAATGGTGATTTGAATAGCAGGACATCAAATATTTCTCAAGATTTCCGTGGGGTTATCAACCATGATATACAATACAAAAGCCAGCCTGTGAGTGTGAATCGACGTTCTGAAGACTGTCATTTGAATAGTTTTGGTAAGTTGCTTTTAAATATGTGCACTGCTATGGGATTGTGCATACTGAATGGTGTATGTAAGGGCGACCTAAATGGTTGCTATACATACCTATCTGAAACTGGAAACAGTGTAAACGATTATTTCATATTTTCAAATGACCTTCTTGCCCTTGTTTACGACATGTGTGATTTTTCTGTTCTGGAACGTATAGAGTCTGACCACTTACCTATTTGTGTTCGCATTTCCTTTCCATGTCAAAATAGGATTAATATTGATAAAAACAATGATGACTTCGTAACAGAAAAATATGTCTGGAAGCAAGAATATGTACATTTATATAGAGACACTCTTAGTAGTGGTGAAATGCGCGCGCAAAAAGTATTGCAATGGATTTAATTAACACTGATGTTGATGAAGCGTTAGATGTGTTTAACGATTGTATTAAGAAAAGTGCCGATTGTATGAAAATGCAAATATTCCCCAACCGAACAAAAGCACATGATGATTGGTTTGATTTTGAATGTACGGTGAGTAAGAAAAACGTTAGACGTTTACTGAGAACTAGCCGCCGTTCAAAAGATCCTGAAGATACTAAAGAATATGTAATTGCAAGACGGGAGTACAAAAATTTACTGAAGAAGAAGCAGGAGGAGTTTAATAAACTGTTAATAGATAAATTAGTAATGTCAATAAAAAGTCAAAAGGAATTTGGGGATAATGTCCGTAAAACTAATTTTAAAAGTAAGCAGGTAAGAAACACTATATGTGCTGACACATGGTTCCAACATTTTCAGTGTTTGCTACAAACGGATACAAATGAAGTTCCATATGGTGTTTCTGAGGAAGAGGTAGATAACTGTATGAACCGCCCAATTTCTAAAGATGAAGTGTTGCTAGCTATAAGAAAACGTAAAAACCGAAAAGCAGATGGGCCTGATGGTATCATAGGCGAATTGTTTAAGTACTGTTGTGAAGAAGTAGTCCGTTTTTTCTTAAATATTTCAACAAGTTATTTGATAGTGGCACATTTCCTCGACGTTGGACAGAGTCTATCATTTTGCCTATCTTTAAAAAAAGGTGATTTAAATAACCCTAATAACTATAGAAGAATTTCTCTTAGTGATATTAGCAGTAAACTATTTAACACGATTATTAACAAGTGGTTGCAAGAATGGGTAGAAGAAAACGATATCACTGGCCAGCATCAGGCTGGTTTCAAGAAAGGATATTCAACCATTGACCACATCTTTACCTTGTTAGCCCTTGTCCAAAAACAATTCTCTTACAATCGCAAATTGTATGTAGCATTACTAAGTCCTATATTGCTCTGAAGAAGAAAGATGTTCACGGACGAGAGTTTGTATTATCACAATATACACAACAAATAAAAAAAGATATAAAAGAAAATGAAAGCGTGGATGAAGTGAAAGCTACAGATTCCAAAGAAAAACGAACTTGAAATAATGCAACAAAAAACAAAGAGGATATTCTTAAGATCTTTAAAATAGAATCCTTTCAGTGCGTGTCGATCAAATCCTATTCACATACATTTAAGCCAGAAAGTACTGATATGGCAGAAATGCGCTCTCTTTCTTTGTACCTCTTTCATGCAGTTGACTGTTCACTGGATCAACTGCTCGGAAGAGGGTAGGCTGGGGAACCACAGACACTCCTGGGAGATATCTCAGAATCAAATCAGCAAATTGATCGTTGATGATGCAGCAGGTTATCGTCCTTAGAAAAATAATGGAGAAGTACCTGGATACCCCCCCCCACCCCACCCGTCAATCTCCACCTTGTTGTCAATCGTTAAACACTTTTGCATTTGCATTTCTTTTTCTGTCCCATCTTCTTCCAACCCCCGTCCTCAACCACAGCAAAGACCGGCCCGCCACAGCCCCAGCACCGGCAATCCACAGGGAGCAGTCAATGTCAAGTCGTCAAGAGGCAACCCACCGGAGGAGACACCGCACTGCTGCCGAGTCATTTCGGTGGTGTTCAGTGGCGCCTGTTCTGATCTAACATATGCAGGACACCACCTACTAACATTGATAACAATAATTGCCTCGTCGCGGAGCCGACGTGAGTGAGCTCTCCCAATAGAGGGCGCCACCACGTCCGTCCAACAACATCCCTCATGAACTTGCCGATAGTGGTGACGCCGACGGAATCAAACCAAGGCTATAGACGTGGAGAGGACTTCAAAACTGAGGTCACCATGAGAGCAGGACATGAAGGGTCACAGAATTTGATACTTTTTTTATGCTGATCGATGAGATTGTGGATGATGAAGATGATGCTTAGGATTTTCATTCCAGTCTGAGACTGCATGACAGGGCTGTACTATACGCTTACTTTCAATATACATCCTGGTATCGAATAGGCCCGAGAGATACAGATACATGCAGTGTTGGTCAGGAAATCTGAGCAACACTCTCAGAAACGCATCCATTAAGTGGATGAAACTCAACTGTGTGGTCCCAGTCTTCCCAACCGAGCCCCGAGCAAACACAACTCTGGGTAGGAGCCTGTCGGGGCAGAAAACACTTTTGCGTTTCACCTGCGCAATGAGCATCTGCCAGGGAGCACTCTTTACTCCCACTGTAGCGCAGTCAGTGTCACATGCGACGTGAACACCCTGGCCACTGCTTACGCTGGTACAAACTCAACTTACCAAGTTGTTCTGCAGCCTCCACTGAGACCAACACCTTACAGTCGAGACACATTCGATGAAGAATACGGCCTTTTTACCCTGCATAAAGTGTCGCTAACGGAACTCTCTTCAGTGTCGGTTATTTCAGATTCAGTGTTTCGACAGAATGTTAGAACCATTTTCTGTCGAAATCACCAGAGGTGAGGATAAATACGATCGACACTTTGAGATTTTGTGACAACCTCCATTTCGTCAATAATTAAACATCTAGTAATGCTTTGTGAAAGAGACGGTAGAATACACTTACACCTACCACTCCACTCTCCCCCCACCCTCCCACCCTCACCCCACCCCCCACCCCGACCCCTACCCCCCACCCTTCCCTTCTTCTCCCTCCCCTTCCGTCACCGCCATTGGCCTTTAACAACCAACTCCTCGTTCTCCATGGGAAACGCCACCGTCATTTAAACCGCTCTGATGACGTAATCAAGCTTCAGACATGGGGTGGTCCAGGGGGACCTGAACGAGGCTGATGATCTCTCTGGGCCAGAATCCAGGAAGGACGGGGCAGGGAGGGGAGGGGAGGGGGAGGGGATCTGTGAGGCCCTTGTTTATTCCAGATGGATTTCTGCTGCTCACGTCAAAGACAACAATGGCGTCTATTGCCCTCTGGGTCGACAGTCGTTTTTTTGATGTGTTCAGTCCTTTGTTTCAAAGGTTTTGTCCAACTTCGAGCTGGGGACACTTTCCGAGGGACACATGGTTCGGTCAATCTCACTGGACTTTCCGAGGGACACATGGTTCGGTCAGTCTCACTGGACTTTCCGAGGGACACATGGTTCGGTCAGTCTCACTGGACTTTCCGAGGGACACATGGTTCGGTCAGTCTCACTGGACGTTCCGAGGGACACATGGTTCGGTCAGTCTCACTGGACTTTCCGAGGGACACATGGTTCGGTCAATCTCACTGGACTTTCCGAGGGACACATGATTCGGTCAATCTCACTGGACTTTCCGAGGGACACATGGTTCGGTCAATCTCACTGGACTTTCCGAGGGACACATGGTTCGGTCAGTCTCACTGGACTTTCCGAGGGACACATGGTTCGGAGAGTCTCACTGGACTTTCCGAGCGACACATGGTTCGGTCAGTCTCACTGGACTTTCCGAGGGACACATGGTTCGGTCAGTCTCACTGGACTTTCCGAGGGACATATGGTTCGGTCAGTCTCACTGGACTTTCCGAGGGACACATGGTTCGGTCAGTCTCACTGGACTTTCCGAGGGACACATGGTTCGGTCAGTCTCACTGGACTTTCCGAGGGACACATGGTTCGGTCAATCTCACTGGACTTTCCGAGGGACACATGGTTCGGTCAGTCTCACTGGACTTTCCGAGGGACACATGGTTCGGTCAGTCTCACTGGATTGTTTCTGCCTCGATGCTCTAAAACCACGACATCAATGATGTCTCAGCTTTTCGTTGTTCCTGACGCTCATCGCTGAGTTTTATTGACATCGATTAGGGTCAATGAAACATTAGGTCTACGCAATAAAAGAAAATTATGATTTAAAAAAAAAATCATGCCGTGGTGCTTTATCGACCTCCTCAATGAGTGGTAAAGGGACATCAGATCAAATCACCTCTGGGCGGTCACACTTACTCTAGCTGCCATTAAAACGGATCAGGTAGTTGCCTCTGTTTATTGTGGTGGGCGTAATGACATTAATTTACCACGTAGGAATCATGAAGCAATAGACACACGGTGACTTTAGTCACGACGAACAGGGGCAACAATCAACCTTTGAAAAATATAACGTGCCCAGTCGCTTTTACTTAAAAAGAAATGCAAAGTGCTTCCGATAGAGATTGTCGTCAGGGTAACAATAGACATGTGCCAGGGGAGACAATCTGTGTCGGTACACCGTCCGTCCCTGCGGAGTGCCATCACGTCCATCCAACGAAAGTCCTGTGAAGTTGTCCACTCTTGAAACTTTTGGCAGACGCTCACAATAGGATTGAAATGGCACGCAAATAAGCACGGACATCCCCGCTAGACTTTTTTTCATTAAAAGATGATCAATATAATGAGCCTAATGTGTAGTTCCACCTTGGTGCGACACTTTATGACAGGACCGAATTCCTCACTTCTTTGTTTTTTTCCATAATAAAAATATCCCAGTTTCAACCAGGCCCGAGTGACACAGACACCTCCTGCAGTGCTGGTCAGGAAATGTGTGCAGCATTGTCAGACAGACCACACACACACACACACACACCACACACACACACACACGCACACGCACGCACGCACGCACGCACGCACGCACGCACGCACGCACGCACGCACACACACACACACACACACACACACACACACACACACACAACCTGTTAAGTGGATATAACCTTGAGTAGAGTGTGTGGTTGGTTCCTTTCTTCCTGTTTCTCTTGAGGGCACATAAGACCGTATGGCGAAAGCTTGGCTGTGTCTGGAGTGGCACTGTCTTCATCTGTCCGTGGCAGGGGTGGTTGGGTCTGTGGGGTGTGCTCGGCAGCTGGAGGGTGGTTTTTTCGCCGGTGGGCTCTGCAGTCATGAAATACGGGCTGGTACACCCATGGGGATGCTACTTTAAGGCTGTTATGAGCTGCATCCTGTAGTCTAATTTACCTCTGTTCAGGAGCAGTTATGTCCCTTGATGTCTTAATGGAGTGTCCTGTGCGTGCCTGTACCCATCGTCAACACAGCGCAGGCCTCCAAGGGTGGTACAGGACTGCTCTAAAGGCAGGTGAAGACGGTGCTTCTCTGGGTCCTCCCCAGCACCTTCGGGTGTTTCTTTTTCTTCTGCCTTAACTAGGCTGACCCTGGAGAAAGGTCCAGTGACGGTGAGGAAAGACCCACTGACCACAGGGAAAGTCCTGTTGACAGTGGGAAAGACTACAACTTTGAATTCTCTCTTGAGGGCACATAAGACCGTATGGCAAAAGCTTGGCTGTGTCTGGAGTGGCACTGTCTTCATCTGTCCGTGGGCAGGGGTGGTTGGGTCTGTGGGGTGTGCTCGGCAGCTGGAGGGTGGTGTTTTTCGCCGGTGGGCTCTGCAGTCATGAAATACGGGCTGGTACACCCATGGGGATGCTACTTTAAGGCTGTTATGAGCTGCATCCTGTAGTCTAATTTACCTCTGTTCAGGAGCAGTTATGTCCCTTGATGTCTTAATAGAGTGTCCTGCGCGTGCCTGTACCCATCGTCAACACAGCGCAGGCCTCCAAGGGTGGTACAGGACTGCTCTAAAGACAGGTGAAGACGGTGCTTCTCTGGTCCTCCCCAGCACCTTCGGGTGT
>CM031625.1:17049271-17071771 GCA_018398815.1 Conus ventricosus | reverse complement strand
AGAGCAAGCACCACCTTTCAGCCTGGCTCACCTCCAAGTCTGCCCTGTCCACACTGCAACAGACTGTTCAACGCGAGGATCGGCCTGATCAGCCATCTTTGTACACACATCACCACCCAGCGATAGCAGGAGCTGTGGTTATATTCGGCTCGTGAAGAACAAACAACAACTGTGTGTGAATGGCCCAATCTGCCTGAATGGAAATGAACTTGTGTCATTAGTGAGGTGTTTCAGCCCGCATTAATCTGGCTACAGAGCATAGAAGACTGCATCTCGTGCCACTCATGAGGTACCTCACCCTGGGTGACGCACGCTAGCGACATGACGCCAAATTCCCGCCACTAATATAATACCTCAGCCTGCATTACCAGCAGGTACCTGTCACAGAGGAGCGAATTTCGTGCCCCAGGCAAGACGGCCAGACGCTGAAGATGGAGTTAGTCTCGGCGCCACAAGTTTCTTTTTCTTTTCTTTTTTGTACTCCCAGTTCTTATAGGACAGGGAGTACTTTAGAATGGGAACAAAAAAATGCTGTCTCTGTGTGTGTGTGTGTGTGTGTGTGTGTGTGTGTGTGTGGTGTGTGTGTGTGTGTGTGTGTGTGTGTGTGTGTGTGTGTGTGTGTGTGTGTGTGTGTGTGTCCGTGGTCAAAATGTGTACCACTCGCTCCAGACAAAACTACTGGGTCGATCTTTCTGAAAATTTGTAGGTATGTTCATTATGGGTCAAGGATGATGCCCGATGTTTTAGTTTACCGTTACAGCCGTTACTGACGGCTGTAACGGCCTGTAACGCTTTTTCTTCTTTATGGAATATCTCCGAAAGTATTTGGCCGATCTTTGCGAAAATTAGGAGGTATGTTCATTATGGGTCACGGATGATGTCCGATGTTTTACTTTACCCCGTTACAGCCGCTACTAACGGCTGTAACAGCCTGTAACTGTTTTTCTTCCTTTTAGAAAATATTAAAACGTATTTGGCAGATCTTCCTGAAAATTTGTAGAAATGTTCATTATGGGTCACAAATGATGCCCGATGTTTTAGTTTACCGTTAGAGCCGTTACTAACGGCTGTAACGGCCTGTAACACTTTTTCTTCTTTATGGAATATCTCAGAAAGTACTTGGCCGATCTTTGTGAAAATTAGCAGGTATGTTCATTATGGGCCTCGGATGATGCCCGATAATTTAGTTTACCCCGTTATAGCCGTTACTATCGGCTGTAACAGCCTGTAACGGTTTTTCTTCTTTATAGAATATCTCAGAAAGCACTTGGCCGATCTTTCAGAAAATTTGTAGGTATGTTCATCATGGGTTACAGATGATGCCCGATGTTTTAGTTTACCGTTATATCCGTTACTAACGGCTGTAACGGCCTGTAACGCTTTTTCTTCTTTATAGAATATCTCAGAAAGCACTTGGCCGATCTTTCTGAAAATTTGTAGGTATGTTCGTCATAGGTCACAGATGATGCCCGATGTTTTAGTTTACCGTTACAGCCGTTACTAACAGCTGTAACGGCCTGTAACGCTTTTTCTTCTTTATGGAATATCTCGGAAAGTACTTGGCTGATCTTAGTGAAAATTATAAGGTATGTTCAGTATGGGTCACGAATGATGCCCGATGTTTTGGTTTACCCCGTTATAGCCGTTACTAACGGCTGTAACGGCCTGTAACAGTTTTTTTTTAATCTCAAAAAGCACTTGGCCCATCTTTCTGAAAATGTGTACGTATGTTCATTATGGGTCACAAATAATGTCCGATGTTTTAGTTTACCGTTATACTGTTACTAACGGCTGTAACGGCCTGTAACGCCTTTTCTTCTTCATGGAATATCTCAGAAAGTACGTGGCCAATATTTCTGAAAATTTGTAGATATGTTCATTATGGGTCACGGATGATGCCCGATGTTTAAGTTTACCGTGAGAGCCGTTACTAACAGCCCATAATGGTTTTCTTCTTTATGGAAAATCTCAGAAAGTTCTTGGCCGATCTTTCTGAAAATTTGTAAGTATGTTCATTTTTAGGTCACAGACGATAGCTGATGTTTACCAGAATAGCCATTACTAACAGTTACACCAGCCCAAGACGGTTTTTTCCTCTTTATGGAATATCTCACGCGTATTCAGGATAAACTGGGAATACGTTTATATGCTTTGCATCTTGTTTGTTCTTTTTTTCTGTTTCATCTGTGCCGTCTCAGTGGCAGTGCACCCACGCCGTTCATTCCGACACCCCATCCTACAGCCACAGCCCAGCCCGGCCTGCTGCAATCCTAGCACCGGCAATCCACAGGGAGCAGTCAATGTCAAGTCATCAAGAGGCAACCCACCGGAGGAGACACTGCGCTGCTGCCGAGTCACTTCGGTCCGTGTTCGGTGACGCTTGTTCTGATCATACATACACAGGACACCATCTACTAAGACTCCTAATGACGACAATAGTTGCTTGGTCGCGGAGACTGAGGTTGAGCTCTCCCTCCAAAGGGTGCCACACGGCCCTCCAACGACAGCCCCCATGAACTCGCCTGTACCGGTGACCCTGACAGAATCAAACCAAGACCACAGACGTGGAGAGGACATCGAAAATGAGGTCACCATGACAGCGGGGCATGAAGGGCCACAGAATTTGAGTTACCACCAGTTTCTGTCTTTCAATGCAAGTGATTTTGTCATATGCTCCATTCATGCACACCTGTCTTAACTATCACATGTGGGCATATACACAGGTGCCTCTGAGGAAGTATCTTAATTCTGCATGACATGGCACTACTAACCAGAGATGACGAAAATCCTGTGCTGCTAGTGATATATGTCAACCTATATATGACTGGTGCCATCTACCACAGACCAAAAAAAACCACCATGCTGCTTATTATTCTCTAACTCCTTTCTCCCCTTCTGTGTTTAACCGCTATCAACACTACAACTATCATCGTCATTTTGTCACCAAAAGTGGCACTATTCCTCTCCTTATCATTTGAACGATTTTCATCATCATCATCATCATCATCATCATGATCATCACTGTCAACACTATTATTAGCAGTATCATTGTCATCACTAATATTTCAACTCTCATGGTTCACTTCCCAACGGCCTCGTTTTCATTCAACACCCATTTTGCGCCGAATATGAGAAGATAAGCTATTGCTCGTTCTTCGCGTTCATTGTCCTGAATGTCATTTCTTTTACCTGAAGAAGACCTAAGAGGTCGAAATGCATCGTGTTTTGTCTTGTGATATGTTTGTCTAGATTGTCTTGAGGAACCAATAACATTTCTTCTTAAAATTTACCACAGACGAGGCAAATCTCGTGGTGGTCCAAGCCAGACACTCAGACTCCGGAGATGGAGTGATCATGGGGCCACCAGTTTTGTCTTTGACAGCGTGTGGTTATGTCATCTGCTCATCCCACAGAAAGGCACAGCTGTCTTCACTGTGACACCTGGCCCTCAGCCCAGGTGGGTGATGCTGATGAGGCACCGTCTGTTCCATTCCAGCCACCCTGGTCCTGCACTGTCGGGGAGCGGAACGGGTGGAGGTCAGGTCACTTCTTCAGCACGCGCTGCACCGACGTCAGGGCAGGTCAGAGCCGGTGACGTCATACCGCTTCAAACGGAACGCTGAGGTCATACCGATGACGGAGCTGAATGACGTCATGGCGCTGGAGCGTGAGGCCAACCTGGAAGTGGTTCAGAAGACCATGAGCGTGCAAGGCACTCAGGTGGTGAAGATGCAGGAAAGGTACAAAGGTAAATAATTTGGTCTTCACATTCTCTATGAGAAAGGTACAAAGGTAAATGGTTTGGTCTTCATATTCTCTATGAGAAAGGTACAAAGGTAAATGCTTTGGTCTTCATATTCTCCAGGGAAAAGGTACAAAGGTAGGCAGGAGTGTTTTGGTCTTCAGTCTTACCAAAAGACAACAGACATATTAGTGTGCAGCTAGACAACTCATACATGTTTCTGATAGAGCCGCTCTCTCTCTCTCTCTCTCTCTCTCTCTCTCTCTCTCTCTCTCTCTCCTCTCTCTCTCTCTCTCTCTCTCTCTCTCTCTCTCTCTCTTCATATGTTTACATGATTACCTATACTACAGAAACAGATCTGCTCTAATCGCAAATTATATGTTGCTTCTATTGACTTTGAACAGGCCTTTGATTCTGCAGAAAGAAATGCATTTTGGCCTATATTCTTTTTTTTAATGGTAGTAAAGGCCAGCTATTTAGATGTATCCGTAGTATATACACGAATGTAAAAGCTAGAATGCGATGTTGAGCAAAATTGATTGACTACATAAATTGCACTTGGGGTTTTATAAAACAAGGTGATGTATCCAGTCCTCTGTTGTTTTCATTATTTATAAATGAGTTAGCCTCAGAAGTGATCAGAAATGATAGACATGGAGCTACGTTTAACTAAGATTATTGTAAATTGTATATCCTATTGTTAACAGATGATACAATGATATAGTGTTGATAGCTGAAACCGTGATTGGTCTACAAACACAACAAGATAGTTTGTATAAGGCAACATCAACACTGCATTTAAATGTAAACATGAATAACACTAATATATATATATATGTATTTACAAAGAGTGGTTTCTTGGCAGCAAGAGAGAGGGCTTACAATGGGGCTGTGTTAACTGCTGTGAATGCGTATAAGTATTTGGGATTTTATTTTTTCCACAAGACTGAATTTGTTAGCAGAGCTAAAGTTCATTTTATGTATTTTACAGAAACTGTCTAAACTGGAATGTAATGCTTTTAGTTTATATCTAAAGCTATTTGACACAAATTCAACCAATGGTTCAGTATGGGGCTGAGTTATGGGATTTAGATATGATGCTCAACATTCTGGAAAAAAACATTTGTTTGCCCCTGAAAAAAGCTTTTGGGGTTGAAATGAGAACACCAAATGATCTAATATGGGGAAACGAAACGATATATAACATATATATATATATATATATATATATATATATATATATATATATATATATATATATATATATATATATATATATATATACATATATATATATATTATATATATATATATATATTAATCCAGTCGTCAAATGCATTCGATTCTGGCTAAAACTAACTCGAATGGATGAGTCAAGACTACCGCGCAAAGCCTATAGGATGCTGCACGATTTAGATTCACATGATAAAAGAAGTTGGGCTTCAAATATCCGTTGTATGCTGTGTATATTTTGGATATGGCTTTGTTTGGACAAATCAAGGTGTAGAAAAAAATAAATGCCTTCTTACATGATCTTAAGGAAAGACTCATTTCTGTTGGTGGCAGAAATGGATTTTCATATTACGAATAGTGACAGATTTAGTGTGTACTGACCGTTTTGTACGATTTCTGGTGTGAAAACTGATCTGTTACTAAATTTTTATGACATTTGAAAATTACATTGACTTTGTTCAGACTTATTGTCTCAGAAATTGATGGGCATTACTACTAATATCGATTCGATAATGACGATGATTTGGTCTTTCCACTGTGTAAAAAAGTAGAGGATGAGGTCCATTTTGTTTTATGTTGCCCAGCACTAAGTAGCCCAAGACAACAATACATTCCTGCACCATTTCATAAATTTCCAAACCTGTTTCGATTAAGTTGACTTTTGATATGTACAATACGAAAGAATCATCATAAATCTATCCATTTTCTTGTAGAAAGCCTTTTCAACTGCGTCAAGTTGCCATCTCGTAAAACACCATCACTAGCTTTATAATCTGTATATTCGAAGAAAAAAAGAAGAAGAAAAAAATTTGTGTGAAACGATTGTTCAATTACTCCCCTTTATGAAGGGCAATGGCTTATACATGCATAAAACATCTGAATCTCTCTCTCTCTCTCTCTCTCTCTCTCTCTCTCTCTCTCTCTCTCTCTCTCTCTCTCTCTCTCTCTCTCTGTAGTATATTCCATCCCCACTCCCCATAATGCGACTTTCTACCCCACAAGTCGTTTGCTCTTCACTAGTCCAGTGTGCTGCTGACCCACTAGACCAAAGTGTGAGGAGATCAAACGACAAGTGTGATACGTTTCACCAACAACAAAGATTTCAGACTGTGCTCAGTCAAAGGCACAGAAACAGAGAGAAACACAGAATGTTGTTTATGTATCAGACATAATCTGCCTGGCACAATCAATGTTAGGTAGGTACTCAAGGTCCGACCAGCAAGTTGGGCTAATGCATAGGTCAGACATCTGCTAAGTCGTAGCCACGAGACCCTCTTCTTCAATTCTCTCCACTTAGTCATTGATCCATTTATCCATCAGCTTTAAAATTGTGCGCAGTCTGGTCTCAAAACTTAGCGAATGTGGTGTAGCGTATATGGACTAGTCCGCACGCAGTGACACCTCCTTGATGAAACTGAAACTGAAACATAATCCGCCAATGTTCATGAAATTCCTTTGCAAAGGTCGTATCATACCGGATGCGGTGTTTACCTTGGAAACGGACCCCGAGGGGCGTCATGTGATGGACGCCAGTGGCAACGTGTACAGGAACATTGACCTTGACTTTGAGCAGAGCAGTCAGCTGAGTGCAGACGAGGCACTGTCTCTCTGTCAGAGACACAATCACGATGAGGGGGCGTCTTTCAATGGCATAGTACAGAGGGTAAGTGTCATGGCGTGCCTCCTTCAATGGCATAGTACAGAGGGTGAGTGTCATGGCGTGCCTCCTTCAATGGCATAATACAGAGGGTAAGTGTCATGGCGTGCCTCCTTCAATGGCATAATACAGAGGGTAAGTGTCATGGCGTGCCTCCTTCAATGGCATAATACAGAGGGTAAGTGTCATGGCGTGCCTCCTTCAATGGCATAATACAGAGGGTAAGTGTCATGGCGTGCCTCCTTCAATGGCATAATACAGAGGGTAAGTGTCATGGCGTGCCTCCTTCAATGGCATAATACAGAGGGTAAGTGTCATGGCGTGCCTCCTTCAATGGCATAATACAGAGGGTAAGTGTCATGGCGTGCCTTTCTGGTTGGGAATGGAAAGTAAAAGGTTTGTCAGTGGAAAGTACATTTCCGCATTCTCCGTTTGTCATTAATATAACATACACACTACCGTTGTTTTTTTAATAAAAAAGGCGGAATATCTGGGCGTTTTTTACTATTTGTTTTTGTTTGTTTTTTTTCCCACTTGTGTGTGTGTGTGTGTGTGTGTGTGTGTGTGTGTGCGTGCGTGCGTGCGTGCGTGCGTGCGTGCGTGCGTGCGTGCGTGCGTGCGTGCGTGCGTGCGTGCGTGCGTGCGTGCGTGCGTGGTGTGTGTGTGTGTTTGCATTAATGTGCTTAATGTGTCGTAAACATATCAGAATGAACGTGTCAGCACACCATACATTAGTATAACGAATAAATCCGGATACTTTGCATCAATCGACACATTACACTTAGCATGCGACTGTCCATCTGTGGTCTAAAGACCAAAGGCTTACTGGACTATCTTAAATGGACAGAAGAGAAAATCCAACCGTAATCAACCCAGTTGCCATGCTTTCTTTGAATTATTTAAAAATGAATGTAGATGATGTAGAAGATGCTGACGAAGTTCTTGAAAATGTGCCTTTTAATGACACCAGCTGGGATAATTTAATCACCGAAAATGAAGTAATGCATTGCATTAAAAAGTTAAACAAAAACAAAAGCCAGTGGACTAGATAATATTGCAAATGAATTTCTGAAAAACTCGGCGGTGAAAATGCTAAATTTTTATATGTCAAATTGTTTAACCTTATATTAATTACTGGTAAAGTACCAACTGAGTCCGCGCTTGGGGTTATACATCCTATATTCAAAAACAAAGGATGTGTCTTAGACCCCGGTAATTACCGTGGGATAACTATACTATCCTGTTTTGGAAAGCTGTTTACAAGTATTTTGAATAAGTGTTTACAGATATTTAGTGAAACATTCGATTTGATTAGTATGGAACAAGCAGGCTTTCGGAATAACTTCTCAACACTTAATCACTTGTTTACCTTATAATTATGGCCTGATTGATATTCTGTTGTTTACGAAAAAGCGTTTATACTGTGCTTTTCTGGATTATGAAAAGGCTTCGACAAAGTCAAGCGATCGTTTCTACGGCAAAAATTGATAAATAGTGGCATTAGTAGCAAAATATTAAAAGTTATACAAAATATGTATTCTCAAGCCAAGTCATGTGTATCTGTCAATGGTGATTATTCTGATTTTTTCTGTTCCAATGTTGGTGTAAAACAAGCAGAAAACTTGTCACCTGTACTGTTTGCCTTGTTTTTAAATGATATGAAAGAATTTATGTCTAGCAACATGGCTAGCCTTGTAACTGTTGCAAAAGAAGCAATTAAAATAGGCATAGGCGAATCAGATGTTGACATTTTGTTGAATTTATTTCTCTTATTATATGCAGATGACACTGTGATCTTTTCTGAAACTCCGTCTGGACTACAGAAAGGTTAAATGTCTATTAAAAAATATTAAGATAAATGGAAATTGAAACTAAATGCAAACAAATGTAAAGCTGTTATTTTTTCTAAAGGTAAGGTTAGACGTTTTCCTGATTTTCTTATAGGTACAGAAAAACTAGAGGTCATCCATGATTTCTTGTATGTAGGGTTGAGGCTTAACTATAATAACCGAATGAATGTTGCACAACGTGAACTGTTTGACCGAGCCTCTCGAGCAATGTTTGCTTTGATGAGGAAAGCTAAATTATTGACGCTTCCAGCAGACCTAGTGATGGATTTATTTGATAAAACTGTATTACCAATTCTTACATATGGATGTGAAAGTTGGGGATTTGACACGAATGATCTTGTCCAAAGATTACAGTTAAAATTTTATAAGCTGGTTCTAAAACTACGACAGTCGACACCTTCTTTCATGGTTTTCGGTGAAACGGGAAAATTCCCCATACCGGTCATTGTTAAATCCAGAATGTTATCATTTTGGTTTAACCTTGTATCTAACCATCATAGTTATAAATGATCATTTCTAGTGTATAAATGTCTTCTCAGAATGTATGAATTAAATGTACATGAAAACAAATATATCAAACACATCCATACATTATTAAATGAACTTGGTTTGAGTACTTTCTGGCTAAATCAGAACACACTTGATGTACATCCATTATGGTTTAAAGAGAAAGTAAAAAGATGCCTTAAAGATAATTTCATACATACCTGGTACACGCATGTTGACAATGATGAATTATATATCAATTATAGAATGTTTAAAACATCATTTGGTGTTGATCCATACTATCTAGTTTTACCACAAAATTACATGGTTACTCTACTCAAATTCAGAACAAAAAATAATACTATTCCTGTAAATAAGCTACGCTATGCTGGCACACCTAGATGTGAAAGAATTTGTGACAAATGTGCTATGCATGATATTGCAGATGAATTTCATTCTTTGTTCGTGTGTCCTTTTTTTGATGCAGAAAGAAAAAAATACCTCCCGCGATACTTCTTTGTACGGCCGAATGCTCTTAAACTTAACATTTTGTTTGCATCAAAAAACAAGAAACTTTTAATGAAACTAAAGAATTATATTACAGTTATAAATAGCTTTTTCCAATAATTCATATGAATACAATTACAACATTACACAAAGTTTGCACTCTGTATAGGAAAAAACTGTCTATGAAATGTTCATTTATGCTTAATATTGTTTGCGTCGTTTGCTCGTTTATTTTGCTTACTTGATTATGGATATCACTCTATTCTGATGTGCGATTATTCATTTTGTGTGAGTATTGTCTTATATTTCTGTGCCCCATGTGGGTAGGAAATACAATAATTGCCTTGCCTTGCCTTGCCTTGCCTTGTAAACAACACACACACACACACACACACATTGAATGGTGAGCATGCGTTAGTCTATATTTAGGAAGAAAAGAGAAGAAGCAAAAAGACCTTGGGGGAAAAAAGGAGGATGGTGGCGCCACCTATTAAGATAAAGTAAACAATCAGATACAGTAAAGAAAAAAGAAGAAAGAAGAAAAATGTGGAAAGTTTAGAGGTTGGACCAAAAAAAAAGCGAAAGGAATAAAAAAAAGGATCATTCACCTTACTGAGGTGAAATAAAAACATACTAAAATGTCACGCCAATCCGCTTTTCCCATTCCAGTTTTCACATTTTGAAGCATCTTCAAAGTCTTTAGCTGCCATTGATTTTATAGTAGACAGGGCCTTTTTGCATTAGAGTATAGGTCAGCATTCTGTTAAAATCTATTCCCAAGTAGGCAAGTTGTCAGTTGGTTTGATTTGTGTGCCACTGAAAGACACTAGTGAGGAAAAATGTCTTGGAGCTGAGAGTGCAGACCAATGTCTGGGAGTGTTTCAGGGTGGAAGGACGATCCAGTTTTTAGGACCATTGAGCAATGTTGGTTAGTTGCTGCGGTACTGCTTTTCTTACATGAGCATACTTCGATTCTTGTAGATCAGATCATCATCTACCAGAGTCAACACTCTAGCTATCCCTGTCTCTGTTGAGATCTGCAAGGCCTTTAGTGTAAACATTGTACAGAACAGGGAGAGAGAAGAACCTTGAGGTAATCACTTAAAAAGTTTATAGGGTTCAGACATCCAGTCTCCAAATCGTAGGTCGACAATGAGAGTGAATGAAGATGTTAAAGAAAAACCCATGGAGATGGGCCATTACGGTCTAAGACAGCAGAATAAGCTCTCCTTTGTACGCGATTGAGACATCCCCACATCTACCAAACAGGAGAAATACTGACATCCTATTAGTGGATGAAACTCGACTGTGTGATTTCAATCATCCCAGTTGAGCCAACTGCAACACATAATAACCCTGGGCCAGGACTAAAATGCCCTTGACAGAACTCACTAACGACCTCCAGGCTGGCAACCTGCAACCATTTCCATCGCACCATTTTCTACATCCCTCTTGCATCCGTAGGTACCCTCAAACACAGGACTCCAACGATTTCCTGTTGAACTGTCATTGTTTACTTCTGCAACTTATTTGTCTTGTACGTTGTTTTTTTTTCCTGCTCCATACCATACCATCTATGTTAACTGGTCTTCGTTTACTGATTGACAGTACCTGTCTGTTTCAGAATGAAGAAGAGCTATCGTTTGATGTTAACAGCATGGTGATTAACAGAACCGTCTGTTTAGAAAACAAAGAGGCATTGCTTGAAGTTAATGGCATCATGATCAACATTTCCCGTCTGTTTCAGAATGAAGAACAGATATTATTTGATGATGATAGCATGGTGACTGACATTACCTGTCTGTTTCAGAATGAAGAACAGATATTATTTGATGATGATGGCGTGGCCTACCCAGCATACCTGGTCCAGTACCTGGTGACACCGCCAGACAAGGATCAACGTCGCCCCACCTGTCTGATTGATGCCCGTGACTCCAGCATCCTGGTCAGCTGGGATGCCCTGGACACCTGCAATGACTGCAGAGCATCAGGTGTGGGGGCAACCTCAAGATTGGGAAAATCCGATATGGCGAATTTCACAAATGTCTGGACATGAGACGTGACAATGACACTTGCTACCTGGAGAACAGACACGTGCGTGTGCTGAATAATAACTTCACAAGGACTGAAAGTGAAGATGAACTTGACAGGATAACTCCCGTTGCCTCTTACAACTGTGTGGATATTAACGATTTTATTAATGGAGGGTACTCTCCCTTGCTGGATGCACTCTTCTATGGCACTGTGGTGTCCAGGATGTTTGAGGACTGTACGACATGTCGCCATTGGGTGACGTCATCATCATCAGAGTTCATTACGGTGTCAACATCATTAATGCCTTCTGGAATGGATTGAATGTTCCTTTGGGGATGCGGATGGTGTAAATATGTACCCCATGGTAATCCTCGATATAGTCGCCCATGAAATTGCCCATGGAATCACAGAAAAGAACTCTGGCCTGTACTACTATGAGCAGTGGGTGGTATTAACGAGGCTTTCTCTGACATGACTGGAGAGGTTGCCGAAAGCTACATTGATGAAGCTGATTGGATGGCTGGGCTTGACATCACAGTTGGCGACCGACCACCGTGCGTTATTATGACCAACCAAAAAAGACGGCAATTCAATCTCTCATGCAGATAACTACACATCCTTCCTGGACCCACACTATGGCAGCGGTGTCTACAATCACGCCTACTACACACTGGTTCATGTTTACGGTCTTCCAATCCGCGAAGTGTACCACGTGTTCCTCCATGCCAACAGGATGTACTGGAATGAGATGTCCGATTACCAACGGGCGGCGTGTGACGTCATGAAGTCTGCCTATGACCTAGGCAGATGGGGCATGTTCCGCCAGGCCTTTGCAGAAGTAGGAATAGAAGTGTGTGACGTGGAGGACCATGTTCTGGGCTTGAGGGTCAACCATCGTACGGTAACATCACAGTCTCCAAAAACATCAGCCCCACGTTTGTCTTCCCTGTGCCCGGGCACTATCTCCGGGCGATAATCGTCAACGCCAGCAGTTCTTCAGGAGACATCGAGATCATCCTGTCAGACAAGAGGTGGGGCACAATAGAGGAGACCGTCGACCTCTATGCTAGAGGACTGCACTCTGTCACCTACGAGCTTGTGGAGAGCATTTCCTTGTTCATCACTGTCAATTTGTTGAGTGACTCTGTGGTGCCTTTGAAGGACGTCACTCTCATCGCCTATTACGCCTAGTGGCATGGTAACACTGGTCCCTGAGATGATCATGTCATGATCTTCAAATCTCGGGATCAGTGGTTGGGGTAACGTGGAAATGGTGTAATGGTATAGCTGTGTTTAGGGTAACATGGAAATGGTGTAATGTATAGCTTTGTTTTAGGGGAATGTTTCCCAGATTCGTTGTCTGTATTTGTTTCTTTTTTCCGCGGCATTTATTGTGTTTGTAGAGTCATTCTTATAGGAGGGTTGAGGGTTGGCCTTTACTTGAAAAACTTGAGATCAGGAAGTTCCAGTATCGGATAAGTGCTGAGCTCTTTTTTTTATTTTATTAACATTATGGTCCGTATTTGCTTTGCACTTTATCATCCGAGTTCGAATTTTATGTGCCATTGGAGTATTTGCTGGTATCATATTTATAGGATTCATTTGGGTAGCCCTGTAGTTGAAAGAACCTGAGATCAGGATCTTCATGGGGCAGTTATGTGCTGGTTTTGTTGTGTTCATGTTGTAATCAGGGAGAAGCCTACCTACTGAGTTCCTAGATGGATGACTCCACAAACGCTTTGAATGAAATGAAAAAAAAACAACTCAAATACGGAAGATAACTGTTCAAAATTATCCCAAACTCACCATTATAAGCATACAAGATCCTGTGTTTCCCTTCATATTACAAAATCACCGACGAACCCGAAAATCTGAGGTCTCAAAGGCCAGATTCATCATAAAACACCGTTAAAAATGTGTCGCTAATTTCAAGCAAGATACTTCACACACGTCCTTAATTTTGCACAGGCTCAGGACCATGTAAATAACTGAGTTAGATGACATAGAAAAAGGATGAAACAAGTACATGAAGAAGGAGGTTGGGAGAGATGTACCACAAGATGGAAGAAGAACAGGTCAAGAGTTGAAAAGGAATAGAAATGCGTGTACAATGAAAATGAGAAACTTCCATCTCTGTCATTTTCTTTTTTGACCCCAAACGGTCCTTCAGATTCCCCACCCTTTGCTGTGGCTTCATTGCAGATGTATTGAGGGAGAAAGATGGCGCGCTTTTTGTTTGTTTGCAGCAGTCACTGTTTTTTGTCAGTTTCTAGACAATTGCATAACCCATTAAAACTTGTAGAGAGCAGAACCCAATCTTTAAGGCAAATAGTCAGCTGCTCAGGTAATTTACGGAAATCTCTCTTCTCTCTCTCTCTCTCTCTCTCTCTCTCCTCTCTCTCTCCTCTCCTCTCTCTCTCTCTCACCTCTCTCTCTCTCTCTCTCTCTCCTCTCTCTCCTCTCCTCTCTCCCCTCTCTCTCTCTCTCTCTCTCTCTCTCTCTGCTTTTCTGCACAGAGGGTTTGAACGACAAAACACTGTATCAGTGTAAGTTGTCCACCTCACTGGCTGGAAGAGTATTATGCAATGGGGTGACAACCCTGGCATGACTCCTCACACTGGGCTGGGCTGTAAGTGATGCTGAGTGGTGATTGCCATGGAGAACGCCGTCATGGTGTCAGAAGGATGTCCCGACATGCTGATACTTGGTCTTATAATGGACAAGAGGAAACGACTCCAGGGGCAGCACTCGTCGACAGGAATTATGTCCCCTTCCTGCGCACGTTGCTCTATCCACTCATTGTCCACTGAAAGGAAAGTTGGGTGACTGAAAAATCCATACAACAAAAAGGAAAAATGCTGCTGGTGTCCATCATAGCAGTTCAGTGGACAACGGGGAATGCTTGGCAGTTGTTATCTCCCTCCAAGGGTCCGAATAAGTGTTAAAAGGTTTCCCCTCCCCTCTCTCTTCTCTCTCTCCTCTCTCCCTCTCCCTCTCTCTCTCTCTCTCTCTCTCTCTCTCTCTCCAGTATCTTTTTCTGTAGAAGGTGAAGACTATATGAAGGAAAAATTGTACGTATCCTTGCTTATTATCCTGTTAATAAACATTCATTGCCTTCTTGTCTTATTTTTTCTTTTCTTCTCTCTCACTATTTCTCTCTCTTCTTACTCGCGTCTTTATCTGTCTCTCTGTCTCTGACTCTGTCTCTGTCTCTGTCTGTCTGTCCGTCTGTCTGTCTGTCTGTCTGTCCTCTCTCTCTCTCCTCTCTCTCTCTCTCTCTCATTTTCTCTCTCTCTCTCTCTCTCTCTCTCTTGCGCGCGCACATCAACACACAACCACACAACACACACACACACACACACACACACACACACACACCACACACACACACGCACGCACGCACGCACGCACGCACATACACACACACACACACACACACACAACACACACACACACACATACACACACACACACACACACACACACAACACCAAAAACACACACACACACACACACACACACACACACACAACACAAAACTCGCGCAAGTGTGCCACGCACGAACGCACGCACCCACATATGCATTGGCACAGAGAGAGAGAGAAGAGAGAGAGAAGAGAGAGAGAGAGAGAGAGAGAGGGGAGAGAAGGAAGAGAGAGAGAAAGAGAGAGAGAGAAAGGAGAGAGCGAGCGAGCGAGCGAGCGAGCGAGAGGAGAGAGAGAAAAAGAGAGAGAGAGAAAAGAGAGAGAGAGAGAGAGAGAAGAGAGAGAGAGAGAGAGAGAGAGAGAGAGAATAATTGAACGATTGAACACAATTAAACACAACTTTAATGTTTCAGGCCTCCGGCCTATAACAATGTGAGGTACAGGGCACACATTTAAAGAGAGAGAGAGAGAGAGAGAAGAGAGAGAGAGAGAGAGAAGAGAGAGAGAGAGAGAGAGGGGAGAGAGAGGAGGAGAGACGGATTCTTTTTTCTAAAAACTTCAATAATTATAAATTTACACAGAACCTTAAGACAGCAGAGAGACAGCTACATTTGGTTCTCATAAATACACATACATCAGACAGCAGAATGAAAGGCACGAGGGACATGGGGAAAGGGGGATGGGGGCATACCAACAGAAGACAAACACTTTAAATCACCACTGTGCAACGCAACACAAAGAGTAGGGAGCAGTCAGCACGGATACCAACAGATGACTTCATAACTTTTCACTTCTGTGTCAGCTGCTTATTTCCTTGACGTGCTGAGGTGCTATCCCCCCAATTGTTCCCTCTGTCCATCTTCCTGGGTCACCCCATTGTTCCCTCTGTCCATCTTCCTGGGTCACCCCATATGTTCCTCTGTCCATCTTCCTGGGTCACACCCATTGTTCCCTCTGCCCATCTTCCTGTGTCCCTTCACTGCCACCGCCAGTCCCTTTCCCCAAACCCCCCTTTCCCAGTCCCAATTTTCCCCCAACCCCCTCTCTCTCATCCCCATCCTACCTCCACTATCACTGCCAGTCCCATTCCCCAAAACCCCCTATCTCCAATCCTCACCCTAACCTCCACTGTCACTGCCACCGCCAGTCCCTTTCCCCAAACCCCCTATCTCCAATCCCCACCCTACCTCCACTGTCACTGCCACCGCAGTCCCTTTCCCCAAACCCCCCTTTCCCCAATTCCCATCCAACCTCCACTGTCACTGCCAGCCCCTTTCCCGAAACCCCCTTTCCCCAATCCCCCTTTCTCCAATCCCCACCCCACCTCCACTGTCACTGCCACTGCCAGTCCCTTTCTCCCAAACCCCCTTTCCCCAACCCCCCTTTCCCCAAAGCCCCTTTCTCCAATACCCCTTTCCTCAATCCCCCTTTCCTCAATCCCCCTTTCCCCAATCCCCCTTTCTCCAATCCCCACCATACCTCCACTGTCACTGCCACTGCTAGTCCCTTTCCCCAATCCCCATCTCAAATCCACTGCCACTGCCAGTCCCTTTCTCCAATCCCCCTTTCCCCAACCCCCCTTTTCCCAAAGTCCCTTTCTCCAAACCCCCTCTCTCCAATCCCCCTTTCTCCAATCCCCTTTCTCCAATCCCCCTTTCTCCAAACTCCCTTTCTCCAAACCCCCTTTCTCCAATCCCCCTTTTCTCCAAACTCCCTTTCCCCAAACCCCCTTTTTCCAAACCCCCTTTCTCCAAACCCCCTTTCTCCAAACCCCCTATCTCCAAACCCCCTTTCCCCAAACCCCCTTTCCCCAAACCCCCTTTCCCCAAACCCCCTTTATCCAATCCCCCTATCTCCAATCCCCCTTTATCCAATCCCCCTTTCTCCAATCCCCCTTTCTCCAAACCCCCTTTCTCCAATCCCCCTCTCTCCAAACCCCCTTTATCCAATCCCCCTTTCTCCAAACCCCCTTTCTCCAATCCCCCTTTCTCCAAACCCCCTTTCTCCAATCCCCCTTTCTCCAAACCCCCTTTCTCCAATCCCCCTTTCTCCAAACCCCCTTTCTCCAATCCCCCTTTCACCAAACCCCCTTTCTCCAAACCCGCTTTCCCCAAACCCCCTATCTCCAAACCCCCTATCCCCAATCCCCCTTTCTCCAATCCCCCTTTCTCCAGTCCCCCTTTCTCCAACCCCCCTTTCTCCAATCCCCCTATCTCCAATCCCCCTTTCTCCAATCCCCCTTTCTCCAATCCCCCTTTCTCAAATCCCCCTTCCTCCAATCCCCCTTCCTCCAATCCCCCTTTCTCCAATCCCCCTTTCTCCAAACCCCCTTTCTCCAAACCCCCTATCTCCAATCCCCACCCCACCTCCACTGTCACTGCCACTGCCAGTACCTTTCTCCAATCCCCCTTTCCCCAAACCCCCTTTCTCTAATCCCCTTTCTCTAATCCCCATCCCACCTCCACTGTCACTGTCACTGCCAGTCCCTTTCCCCAAACCCCCTTTCCCCAATCCCCATCCCACCTCCACTGTCACTGTCACTGCCAGCCCCTTTCCCCAAACCCCCTTTCCCCAATCCCCCTTTCCCCAATCCCCATCCCACCTCCACTGTCACTGTCACTGCCAGTCCCTTTCCCCAAACCCCCTTTCTCCAATCCCCATCCCACCTCCACTGTCACTGCCAGTCCCTTTCCCCAAACCCCCTTTCCCCAATCCCCATCCCACCTCCACTGTCACTGCCAGTCCCTTTCCCCAAACCCCCTTTCCCCAATCCCCATCCCACCTCCATTGTCACTGCCAGTCCCTTTCCCCAAACCCCTTTTCCCCAAATCCCCTTTCCCCAATTCCCCCTTTCTCCAATCCCCATCCCACCGCCACTGTCGTGAACACTCTGAACTTTCTTCACCTCGCCTTGATCACTGCTGCTTTCTGCCAGTCCTGTAATGGCTGCCACGTGCGTCTCTCAAGGTGAAAAGAGCATCCCAAAGATCTACTTCTGTCAGACAGTATGGTCGAAGTTCTGTTTTAACCAACCAGTTGTGTGGCAGAAAAATGTGCGTTACCAGTTTGCCGTAAATTTTAACGTAACAAGCATGCCCCTGCATTGTCTATAGTTAGTCAGACCTCAGTTCCATATTTAGTGGTTCATTAACTCGCATCTCTGCTTGGTAGATTTAGCAATAAATGATCTGATCTTGACAAAATCTGACTAAATATTTATCACTGCTTTTGTTTTTGAGACCATTTGAATAGAATTTGATCAGTATTTAAAGCAATCAATTGCTAAAAAAATGAATTGTAGATTTACATTTCTAAAGCACAATCTTGTGCATATGCATCAAATAACATGCATTCCGAAAAACCAAAAAGGGCGAATCTCTCGGCTGTACTATCTATTTTACAATGACCATACATGATGCGCAAAATTTCGAACAAAGACGAAGACTTCGCATTAGTGTTCACGACCAACAAATTGAAAGAAGTTAATACAGGAATGATATGAGAAAGACAAAAATGTTCGACATGTGGTGTGGTCAAAGGTGAAACTAAGTTTCTGGACAGCTGCGCCAATTACAAGGTATTGAAATGAAAATCAACGGAGCAGCTTGTCTCAGGATACTCCAGGTTCAAACATGCGTAAACAAAGTGCAAAGAAACCGCTCTGCAATGATGATATACAGATCAATATTACACAACGTGTGTCTGACCGCATCATTATGAAAAGACAATAATGGGTACTATATATAATCATGATTTAAGCTCAAACCTTAATCTGTCTGAATGCATTTATGCATCATCATGTTGTGGGTTTAGATCGTGTAGATTCTGGTGACAAAGTTTCAGTCTCGGTCAGCGTGTGTCTTCGATATCACCGACAGACAATGTCACCCATGTCGTTCTCCACACTGTGGCTTGGGACAGTCAGCGTGTGTCTTCGATATCACCGACAGACAATGTCACCCATGTCGTTCTCCACACTGTGGTCTGGGACAGTCAGCGTGTGTCTTCGATATCACCGACAGACAATGTCACCCACGTCGTTCTCCACACTATCGGTTGGGACAGGAATCGACTAGGGTGGGGTAGAAAGGAAATTAGCAAGGTTCACTGATGTATACTGGCAGTGGATAGCAGGTGGACTCAGATCTGGATAACTCTTAATCGCGACGCACGCTTGCGCACGCGCACGCGCACGCATGCACGCACGCACACACACACACACACACACACACACACACACACACACACACACACACACACACACACACACACACGCACATGCACGTACACACGCACTCTCACACACACACACACACACACACACACACACACACACACACACACACACACACATACACACAAACGCGCGCGCGCGCGCGCACGCACGTGCGCGTGGACGTACACACACACACACACACACACGCGCACGGATGTACACGCGCACACACGCACACACGCGCACACGCCCCCCCCCCCCCCCCCCCCCCAACACGCACACACGCGCGCGCGCGCACGTGCACGCCTGTGCAGTCTGAGATCTCATTGCCATAAATCGCTCCAACATCTTATAGAAAAAATCACTTTGATAGGTCAACAAAAATACATGCAGAAAAAATATGACACAGTGCAATTTCGGAACATGCACCATGCATGGAATAATAAATCGGTGTTAATGACACAAACCTTAACATGTATTTTGCATGTCCCTTTGAAAGAAGAAAAAAACTCCCTCATGGCAGGTGATGCTTTTGTCTTGACCTCGCATAACCTCCCTTGGCCGAAAAATAATGTTGTTTTTCACTAAAGAACTGACACAAAGAGTGAAGCCAGGATCTGTTAGACTGTGACAGTGGTCCGCGCTCTCCCGTGAGCAGTGCCAGTGCTGTAGCCCTGACGTTAAGAAGAGCTACACTGGAAAGTCTCACTGTGGAACCTTTCTGAAAGAATCCTGATGCACACCTGCACTAACGATATTAGACTAGTGCTTACGTTGACAAAGCAGTTTCCCCATTGACTGAGACACAGAGAGACAGAACAATAGCGACAGAGTGGAAGGACAGAGAGAGAGAGAGAGAGAGAGAGAGAGAGAGAGAGAGAGAGAGAGAGAGAGAGAGAGAAAAGGAGAGAATGAATGAATGAATGAATGAATGAATGAATTCTTTAATCAAAAGGCCATTGGCCCATTCTGAGGGGGCCTCAATCAAAATACAGTTACAAACTATAATCACACAGTGTAAACACATGTCTACCAGTACAATGCAAGATAGTGGCATCTAGCTAATGATTACAGCACGTCTTGCAAAGGCTTTATAAAAGTACAATGACAAGTTTCGCATCGTTACAATGTTAGACGATGAAAGTAAAAGACATAACCTGAACATACATGGATTAATGTAGTATTTTTGGGAATGAATTCTTTTCTTAAATCACTATAAGCTGGACACATAAAGACAAAATGGGTCTCATCTTCCTCAGCAGATGAACATAGTGGACATAACATCTGTGACTCAGTTGGTCTTGCATACCTTAAAGAATGTGTCAACATGGGTGAAACTCCAAAGCTAAATTTACTTAGGGCATTCTTTACAAATTTGTTTTATATTCATAGACACATAGGGCTCCCTTAGATAACTACTTTTAAACGCTCTGTAAAAACTGTATCTCCCCACTTGTTTGCGTATGATTGTCCCATTCCTGCCACTTGCAATCAGTTATTCTCTGTCTAAATTCTTTAATGAACATTGAAACCGACTCTACACCCTGATTACCCAAACATAAGAAAATCCATATTTGTCTAAAGCTGTACGAACATGTTAACCCACGTATACTTCCCCTTTTCGTCAAGACAACGTAACATTCTCTATCCCTTATATGGTAATCTATGTTCCCCATACGGGTCAGCTTTAACCAGAATTTAATACAACGTACATAAGAGTTTAAGTATATAGAAATATCTACCTAGATCGCCATACAAGAAATCGTTCAGTATTCTTATATCTACACCTAAGAACTTTTTAAGACCATATGTGTGCACCTTTTCTATTCTAAAGCCGCCTTATCCAAAGCCCATATTTCAGCGCCATACTGTACAATAGGCTGAACTTGGGCGTCGAATAGCTTAAAAACAGTTGAGGTGAATTATTCTCAAGTTTATACAATGTTCTCTGAATTGTTATTAATGCTCGTTTAGCTTTACTTACCCAATTCATCACATGCTGTATAGAAACTAAGTTTGGTTGAAAAGCACACACCTAGATACGTATAAATTGTTTACAACTTTCATTTCTGTTGTACCATATATCCATTTTTCCCTTGAAGCTAAGTAACCACCTTTCCTGAACACTATAATATTACTTTTATTCATATTCACCGTCAATTCCAGATAACTGGATGCTGTATACAAACTATTCAACTGAGTTTGTAGTCCAACCACTGTTTCTGACATCAAAATAATATCATCTGCAAATAATAAAATAAACAACTCAGAGAAATCAGCGAAAATGTCATTCCATGCCTTCCATTTTCAATTATTTCTAAAGCAAGTTCGTTAATAAACAAAGAAAACAAAACTGGACTGCACACATCACCTTGTTTTACCCCTCTTGAACAAGTAATAAAATCTGTCAGATCTGCCTTATTTCTTATTCTTGCTTTAACATTATCATACATACTTCTTATACAGGCATACATTTTCCCCCTTATTCCATTTTTAACAATATTGGCCACAAAAGTTTTCTTGATATGGAATCGAAAGCTTTTTCAAAATCTATGAAGCAACATACAACTTTCTATTGTTCACTACTGCTTTTGAACGGACGCCATAAGTGTGAAAATATGATCTATTGTTGAATAATTCTGTTTAAATCCAGCCTGAAACTCACCAGTAGTATTATTTTCTTCAATCCATTTTTGCAGTCTTACAGTCTGGGGCGCATGCGCGGATGTCACAGAGAAAGGGCCTACATTCTGAGCTCCGCAGATTAATTGGAATTACGGTTGCCCATTCAGCTGTTAAAGTTTAACATTCTGTGCACACGTTGATGACGATACCGGTCAAGCCATGCCAGTACTCCACTCACCTTTAGAGCGGTATGTGGGAGTTTTGCCGCTGTGTTTGTCGGCTTCATGTACCTGAGAGCAAAACGGCAAAAGGGCCATGTTTTTGCTGACCTTGAGAGTTCGACACAGGTCAACCGGTGACGTCGTGGGAGTGTTGCTGACACTTCTGTTCTGGGGGACCTTTACACCGGGGTGGTGACGTTGAAAAGAACCCCGGACCACTTCATGGCAAGGAAACCCGACAGTCACGACTGACCTCTGCTGGGAAGGTGAACAGCAAGGACAACGTGAATTCCCCTGTCGCCAATCTACAGACGGAAAAGCTGACCACACTGTCAATGAGGTGATGGACACTTTGTTAAAAATGAACCATGACTTAAATACAAAGTTCGACGTAATGCAAAGTGACATCAAGGAATTGAAAGACGAATTTAGAAGTCTGAAATACAAAATGGCGACACTCGAGGAGGAGGTTTTGACGTTAAGCCAAGCAAAGAAAGCCCTGTA
>CM031625.1:17016771-17036771 GCA_018398815.1 Conus ventricosus | reverse complement strand
AGGTAAAAAACTGAACTGAAAACCTGTTTGAGGAAAGACTGTCGGTAAAAATTTTTATTTAGAGTCAGGATCCACTTGACCCTATGGTCGTCATTTTCGCTACAGTTGAGAAAGAATCTCTGTGTGTGTGTATGTTTCTTTGTGAATATCTTTGGTTTTTTTCTGAGTGGTATCGGTTGGCGTCTGTTCTTTTGTTGTGAATGCTCGTGGTTGTCTGGTATGCGTTTTGGTGTGTATTTGTGTTGTACTTGGGGGTAGTTATGCTCCAGTCGTTCTGCTCCTTCTGTCTGCGGTTGTACTGTTGTTTTTGTTGCTTGTGCTTTGTCGCTCCGCGACATGCTGTGTTGCGTCCCTTTTTTCGCGGAGTCTGTTCCAGTCCTTTCGGTTGTGTAGTGTTCGTGTGGTTGTGGGTCGTTGTTTGTTAGTGTATGTATGTGTTAGTGAAATGGTGTGGGTCCCTTGTGCGCGTGTGTGTGCGTTGTTAGTGTGTGTAGTTTGTGTTCGTTTCGTCGTGTGTGTGTGTAGTGGTGTGTGTGTGTGTTGTTGGCGAGCGTGTGGAGGTGTGGTGTGTGTGTGTGTAACACGCGCGTGCATATCATCGTGCGTGCATTGTAGCGTTTGTGCGGGCGTGGCCATCCCACCGGCAGGCCTTGCGGCCTGGGTGCAACGATGTGGTGTGTGGGCCTTTCGTGCGTGCGTCGCCCCTTCTTCTGTTCCTTTTCTATTTTTCCGTTAGACTGGTGCTGCGGAGTGAGTGTTGCAAACATGCGAGTGTGTTCTGTAGTGTTTGTCTGCCACGTCGTATCTGTGTTTGTTGTGTTCTGTCGTGCGTGTGTGTGTGCGTGCGTGCAGAGTAGCGTGCGTTGCGTAGCTGTAGAGTGGTGCGTGGCAACGCTCATTGCCGGCAGGCGGCGCGCGGCGTGCGTGTCTGTGTGCCCTACTTGGTCATGATGTCTCGGTCCTGCGGGTGGGCGGGGTTTTGGGGGACCCCTACCCCCCCCCACTGGCGTGTGGGCTTTCGGTTTGTTGTTTTCTTTTGTCCCCCTTGCTTGTGCCCCCACATTAAATATATCGTGTATGTGTTTTTTTTCGGAGCGCGTCATATTGCGGGGGCGATTTTTGTGTGGCGGGCAGAGGGGCTCTTGTCACCACACCCTCCCACGTTCGCACGCTTTTAACTGCGTCACGAAACTTCAGCTTGTACCTCTTTTTTCTTTTTCATGCACACGCGTCTACGCCTCATTCATTCGAAGGAAACACTAAAACAGACCAAACCTGTGTTTTTTAAACGGCTCCCTTCAATATAATAATTGTTAATTCAAAAATGAATACATACAAATTCAAAGCAATATTTCCATGACGCTGCAATCTTCTTTTCGCAAAATTTTTATATTTATAGCATGACAAAATACTTTCTTCTTTTCTACCTTCATTCTTTATACTAAATGATGCTAGGTATGAATTGTCTTCTTCCCAGACTGTTTCAGGGGGGCTGCCGACTCCAGGCGCGGACGCTGATGATGTTCTGGAAAAGAAAAGAAAAGAAAGATAGAAAAAGAAGAAGAGAAAAGAAGAAGAAAGAAAAGAAAGAAGAAGAGAGAAAACAAAAGACAGAAGAAGAAGAAGGAACAGAAAGAAAGAAAGAAGAAGAAGAAAGAAAGAATTGAAGAAAGTAACAGAGAAGAAGAGGAAATAGATAGAAATAGAAAGAAGAAAGAAAAAGATAAAAGAGAGAAAGAAATCAGAAAGTAGAGAAGATGAAGACAGATGAATTTAAAAAGAAAGAGTAAAACCTCAGGTCCGTAATTTAATTTTTGTATGTTTAATTTTTAGAGTATTCGTTCTCGACCTCTTTCGACTCTGTTTTTTTCCTTTGTTCTTCCTTACAAAAAATTCCTTGTAAACACGAACCGGGATACTCATCTTGTTTCTCCATGCTACAGTTGGGGTTATTTAAAAATGCGATTCAATTTTTCTTCCAGGGGGGTTAATGTGAATATCTGTGCTTTTTATTATAGTGTTTTCCCACCGGGTTCTTTTCCAATACCCACGCCGACTGTCAATTTAACTCTATCTATGAATATTTCTCTTTTCAATATCTCTTTACTAATTTGTCTATATACATGGACCCGTCATTTATTCAATTTGTCTCTGGGCTTTTAAGGAAATCGCGCATTTCAAATACTGGCGATACTCACTCCTAGGGATCAAACATCTAAAGTTAATGCCGCTAGCCGCCTTCTGAACTGCAATTGCACACCACACTTCCGACCTCACTCATTGGTCACACAGGTCATTCGCCTGACCTCTCACAGGGTCACCAGGGGGACATCGCTGACCTCTCACTAGGTCACAGGTCCCCCCATTGCTTGGACCTCTCACAGGTCACAGGACATCAGCGGAACTCCAAGGGCACCGGACATTTCGCCTGACCTCTCATCAGGCCACAGGACATCGCTGACCTCTCATAAAATGGTCACAGGGACATTCGCTGACCTCTCAATGGTCAAAGGACATCGCTGGACCTCTCAACAGGAGGTCACAGGGACCATCGCTGACCTCTCACTGCGAACAGGCTCCCCCAAAGGGTCCTGCTTTCTCCTCCCCACCCCCCATCCCCCTCCCACGCAAATAACCATAGCAGCGGCATGTTGTTCTGCCTAACAGGCAACATTTACCATAAGCTAGACGCCAAAAGTGGGAGTTCAAAGTCCCCTTAGACCCACAAGGGCGTTAACTATTAAGAAATCCGGACCGTTGCTCTTGTCCAAGGCCATACCAGGTCTGTTGCAATTTTTGTTAAGTATATCAAGTCTCACAGAAAGTGGAGATGCTCCTCATTTTTTAATTTCTATATCTGTCTCACCGTCCTAACAATCTAAAGTCATGTTCACTTACGTGGGGTCACCCAGTAATAGTTTCGATTGTTTTTTTTTTTCACCTGATTGTTACACCCCAATTACCAGAGTGGGTTCATATTCCCACAAGTGCACATATCACCAAAAAATGTATCCTTATGTTTTTCAAACATAATTTCATCAAATACTGGTGACCCTATTAAATTCAGTGTATGACACACATCGAATCACTAGTTTAGGTACAGCGGAAATTGTCAGTGTGTATCCAAAAGTAATGGGCATGAAAAAAGGCAATTCAAGCTGAACTTTGTTGCCACAATCATCGGCCACATGGTGTCATTGACAAACTCTTGCTTCCATATAGACAAAAAGAACAAAGGCAAGGAAAACAACTACAATAAAAGTTGTTTGTTTCTTTGGGTGTGTGGGTGCTCGGTCCCGGCTTTTACTTGTGGTGCAGTTGTTCGTGTGTCTGGGTTGAGTTTTTGTTGTTGTTTTCTCGTTGCTTCTGCGTGGTCTGTGCGTCGGGTGTGACTCTCGGTGTCTTCGTGTGTAGGTGTGTGCTGTGCGTGCGTGGTGTGGTGTGTGTGTTTGTGTGTGTTTCTGCGTGGGTTGTGCCTGTTAGCGGTCGCGTCGCTTGACTAGTTCTTTTGTTGTGTTGCGAATTTATATTGGTAAGATGTCTCCTGTGTGACGGGTAGTTGGCGGTCTTGTTGTGGTGGGTGTTGTTGTTCCAGTGTTCTGCCGGGTTGGGGCGTCGAGTAGGTCTCCGAGCTGAACTAGGTGCGTAGGGAGGCGGCGGGGGTGTCTCGTGTTGTGCTGTGTGGGTGTATTGGCGTGGTGTGTGTGCTGTGGTGGTGTGAGGTGGTGTGCTTGTGTGTGTGTTGTATTCAGGTTGGTTCAGCGTCCGGGTGTTTCGTTTCCGGGTGTGTGTTTGTGTTGATCGCTGTGTGTAGTGAGGATTGTCGTGTGTGCTGTGGTCAGTCAGCTTGTGTCGTGCGGTGCCTGTGCGTTTTAGGTTTCAGTGCACGTGGGGCAGTGTGTGTGTTAGGCGTGTGTGTTTGGCTTTCGGGTGTGGTAGTCGTGCGTGTGGGTGTGTGTGTCTGTGTGTGTGTGAGTGTGTCTGTGTCAGTGGGTGTGTGTGGTGTGTGTGTGTTCCTCGGTGTGTGTTGTGTGTGGTCGTTCTATGCCATCGGTGTCTTCGTTTTAGGCTCTGTCTGGTGTGTATGGGCTTGTGGGGAGTGGGGCGGTAATTGTGTGGTTCGGAGCGGTCCTGGTTCGCACACATTTGCCTCATCGTCCTCCTGTCTCCGTATTGTTCTTCCAACTTGATGCGGATTGTCTGGTTCTATGCACGTGTGGTGTTGTTGTATGTATGTGATGTAGTGTGTATGTTTTGTGTTGTGTGGTCTATGCACGTGTTTCGTGCAGTGCGCGTGTGGTGTGTTGTGTGCCTGCTGTGGATCATGCATGTTTTAATCAAATGACGTCATTTCTTTTTGTCGTTGCCAAAAGGAACCGGCACCTTCAAACGCATGAACGATCACAGCGTCAATACTATGATTGCTGTAGATTTTTTGATCAGTGCTGTTGGTAAATTCTATTGGAACCTGCCCCAGTGACTCGCCTGGTATCGTCGCTATATAATAAAACGTTTTCGCTCAGAAAGCGGGAGGGCAGATGAACCCTCTCCGTGCCAGGGAATCATGCTGGATATACCTGAGTCTACCTGTGCCTGAGTAAGACTAATTTCATCCGCTATTGCAATATCTCTCTCTCTATCTCTTTCTGTCTCTGTCTCTTCTTCTTTCTCTGTGTGTGTGTGTGTGTGTGTGTGTGTGTGTGTGTGATGTGTGTGTGTGTGTGTGTGTGTGTGTGAGTGATGTGTGTGGCTGTGTACTGCAATGCGTGCGTGCGTGTCGAGCGTGCGTGCGTAGTGTGTGGGTCTGTCTGTCTGTTTGTGTCTGTCTGTGTCGTCTGGTGTCTGTGTGTGGTGGTGGTGTGTGTGTGATGTGGTGTGTGTGTGTGTGTGTGTGTGTGTGTTGTGTTTGTGTGGGTGTGTGTGTGTGTGTGTGCTGTGTGTGTGTGTGTGTGTTGTTGTTGTTTGCGTCGTGTGTGTAGTGCTGTGTGTGTGTGTGTGTGTGTGTGTGTGTGTGTGTGTGTGTGTAGTGTGTGGTGTGGTGTGTGTGTGTGTGTGTGGGTGTGTGTGTAGTGTGTGTGTGTGTGTGTGTGTGTGTGTCCTGCGATGTGTAACGTGGGTGTATTTATGCATGTGTGTGAAACAGAGAGAGAGTAGAGAGAGAGAGAGAGAGAGCGAGAGGACAGACCAAACAGACAGTCAGACAGACAGACAGACAGACAGAACAGACAGGACAGACAGACAGAACGTGTGTCAAATGTTTACACACCCAATGGTCGTATGAATGTTTGTTTGTTTTTTTTTATATAAATTCATCTTCATTTGATGTTTTACATTTTATCTTTACCAAGAATCGATTGTAACGATAACTTGATTCTGATCCATGCTATTTGAAAATTTCGAGAGGGAGCTCATATTTACGCCGATGGCGGGGCGTTGGAAATCGCCAACGTCAGACAGGCTACAGGTATGTGTTGACAAAACAAGGTACATTCAGTAATAGGCAGACTTGACATATACCTAGACCATCACGTTCGCCGTGAGCAGAGCGCTTTCCAGATCAGTCCCATATTTTAGTGACGTGACGTAGGCCTGGAGAGAGTGAATCCCTTGGTCCTAGGAGCCGTTTGGGCCCTGCCTGAATTGTTCTATGGCGTGGTGAATACGGCTGATGCCCTTCGATTGAGGTAAGTCACTGCATCATTGCCTTACGTGCCAAAGGAAGACATTCTTTAAGCCATTGATGTGGCAGTCTCAACCTATATAAATAATGTTTTCTAACAGAAAGAAAACACACACAAATTGTGTTACCACTAGTGAGGTATCTAATCCTGCATGAATAGCGCTTCTTGCTTGTAATGACAAATCTTTCTTGCATTTAAAAGGTATTGTATCTTGCAATGAGTGAATGCTACTATCTGGCATAAGTAAATTTTGTGCCATTAATGAGATTAGCTCAGCCTGCGAGAATGGCAGGGAAGAACTCCCAGAGATAAACTTTGTGTTGTGCTATGAACAAGGTTTCTTCTTGCCAATGAATGATGCTATTACAGTAATAAAGAAATTCAGTGCCATTGATATCAGAAACTCAGGTTTCATGAAACCTATGAGGGTGGCAGAACATGAACAAATATTTGCTGTTCAAAGAGGTATTTCAGGCCTCTAATGAAATGGCACAACTTAAGAGATGAACCAAATCTAGTGCCATTAGGGAGGTGGGGTCTCTCTGCATGAAATGAAGGCTAACTGCCAGATGGACGAATCTCACGTCTCTGACGATGTGTCTCACTTGTACCAAAAGCGTCGATATGCCAGAGATGAAACTCCCCCACACATCTTGTGTTTTCTTGCTTTCCTTTCTGCTGTACGCAGGTGTGATACTCCTGCGGAACACTGCTGTTATAGTCAGGCAGTGGAGTTGTTGTGTGTATGACGTTTTTTATCCCGCATTAAGGGCAGCCTTACTCCATCTTCGGGGAATTTGTGTAGTGATGAGGCATTCATTTGCTGAATGGCGTTACGTACAGCAAATATAGAAATTTTGTGCTGCTAGTGAATAAGATCAGCTATATGATGATCCCTATCTGCAAAGTAGGAACAGAATTATATCTCATTGATGTGGTTATCCATTTTGCATGAAATGACGCAATTCTGCAGACTATGACATCAAAAACCATGCATTAATGAGGTATTAATTCTGGTGTGCTGAGGATTTGCACCCTGCCTCCTGGGTAGAAGCTTGCGCAAGATCCTCAACCTGGCGCAGCTTGATATAATCCGGAGTGATTTTTGTCTTCTGCTCTCAACACAGAATAGGCACAGAATGTTCTTCACTGCCTGACACCTGGCCCCAGCCATGTGGGTGACTGTGATGAGGCACCGTCTGTTCCATTCCAGCCACACTGGTCCTGCACTGTCGGGGAGCGGAACCGGGTGGAGGTCAGTCAGGTCACTTCTTCGCACGCGCTGCACCGACGATCAGGGCTGGTCAGAGCCGGTGGCCGTTCATAACTCTTCAAATGGAACGCTGAGGTCATTACCTGACCGGAGCATGAATGACCGCCATGGCGCTGGAGGCGTGAGGCCCAGCCTGTAGTGTTCAGAAGTCCATGCCGAGCGTGCAGGCACCCAGTGGTGAGATGCAGAAAGGTACAAAGGTTAAAATGGTTTGTTTCTTCCATTCCTATAAGAAAAGGTTCAAAGGTAATGCTTTGGTCTTCATATTCTCTATGAGAAAGGTACAAGGTTAACTGGTCTGGTCTTCGCATTCTCTGGCTAAGAAAGAAAAGTTACAAAGGTAAATGGTTTGGTCATCATATTCTCTAGAGAAGGTACAAAGGTAGGCAGGAGTGTTTTGGTCCTTCAGTCTTACCAAAGACAACAGACAAATTAGTGTGCAGCTAGCAATGAATCATAATTTTTTTTTTTTTCTGATAGAGCCTCTTCTCTCTCTCCTCTCTCTTCTCTCTCTCTCCTCCTCTCTCTCTCATCTCTCTCTCTCTCTCTCTTCATGTGTTTACATATTACCTATTGGTACAGAACCGTCCTCCTTTAATCGCAAATTATATGTTGCTGTCATTGACTTTGAAAAGGCTTTGATTTGTAGAAAACAAATATACCAGGCCTATATTCTTAAAAAATTGGTGTTAAAGGCAAGCGGTTCTAGATTGTTTCGTTGTATGCAACAAATGTTAAAAGCTAGAATCTTCGATGGGTTGAGCTAATGTGATGGAATGACTATATAAATTGTACTTGTGGGGTAAAACAAGGTGATGTAATTAGTCCTGGTTATGTTCATTTATACATACAATGCGTTAGCCTCGAAGTGATCAGAATATGGGAGACATGGTGCTACCTGTTTACCCAAGATTATTGTGGAATTGTTTTTCTATCGTTAGCAGGACGACAGAGCGTTGATGCTGAAATGTTATTGGTCTGCGACACAACTAGATGTTTGTATAAGGCATCATCACCACTGCACTTTGAATGTAACATAAATGATATTAATATAGGTGTATATAGGACAAGGGTGGTTTAACTTGGCAGCAAGAGAGCTATATACTTACATGGGGTGTTGTATAATTGTTGAGTATTGCGTGTTCGTATTTGGGAATTCATTTTCACAAGTCTGAGTTTTTCTGTTCCATGTCAGGATTTGGTGAAGCAGAGCTAAAAGTGCATGTTGGTATTTTACAGAAAACTGTCTAAACTGAAATTTAATTCTCTTTCGCCATATCTAAAGACTTTTTGACACACACAATTCCAACCAATGGCGGGTTTTTTTGTATGGGTAATTTATTTGTTAACTATTGCGTAACTGTTTTCACACCATGACTTTGCTCAAAGTACAGTATTGGTCTTTAAAACCGTTCGAAATTATCTAAATTGCCTGATTCCATTTAGAAATGCGTACTGTAGTGTTGTCTGCGTGGAATGCCGCGTCTGTCAGAATGTGTGATTGATAAAAAAAAACAACCAACATTTGTTTCTTTCAACCAATGGTTTAGTTGGGGCCTGAGTTGTGGAATTTAGGGACGGTGCTTCAACTTTCTGAAAAGTACATGTGTTTGCCCTTTAAAAAAAAATGCTTTTAGGGTTTGAAATGAGACACCATAATGACTCAAATATGGAGGGAAACGAAAACAACGTCCTATATTGTTCATTAATAGTCAAATTATTCGTATTTTTGGCTTAAAACTAATTAGACGGGGTGAGGCACGGGGACTATCACGCGAAGCCTATAGGAGTTGCTGCCTCGATTTGGTTTCACGTGAAAATGAAGTCGGGGCTACAAATATTCCCATTGTTAAGCTGTGTTATGTTTTGGATATGGCTTTGTCTTGGTCAAATCAAGATGTAGAAGAATAAATGCCTTCTTACATGATTTTAACGAAAGTTTAGTTTTAGTAGGATGCAGAACATGGACTTATCATATTAGAATGCGATAGTTTAGTGTGTACAGAACGTTTGTACGGTTCATGATTTTGGGGAAACCCATCTGTTACTAAATTTAGATAGAATTTATTATTGTCTAGGTTCAGACTTGGCGTCTAAGAATTCGCTGGGCATTACTACTAATGTTGATTCGATAATGCTCAATGGTTTTGGGTCCTCCCACTGTTGTACAAAAAGTAAAGAGGATGAGGTCCATTTGTTAATGTTGCCCAGCATAAAAGTAGCCTAAGAAAACTAATTACATTCTGCAAAGTGTAATACATTTCCAACTGTTTCGAACTAGGTTTACTTTTGCATGTAAATACGTAAGAACCATTCATATCTATCGATTTTTCTTGTATACAGCAGTGTCACAGCGTCAAGGTGCCCATCTCGTTAAAACTATCTTTTAATCTTGTTAAAAAAAAAATCTTGTGTGAAATGATTTGTTCAGTACCGCTTCATGAGAATGAACACTATCTGTACTTGCAATTTGTATGTAAATCAATAATCCTTGTGTGTAAATGATTGTTCAATTACTCCCATTCAGAGGGGCAATAGTCTATTACATGATTAAACTCTCTTCGCTTCCTCTCTCTCTCTCTCTCTCTCGCAGTGAGAACAAAATTAGTAAGGAACAAGCAGGAGTTAGAAGGGGATACTTCGACAATAGATCACATTTTCACCATTAACAACTATGATATCAAATTGCCTCTTATGGGCAGAAACGTAATAAAAGTAAAATTTTACAGTAGCATTCTGATTATCAGTAAGCATTTGATTATCTGTAATTAGAGACAAATTATGGAAGATTAAACTGAAACACAAAGTATCTACAAAAATGCTCAACATGTTAAAAGGTATTTACAAAACACTACAAGCTTCGTGTTAGATAGATGGAACTGATCTAACAGAATTGTTCGTATGTCCTGCAGGAGTGAAACAAGGTTGTTTGGTTGTCCCCCTTGAACTTTCCTATATTCATATCAGATGTGGCGGCATGTCACAAGAAAAGGTAGACATGGATATCATTTCTACCAAGTGCAGAGAGAGTTACACATTGCTATTTGCAGATGACATAGGCCCTGATTTCATTACCACCAGTGGGCTTACAAAATCAATTAAACCAAAACTACAACAAGCCTTGGATTCTATAGGGTTTAACAGTAAATCTTCAAAAAAACAAAATAATTGGTTTTTACGGAAACAATGGGGTACTTGGGCAAAATGGAGCAATTGGTACTACAAAGACCAAGAACTAGAAGTAGTATAACGGTATAAAGTACTTAGGTTTCACTTGACAATTAAACCTCTCAGTAGACATTTCAACTTCTGAATATGCAGAGAGAGAAAGGCAATATTATGGAAAAATGATAACAACTATGTATTAGTTTAGACTATTCGAGATGGTATCTTTAACTTTAAACTGTTTGACACTCAAGTTAAACCACTTACTGTTTATACGCAGCAGAAGCATGGGGCCTAACTAGATATAAAGCAATTACATGAAAATAGACACTTGTTCGCGTAAAAAATATTATGGGTGGGGGACAAGAAAACCCAAATACTCTAATATATGGAGAGTTGGGTAGATACCCTATATGCATAGATAGCACAATAAGGGCGATTAGGTATTGGTTTAAAATTATAAATAGGAACAAACTGACTTCCCAAACAAGCATATGAAAGAGAAAAGACTGAAATAAACAAAACTCAAAATTGGGCATTACGAATTAAAAACACTGTTTAGCATATATGGCTTTTCAGACAGATATGGCTAATTGAAGGGGTAGGCGATGCAAACCAGATTTATTTCAGTATTAAACAAAGAATGATAGATTGTCATAAGCAGAACTGGCATGATAAAATAGAAATAGCCAAAACGTTTTAATAACTACTGCACTTTCATATCCGGACAAATACTGATACAACAAAAAAATAAAAAAAAAATATTTTTACGACATCTCGATAGCGAATTTTGAAAAGCACTAACAGACTACCGTTTAGGGGTAAATCGTATTACACAATATACAAAAAGTTCACAGACAAGGATGCAATTACAACATGTCCCTTTTTGTCCAACTGAAGAAACTGAATTACACTTTTTCAAGATATGCCTCATGTTATAGACAATAAGGGTGGAAATATATTTATAAGCATTATAGAATAAGGAAACAATTACACTAAGAAACATATTAAAAATGAAAATATGGAAATGGTCACGTGACCTAGGCAATGGATACTTTTTTATGCATTAAAATCCAGGACAAACATATATTTAAGTCAAAAAAAGAAGAGACTTGGTTTTGCTCTGTGATTTATAGTTGAATTTAAATGTTTGTGTATGTGATGTATGATCATGTGAATGTTTATTGTATAAAACATATGATCATGTGAATCAATCTGCACAACATATGAACATGGAGTATGGCGGATTAACCCATAATAAGGAAGGCTGAATCATTGGATGTAACTCTGGAAGGTGTTTCTCAGTATAGAAAGTAATTTGAATACATGAATGAGTATGAAATTGTGAATCGGTGTGTCGATATGAACGATTTATGAAGAGATGTCATATTCATGAACACCAAATAAGATTATGCAATTATATTACTCAGATGTGAAGCAAGGACAAGGATATGGACTTAGCTTGATGAAAAGACTAATATATAAAAGTGACTATTCAAGGTGGTAATGTGAGGGATGTGAATGTTAATATAATATGAAGGAATGGAATTATTGAATTGACATATATTTTTATGATGTCATGAGGAAATTAGGGGTTAGGAAGAAATATGAAATATGAAGGATATGTTAATTATGAATGGAGAATGTGGTAGAATGAGGCTATTATAAATGGGACATGTGGAAGTTAGGAATAAGCTTACTTATAAGAACTGACAAGTTGTAAATTGTGCAGTGTGCATGTTTGTGTGATATAGGATGTGAGTGCATGTGTGTGTATATATTATATATATCTATATATATATAATATATATTATATATATATTTTATATATTTAGATATATTATTATATATGTGTGTATCTGAAATATATTAGATATTGTTTAAATAGTTTTTTTAACAAAACACTCTACAAATTGACTAGCGCCAACGCGCACGAAACAAATTTGTAGATTCGTTTTTAAAAACCTATTTTAACAAATGTTGGCTCCCAAGGTGGTCGGAGCACTCTAAAATCATTTTGGGTATTTTAACCCCACTAAATCTATATATATATATATATATATATATATATATATTATATATATGTGTGTGAGTGTCGGTGTGTGTGTGTGTGTGTGTGTGTGTGTGTGTGTGTGCATGTGTGTGTGTGTGACCAAGCAAATGAGCATGAATGGGAGGGGCGGGGGGGGGTCATGGAGGGAAGCAGAGGCCTGGGTTAACACAATAATGGGAAACACACGTGGCCACTGTGTGATGTGTGGGGGGGGGGGTTAGTCTAGGTGTATGTATGGTTTAAGTTTGATGAGGATGGAAATGTGAATCTAATTAGATAATCAAGGGTATAAGGACACATGTACTGAAAGGAATGTTAAATAAAGTAACGTAATTCTCATATTCATACACATGTAAAACTACGAAGGAACAACAAAAGGAAAAAACACAGTTCAGCTAACAGAAGGCATGAAGCAAGGAATTGTTTTGTCATGTAGGTCAAACACGTACGTCAGCACGAGTCGTAGAGATTGACTTCCGCCACACGCCACACCGCCAGTCTCCTCTGTCGTTCTCTCTCGGCCCGTTTCTTTCCCTCTCGACTCTGGCTTAGGAGAGGGGGAGGGGGGGTGTGAGCGTGAGGCGGGCTTGGGGCGTAGGGGGAGGCGTTGGGAGTGAGGGCTGGGAGGAGAGGAGGAGAGAGTAGATGTGGAAGCCCACGAGAATTGCATGTTGAATTCTTGGCTGGATCGTCTCTGCTATGAAATGGCTGACCCACAGATCATAATTATTACTTATAAGAGTATGGTTTTTGAAACTCGAATAATGATTGCTATTATATTTATTTTCCAAGGTTGTTTTGAATGTAAAGTTTGACTTTTGGGATCCGACCATCAAGAGACTCTCTGGTCAACAGGCAATCTTGCACACGTGGTACGAGCAAGTGTCAACAACTCACGGGAAGGTTGCGACAGAGTTCACTGGCTGAAACGAAATTGGGAAAACCACAAGTAAAGAGAAAATAACTGAAGGAATGTCACTAAACTGATACATGGAAAGCGACAAGGTTATAGTAATTTATCATGGGGCGGCTAAATCCAATGAATATAAAAATTCAGTCTAGCATCACACGAACTCGACCACAGAAGACACACACTTGTCAAAGGTTAGCATGGCAGCTTTTGTTATTCGGGGTTTACCTTTGCAAAGTGATAGGCTTATTTTGCGCATGCGTAAATGATGTAAACAAAAGATGCTTAACATAGTACGGCTTTCCAGAAAATCTACGGACGCGGGGTGAAAGGTCTACGCCAGGTGTATGTGGACGAGTATGTGATGAGGGGGACTGGATAGTAGGCATGAGTTTTGTTGTGTCTAGTGTCGACAGCATTAGTGTTATGCGTTTTGAGGAATCGATGGTGTATATGTTACAGACAATCGTGAAATTAGGCAATGTGTGTAATAAGCTGACATTAGGGAAACACCACATTGCCTGATTTCACGGATTGATCGGTAACATATTTCTTACATCGCGTTCTTGGGGAAGATTGTATCCAAGAAGTATTAATGTATAATTAAGCGAGTATTCTTGCATGTATATACTATTATGGAGAATGGCTTGGTTGTTGTCATGGTAAATTTTGTTCTAATTATTTACAATTGATTTCTATCTCTTGTTGTTTACTCATGTGAATAGGTGAGGGCCTCACATTGAACAGTCCGTGTCTCTCTCTCTCTCTCTATCTCTCTCTCCTCTCTCTCTCTCTCTCTCTCGCTCTCTCTCTCTCTCTCTCTCTCTCTCTCTTAAAGTTGTACGGTGACTCAGTCAAACGGACACAGAAAAGAAAACAGATCAGAACACAGATATTATTTATATATCAGAATAATCTGCCTGGGCACAATCAATGTTCGGTAGGTACTCAAGGTCCTGTCCAGCACGTTGGGCTACAACGTTAGGTCAATCATCTGTAGTGTAGCCACAAGACCCTCTTCTTAATTTCTCCTCCCACTTAGCTCATTAGTGTGTTTATCCATCAGCTTTAAATCGTGCATAGTTGTCTAAAACTTAGCAGATGTGGTTGTTAGCGTATATGGACTAGTATGCTCCGCAGTTGACACCTCCGTTTGATGAAATTGAAACTGAAACATATCGCCAATGTTCATGGAAATTCCTTTGCAAAGGTGTATCATACCATATGCGGTGGTCACCTTGGATACGGGACCCCGAGGGGCGGTCACGTGATGGACGCCAGTGGCAACGTGTACAGGAACATTGACTTGACTTTGAGCAGAGCAGTCAGTACTGAGTGAGACGAGGCACAAGCTCTCTCTGCTCGAGACACAATCCGATGAGGGGGACGTCCTTCAATGGACTTAGTACAGAGGGGTGAGTGTCATGGCGTGTTTTCTTGTTGGATAAATGGAAACTAAAACGTCGTGTTTGTGGTAAGTACCATTTCCGGATTCTCCCTTTTTGTCATTGATATACGCACTACTGTTAATAGAAAAAAAAAGTGGGGGATATCTGGGCGTTTTTTATTTCTGTGTGTTTGTGTGTGTTTCCCAAGTGTGTGTCGTGTGTGTGTGTGTGTGTGTTTGTGTGTGTGGTGTGTGTGTGGTGTGTGTGTGTGTGTGTGTGTGTGTGTGTGTGTGATGCCAATCATGTGCTTTTGTGTCGTATACATATCGTTGAAAGTGTAAGGCATACCATTCAATTGTAAACGAATAACCAGACGCTTTGCATCAACGAAACATTAAAGTTAGCATTGCGACTACTGTCCATCTATAAACAATCACACAGGCACACTGAATGGTGAGCAGGAGTAGTCTGTGTTGGGAAGGAATATAAGTAACAAAAAAAGAAGAAAAAAAGACCGTGGGCGACCTAGGAGGATGGTGGGCCCACCTATTATGATGAAGTGTGAAATGAGGTAAACTAAAGAAGAAACATCAAACAAGAAAAGAAAGAAGAAAAAAGTGTAGAGATTGGAGGGTTCAGTTGGAGGACAAAAGCATCAACGCAAAAGAAATAAAAAGGATTATTCAATCTTACTGAGTGAAATATAAAACATATTAAAATGTCATGCCAATCGGCTTTTCCGCTTTCACCATTTTTTACCCTTTTTGAAGAAGCGTTTTGTATTGCGTACAAATCTCAACATGCTATCTATAGGTCAGCATTTCGTTAAATTCTATTCCAAGTAGGGCAGGTTGTCAGTTGGTTTGATTTGTGTTCTACTGAAAAGACACTGGTGAGGAAAATGTCTCAGTGCTGAGAGTGTTGACAAGTCTGGGACTGTTACAGGGTTTTAAAGGAGAATCCATTTTCTTGGGACACCATTGAGCACTGTATGGTCAGTTGTCGGTACCTGCTTTTCTTACACGAGCATACTTTGACTCTTGTAGATCAGATCATCCATCTACCAGAGTCAACACTGGCTACCCTGTCGCTGTGATTTACAACGGCCTTTTGTGTAAACATTGTACTGAACAGGGGGAGAGAGAAGGACCCTTGAGGTTAAATCACATAGGAAGGTTATAGGAGTTCGGACATCCGGTCTCCAAATGTATGGCGACAATGACAGGAACATGTTGATGTTGAAGAAATACCCACGGAGATGGCCATCACGGTTCTAAGGAAGAAGCTCTCCTTTGTATGCGATTAAGTCATCCCACATCTACGGGACCGGTGAAATGCTGTCAGCCTATTAGTGGAAGAACTCGACGTATGGTTTCCATCATCCCAATAGAGCCAACTGCACATATGATAGTAATGGACCAAGGACTAAAGAGTCTCACAATGACATGCCTTTGAACGAACTTTAAAAACTCACGACCTCTAAGCTGAAAACCTGCGCCTTTACCACTGCACCTATTTTATTCGTCCCTCAAACACAGGAACTACAACGACTTTCTCGTTGATCTGTTATTGTTTTTTCGTCTGCAAACTTATTGTCTTGTAGTGTCTTTCATGCGTCTCCCGTACCATACCATCTATGTTAACTGGTCTTCATTTTCTCTGATTGACAATCTGTTGTTTTCAGGAATGAAGAAGAGGTATTATTTGACATGATGCATTGTGTTTGAAATCACCCTGTCTGTTTCAGAATGAGAAGAGGTATTATTTGACAATGATGGCACAGTGTTGACATTACCTGTCTGTTTCAGAAATAAAGAAGTGATATTGTTGACAGATGATGGCCTCATGTGATTGACATTACTCGTCTGTTTCAGAATGAGGAAACAGATATTTATTGGACGATGATGGCGTTGGTGACTGACATTACCCGTCTGTTTCAGAATGACGAACAGATATTATTTGACGTGATGGCGTGGCCTACCCAGCTTACCTGGTCTCAATTACCTGATGGACACGCCAGACAAGGATCAGCGTCGTCCCACCTGTCTGATTGATTGCCCGTGACTACAGCATCTGGTCAGCTGGGATGACCCTGGCACACTGCAATGACTGCAGAGCAGCAGTTGTGGGGGGCAACCTCGGATTGGGAAAATCCGATATGGCGAATTTCTCAATTGTCTGGACATGTGCGTGACAATGACACTTGCTCCTGGAGAACAGACACGTGGCGTGTGTGTAATATTAACTTCACACGGACTGAAAGTGAAGACGAACTTAACAGGATAACTCCGTTGCCTCTACAACTGGTGTGGAGATGGACGATTATGTCAATGGAGCGTACTCTCCCTTGCTGGATGCACTCTTCTATGGCACTTGTGTGTCCAGGATGTTTGGAGGACTGGTACGACATGTCGCCATTGGCTTGACGTCATCACCATCAGGTTCATTTCGGGGGCAACTACAGTTATGCCTTTTGGAATGGGCTTGACTTTTGCTTTTGGAGATTCGGATGGTTGGTGAGAGTGCATCCACGGTAATCTCGATATAGTCGCCATGATATTGCCATGGAATACAGAGAAGTACTCTGGCTGTACTACTATGAGCAGTGGGGTGCGTATTAACGAGGATTTCTCTGACTGACTGGAGAGGTTTGCGGAAGGCTACATCGGTGAAGCTGTTGGATGAATGAATGGCTTTGAATCACAGTTGGACGACAATCCCCGTTTCGTTATTACGACGAACAGAAAAAGACGGAAATTCAATCCTCTCACGCAGATAACTACACATCCTTCCTGGACCCTACACTATGGCAGCGGTGTGGTCTACATATCACACGCCTACTACACCTCTGGTTCATGATTAGGTCTTCCAATCCGCCGTTGTGTAACACCGTTGTTCTCCTCAAGGCCAACTGTATGTTACTGGCTTGAGATGTCCGACTACCAACGGGCGGCGTTGTGACGTCATGAAGTCGTGCCTATGACTGGGCCCAGGATGGGGGCATGTTCCGCCAGGCCTTTGCAGAAAGTAGTAATATGAAGTGGTGTGACGTGGAGACCATGTTCTGGGCTTGAGGGTAACCAGTCGTACGGTTAACATCACAGTCTCCAAAAACATCAGCCCCACGTTTGTCTTCCTGTGCCCGGGGCACTATGACGGGCGATAATCGTCAACGCCAGCAGTTCTTCAGGAACATCGAGATCATCCTGTCAGAAAGAGGTGGGCACAATGAGGAGACCGTCGACCTCTATGCTAGAGGACTACACTCTGTCACCTACGAGCTTGTGGAGGACATTTCCTTGTTCATCACGATCTATTTGATGAGTGACTCTTGGTGCCTTTGAAGGACGTCACTCTAATCGCCTATTACGCCTAGTGGCATGGTGACACTGGCCCTGAGTCTTATGTCATGTTCTTCAGAGATCGGGATCGTTCACGTGATCCCATAGTGGTTGGAGGGTACATGGATTTGTGTAACGGTACAGCCGTGATGTTGAGGGATGTTTGGAGATTATCTTCTGTATTTGTTCGGGGTTTTTTTTCGTGGTAGTCAGGGGTTTGTAGAGTCATCCTTAGAAGGGTGTTGAGGTTTTGCCTTTAACTGAAAGAATCTGTGATCAGGAAGTTCCTGTATCAGGTTAGTGCTGAGTTCTTTTTTCTGTTTAACATTAGGGTCGTATTTGCTGTGCTCTTCGGCATCCGAGTTTTGATTTTTTTGTAGGTGTCGTGTGTGATGGAGTAGTGGGTTTGCTGGGATCATACTTTTCAGGGGACTGAGTGGGTAGGGCTTAGTTGAGAACTTGTGATCATGAATTTCCTGGGTCAAATTTATGTGCTGACCATCGATTTTTTTTCCTTTGATCAGTGTTTGTTCCTTAAGTATAGTGACAGAAACAGATGCCTTTTTTCTCTTTGTACATTCGTAAAAGAGACTGGACATGTCTATTTTTCCTTTGATAATCGTAGGGACGATGACATCAGAGAGAGGAGAGAGAGGGAGAGAGAGAGAGAGAGAGAGAGAAGAGAGAGAGTGATGGAGAGGGTGAGAGAAGAAGAGAGGATGAGAGTCTGTATGCTTTCTAAATTCGAAAAGGAAACACACAGTAAACTTTGTCATATTCAAGATCTGAATTATTTCTGAACACAAAGATATGAAATGACCAATCATCCTCATCAAACTTTGGCCAGACAAGGTATACATGTGAACCAAAGAAGTTCTGACAAAAGTCATTTGCGAATATCATACAGGGTCTTTAAAAAAGTATCGTTCAATCATTAAAAATCAGGCTACATATTGAAAATGATAAATGATAGTAAAACAAAGGCCATGGTGTGTAAAATCATTCTTTAGCATGGGATGCTAAACATTAAAAACTCAACGGACTTTTTGAATAGACATATTCTTCTTGGGGACTTTCTTTTGAAATTTAAAAAAAGGACAGGGATATCATTGCTGCTAGCACCACTTTCGTTTGTTCCAGGTTTCTAAACATTTAAGAAGAGTGACTTGGTGTGTCTGTTCTGTGCTGAGTTTGCCATCTGAGCTCGAAGCTACAACCGCCATTTAGAGCAGTGTCATAATCCCATCACCTTCTCTTTTCTGTTGGAAGAGGCCTGGGGTACACTTTGCGAATCCAGACGTTCTTGCAGACGGGCAGTAGTGAATGACCCCAGGACTTGTGTCCACATGACAGGGAAATCACCACTCTGAAACATATTTCCCCCCATTTTTCCCGTTTATTTCTTTTTTTTTTTTTTAGCCTGCCGCTGCAGGCAAGGACAGTAACTTCCTGGGGATGTCTCTTGAATAATCCTTTTGATGAGGTTCAGACATACAGCATCTTCCAAGAGAGGATGTGAGGGTCACACCTCTGGGAGACTGGTTTCCAGTGGACAAAAAGAGAGGATGCTCAGGTTACATCTGGGAGACTGGTTTACAGTGCAAAAGAGAGGATGCTGAGGGTCACTCTGGGATGACTGGTTTACAGTGCAAAAGAGAGGATGCTGAGGGTAAGTCACACTCTGGGAGTCTTGTTTACAGTGCAAAAGAGTGGATGCTGAGGGTCAAGTCACACTTGGGAGTCTGGTTTACAGTGCAAAAGAGAGGATGTGATGGTCAAGTCACACTCTGGGGAGGACTGGTTTACAGTGCAAATGAGAGGGTTGTTGAGGGTCACCCTCTGGGAGTCTCGGTTTACAGTGCAAAAGAGAGGGATGCTGGAGGGTCACATCTGGAGACTGGTTTACAGTGACAAAAAGAGGGATGTGAGTGTCCACTCTGGGAGTCTGGTTTTACAGTTGCAAAAGATGAGGTGCCTGACGGTCAAGTCACACTCTGGAGATGGTATACAGTGCAAAAGAGAGGATGCTGAGGGTCAAGTCACACTCTGGGAGACTGGTTTACAGTGCCAAAGTGAGGGATTGCTGAGGTCCACACTTGGGAGTCTGGTTTACGTGCAAATGAGAGGATGTTGAGAGAACTCTGGGGAGACTGGTATACAGTGCAAAAGGAGGATGCTCAGGGTCACAC
>CM031625.1:16969271-17011771 GCA_018398815.1 Conus ventricosus | reverse complement strand
TGTGAGAACTATCTAGACAGCGGCAGAATAACTCTGTGGGAATTATCTAAAGTGTCACGCAGAAACTCTGTCATAACTCTCTAAACTGCCTCACAGAGACTCTGTGAGAACTATTTAAACTGACACACAGAAACTCCGTCATAACTATCTAAACAATCACATATAAACTCTGTAATAACTATCTAAACTGTCACACAGAAACTCTGTGAGAACTATTTAAACGGCCGCAGAATAACTCTGTGAGGACTATCTAAACTGACCCACAGAAACTCTGTCATAACTATCTAAACAATCAAACATAATCTCTGTCATAACTATCTAAAGTGCCATACAAAAACCCTGTGTGTGTGTCCCTGCATCCCTTTCCCCATCCCCCCCCCCCCTCTCTCTCTCTCTCTCTCTCTCTCTCTCTCTCTCTCTCTCTCTCTCTCTCTCTCTCTCTCTGTCCGTCTGTCTGTCTGTCTGTCTGTCTCTCTCGCTCTCTCTCTCTCTCTCTCTCTCTCTCTCTCTCTCTCTCTTCTCTCTCTCTCTCTCTCTCTCTCTCTCTCTCTCTCTCTCTCTCTTGCTCTTACACACACACACACACACACACACACACACACACACACACACACACACACACACACACACACACACACACACACACACCATCTAAACTGCCACACAGAAACTCTGTGAGAACTATCTAGACAGCGGCAGAATAACTCTGTGGGAATTATCTCAAGTGTCACGCAGAAACTCTGTCATAACTCTCTAAACTGCCTCACAGAGACTCTGTGAGAACTATTTAAACTGACACACAGACACTCCGTCATAACTATCTAAACAATCACATATAAACTCTGTAATAACTATCTAAACTGTCACACAGAAACTCTGTGAGAACTATTTAAACGGCCGCAGAATAACTCTGTGAGGACTATCTAAACTGACCCACAGAAACTCTGTCATAACTATCTAAACTGTCACACAGAAACTCTGTCATAACTATCTACACTTTCACACAGAAACTCTGTGTGAACTATCTAAACTGCCACATAGAATCTCTGAACACTTTTAAACTGCCACATAGAAACTCTCTGAACACTTTTAAACTGCCACATAGAAACTCTCTGAACACTTTTAAACTGCCACATAGAAACTCTCTGAACACTGTTTAAACTGCCACACAGAAACTCTGAACACTTTCTAAACTGCCACACAGAAACTCTCTGAACACTTTTTAAACTGCCACATAGAAACTCTCTGAACACTTTTAAACTGCCACACAGAAACACTCTGAACACTTTTAAACTGCCACACAGAAACTCTCTGAACACTTTTAAACTGCAACACAGAAACTCTCTGAACATTGTTTATACTGTCACACAGGAACTCCCTGAACACTTGTTAAACTGCCACATAGAAACTCTGTCAGCATCGCTTAAACTGCCAGACACAGAAGTCTAAGACTGCTGTTTACATTTTCAATCAGAAAATTTGCAACCAAGCTTTAAACTCCTGGGCGAAAGATTTTAAAACCATTGTGTAAGCTGCCAATCTGAAAAGTCTTAGACCACTGTTTACATCGCCAGGCAGACAGGTTTCACACCACTGTTTACATCGCCAGGCAGACAGGTTTCACACCACTGTTTACATCGCCAGGCAGACAGGTTTCACACCACTGTTTACATCGCCAGGCAGACAGGTTTCACACCACTGTTTACATCGCCAGGCAGACAGGTTTCACACCACTGTTTACATCACCAGGCAGACAGGTTTCACGCCACTGTTTACATCGCCAGGCAGACAGGTTTCACACCACTCTTTACATCGCCAGGCAGACAGGTTTCACACCACTCTTTACATCAACAGACAGACAGGTTTCACACCACTCTTTACATCAACAGGCAGACAGGTTTTACACCACTCTTTACATCAACAGGCAGACAGGTTTCACACCACTCTTTACATCAACAGGCAGACAGGTTTCACACCACTCTTTACATCAACAGACAGACAGGTTTCACACCACTCTTTACATCAACAGGCAGATTAGTTTCACACCACTCTTTACATCAACAGACAGGTTTCACACCACTCTTTACACCAACAGACAGACAGGTTTCACACCACTCTTTACATCAACAGGCAGACAGGTTTCACACCACTCTTTACATCAACAGGCAGACAGGTTTCACACCACTCTTTACATCAACAGACAGACAGGTTTCACACCCCTCTTTACACCAACAGACAGACAGGTTTCACACCACTCTTTACATCAACAGGCAGACAGGTTTCACACCACTCTTTACATCAACAGGCAGACAGGTTTCACACCACTCTTTACATCAACAGACAGACAGGTTTCACACCACTCTTTACATCAACAGGCAGACAGGTTTCACACCACTCTTTACATCAACAGGCAGACAGGTTTCACACCACTCTTTACATCAACAGACAGACAGGTTTCACACCACTCTTTACATCAACAGGCAGACAGGTTTCACACCACTCTTCACATCAACAGACAGACAGGTTTCACACCACTCTTTACATCAACAGGCAGACAGGTTTCACACCACTCTTTACATCAACAGGCAGACAGGTTTCACACCACTCTTTACATCAACAGACAGACAGGTTTCACACCACTCTTTACATCAACAGGCAGACAGGTTTCACACCACTCTTTACATCAACAGGCAGACAGGTTTCACACCACTCTTTACATCAACAGACAGACAGGTTTCACACCACTCTTTACATCAACAGGCAGACAGGTTTCACACCACTCTTTACATCAACAGACAGACAGGTTTCACACCACTCTTTACATCAACAGACAGGTTTCACACCACTCTTTACATCAACAGACAGACAGGTTTCACACCACTCTTTACACCAACAGACAGACAGGTTTCACACCACTGTTTACACCAACAGACAGACAGGTTTCACAGCACTGTTTACATCACCAGGCAGACCGATTTCACACCACTCTTTACATCACCAGGCAGACAGGTTTCACACCACCCCTTACATCAACATGCAGACATGTTTCACGCCACTCTTTACATCAACAGACAGGTTTCACACCACTCTTTACACCAACAGACAGACAGGTTTCACACCACTCTTTACATCACCAGGCAGACAGGTTTCACACCACTCTTCACATCAACAGACAGACAGGTTTCACACCACTGTTTACATCACCAGGCAGACATGTTTCACACCACTCTTTACATCACCAGGCAGACAGGTTTCACACCACTGTTTACATCACCAGGCAGACAGGTTTCACACCACTCTTTACATCACCAGGCAGACAGGTTTCACACCACGGTTTACATCAACAGACAGACAGGTTTCACACCACTCTTTACATCAACAGACAGACAGGCTTCACACCACTCTTTACATCAACTAACAGACAGGTTTCATACCACTCTTTACATCAACTAAGAGACAAGTTTCACGCCACTCTTTACATCAACTAACAGACAGGTTTCACACCACTCTTTACATCAACTAACAGACAGGTTTCACACCACTCTTTACATCAACTAACAGACAGGCTTCACACACTCTTTACATCAGTTAACAGACAGGTTTCACTCCACTCTTTACATCAACTAAGAGACAGGTTTCACACCACTCTTTACATCAACTAACAGACAGGTTTCACACCACTCTTCACATCAACTAACAGACAGGTTTCACACCACTCTTTACATCAACAGGCAGACATGCTTCACACCACTCTTTACATCACCAGGCAGACAGGTTTTACACCACTCTTTACATCAACAGGCAGACAGGTTTCACGCCACTGTTTACATCATTTTACACATGCCCATTGTCATATTTGTCGTTTGGCACAAAGCGTGTGGGTTGTTGTTGTCATGTACTGATGCTTGGTGTGCTGACGTTTACATACTGTGTCATGTTGTCCACTGTCAACCGGAGGAAACAACTGAAGCAAAGAATAAAGGCTGCATCATCCATTAGATAATGAACAGTGTGTGTGTGTGTGTGTGTGTGTGTGTGCGTGCGTGCGTGCGTGCGTGCGTGCGTGCGTGCGTGCGTGCGTGTGTGTGTGTGTGTGTGTGTGTGTGTGTGTGTGTGTGTGTGTGTGTGTGTGTGTGTGTGTGTGTGTGTGTCCCTGCATCCCTTTCCCATCCCCCTTCCGTTCCCCCCACGCCCTCATCCTCCTCATCCCATCCTCCCACTATTTTTCTCCTCCCCCCCCCCCCCTCTCCCGCTTCCTTCCCTCAAATCCCTTTTCCTCGTTTCCCGTCTCTCTTTCTCCTCATCCTCCATAAACATGTATTACTTAAAAAATACAGATATTGATTATAAATCCATTTATGATACTTCCACAGGGTATACAGATCTCCTGTTCACAAAAACATGAACTGTTGCTTGAAATAGATATGTTTTCCTGACATTGACACATGATTAATTATCAGGTGTATGTTAAGCAGAAGTTGAACAACATTGCTCAGTGGTATGAAGAAACTAGATAGTCCGTCAACCCTACAAAAGCGCAGACATTTGTCTGCATGAATTAACTGACGACCTCTGCCAGTTGGATGTAGGGTTTGACAGAATGCCTACCATCAGGATAATGACCACCACCAGTTTCCTTCAATGCGATAAAATTTGAATGAAAGGACAGGGGCCGGAATAGCTCAGTTGGTAGAGCGCCGGACTCGTAATCTTGGGGTTGCGGGTTCGAATCTCCGCCGGGACGTTTCCGTAGAGGGGGATTTTTCCTCGGAGTTAACATTGGTTCTGACTCCATTTCCCATACAGTCCTTCGAATGAGGCTATAAACCGAGGTTCCGTGTGTGAACGCACGCATAACATCTTTCACACACGTAAAATCCCATCACCAACTTTCGGAAGAGAAGGCCAGTTTGGCCATTGGTATAGATGACACTTTACACATAGCATGCACCTTCCCCGAAGATGGAGCATGGCTGCCTTAATGGCGGGATGAAAAACGGTCATATACACAAAACTCTGCTCCCTTTGTTGAGTAAATGGGATTAATCTTTGCCTGTCTATACAGGCAGTGTCCGCAGGGGTATCAGCCTGCGGACGCAGAAAAAGAAGAAGAATGAACTGACAACCTGTGCTACTTCTGTATAAGCTTTCACAGAATGCTGACCTTCAGAAAACATGCTGAGACTCTTATCAAAAAGGGCCTGTCCGCCCTGAAAGCAATGGCAGCCAAACGCATTGAACAGCGCAATCTCTCCTAACTGTATCACGCCGTTTACTCAGTGTGACTGATTGTTGGTTAAGGCTTACAGCAATGTCCAAGTGCAAATTGTCTTAAATTACAATGAATTCAAAATGAAATTGATCTCAGGATATACGAAGGGCACACCGATTGAAACTAAACCATACCTGGCTGACCTTCGTTCAATGCGGGTCAGACACAAGCTAGAACAGGCGGAGGCATATTTCAGAGCGCTTGAAAATTCCCCAAACACACTGCACGTGGCGGTCAAGGAAACAAAAGGCACGTGTGGTGTGTGTGTGTGTGTGTGGTGTGGTGTGGTGTTGTGGTGTGTGTGTGTGTGTGTGTGTGTCAAGACTAACACAGCTAGTCGTTTACTTTCGTTTTAAATCAATCGATTTATCCTGTCCGTCCTTGTATTTGTCTGAAGTTTCAAAGGCTGTGCCAGTCTTGAATGAAAGTCACTTTACATTTATTCATTTCTCCAGTTCTCGTTGTGTAGATGTGTTGGGTACAGGGTATATGGGCAAGCTTGGCGCATCCTTTTCGGGGGAGGTTTCCTTGTTTGTTCTGTCTGCTCTGTGTGCTCTGTCATGCCTGCTAGGCGATTCGGTGACGTAAGCAGCATTCCTTTGGAGTTATGTTTTCTTGTGGGAGCGAGAGTTACCCTACTTGTTTATTGTTAGTAAAAGGAGGCTTGCAACTCGTCATTATTGATATAACATCTTTCGCAAAAGTTCGTCCTCTCCTGTCTCCCTTTTAAGTTATAACAGTGCGTGAGTGAGTGAGTGCATGCGTGTGTGAGTGCGCGCACGCGCACATGTGTGTGTGCATGTGCATGTGCATGTTTGAATGTGCACGAGAGAGACAGAAAGACAGACAGATGGAGAGAAACAGAGACAGACAGCGAGTGAGACAGTGGAAACAACAAAAGAAACAATATGAAACTACAGGCAAAGTCTTTATTAATGAGAATGATAGAGAAAATATACACATGCCCTTTGCATCTTCGTCCTTCTCATAGAAACTTTAGTAAACAAAGAAATCTCAAAGCAATATGATGTTTGAAAGAAAAACGTGCATACACTTACCGAAGAAAGGACATGAAACTACAATGTATACATATTCACTAACAAAAAGGTGGAAAAGCTAACGAATCGTTTTGAGAGCAAACGAGAGAGAGAGAGAGAGAGAGAGAGAGAGAGAGAGAGAGAGAGAGAGAGAGGGATGGGTGTAAGGGGGTAGGGTAGGGGACAAATGCGTGTGATACGTAGGGAACCTCAATTACCATCTATGCAATACCTGGTCCAGTGCAAGTACAAAATGAATTACTCGTATGAACCATCTTGGGCAAACTCAGAGACACAGTTGTAGGAGGCAACAAGGGTAACGTCATTCAAAGAAGCGACGGAGTCAGTCGTCAATGTAATGGTGACGAACAAGGTAACGTTCTCTACAAGCTCATAGGTAACAGAGTGCAGTCCTCTAGCGTAGAGGTCGACGGTTTCTTCTACTATGCCCCATGTCTTGTCAGACAGGATGATCTCGACGTCTCCTGAAGAACTGCTGGCGTTGACGGTCAAAGACTCGGCAAAGTGCCCGGGCACTCTGAAGATGAAAGTGGGGGAGATGGATCTGGACACTTTGATGTCATTGTACAGCTCTTTGTTCTGCAGTCCCAGAACATGGTCCTCCACGTCACACACTTCTATTCCTACTTCTGCAAAGGCCTGGCGGAACTTGCCCCCATCCTGGCCCAGGTCATAGGCAGACTTCATGACGTCACACGCCGCCTGAACGTAATTGGAGCTGTGATGCCAGTACATTCTGTTGGCATGGAGGAACACGTGGTATACCTCGCGGATTGGAAGACCGTAATCATGAACCAGTGTGTAGTAGGCGTGATTGTAGACACCGCTGCCATAGTGTGGGTCCAGGAAGGATGTGTAGTTATCAGCATGAGAGATTGAATTGCCGTCTTTTTCTGGTTGGTCGTAATAACGTAACGGTGGTCGGTCGCCAACTGTGATGTCAAACCCAGCCATCCAATCAGCTTCATCAATGTAGCTTTCGGCAACCTCTCCAGTCATGTCAGAGAAAGCCTCATCAATACTACCCGACTGTCCATAGTAGGATAGGCCAGAGTTCTTCTCTGTGATTCCATGGGCAATTTCATGGGCGACTATATCGAGGATTACAAGGGGGTACATATTTACACCATCCGCATCCCCAAAGAGACATTCAATCCCATTCCAGAAGGCACCAATCGTGTTGTTACCGTAATGAACTCTGAGGGTGATGACGTCACCCAATGGCGACATGTCGTACCAGTCCTCAAACATCCTGGACACCACAGTGCCATAGAAGAGTGCATCCAGCAAGGGAGAGTACGCTCCATTGACATAATCGTCAATCTCCACACAGTCGTAGGAGGCGACGGGAGTTATTCTGTTAAGTTCGTCTTCACTTGCAGTTGTTGGGAAGTTATCGTTCAGCACACGGACATGTCTGTTCTCCAGGTAGCAAGTGTCATTGTCACGTCTCAGGTTCAGACATTTGTGAAATTCGCCATATCGGATTTTCCCAATCTTGAGGTTGCCCCCCACACCTGCTGCTCTGCAGTCATTGCAGGTCTCCAGGGCATCCCAGCTGACCAGGATGCTGGAGTCACGGGCATCAATCAGACAGCTGGGGCGACGCTGTATCTTGTCTGGCGATGTCATCAGGTATTGGACCAGGTAAGCTGGGTAGGCATTGCCATCCTGGTCAAATAATATCTGTTCTTCATTCTGAAACAGACGGGTAATGTCAATTACCAAGCCATCATCGTCAAATAATATCTCTTCTTCATTCTGAAACAGACAGACGGGTATTGTCACTCACTATGCCATCATCATCAAATAATACCTCCTCTTCATTCTGAAAGAGATGGGTATTGTCATTCACCATTCCATAATACCTCTCCCTCATTCTGAAACAGACAGTAAATGTCAATCACCATGCCATCATCGTTAAAAAAAATATCTCTTCTTCATTCTGAAACAGGCAGGTGATGTTAATTACCATATCATTGTCAAATAATGTCTCTTCTTCATTCTGAAACGGACACGGAATGTCAATCACCATGCCATTATCATGGAATAATACTGCTTCATTCTGAAACAGACAGATGATGTCAATCACCATGCCACTGTCGTCGAATAATTCCTCTTCCTCATTCTGATACAGACAGGTGATGTTAATTGCGAGTTTTTCTTTCATCTAAAGACCAGTTCATACAGATGGTATTGTACACAACAGGAGCGAAACGTACAAGACAAATGAGTTGCAGAAGTAAAATCAAAAACAAGATGCAAAGCATATAAACGTACTCCCAGTTTATCTTGAATACGCGTGAGACATTCCATAAAGAGAAAAAAAAACGTTTTGGGCCGTTATAGCCGTTAGTAACGGCTATTCTGATAAAAATCGGCCATCACCTGTGACCCACAATGAACATACCTACAAATTTTCAGAAAGATCGGCGAAGTACTTTCTGAGATATTCCATAAAGAAAAAAACCGTTATGGGCCGTTATAGCCGTTAGCAACAGATATAACGGTAAAATAAAACATCGGATATCATCCGTGACCCATAATGAACATACCTACAAATTTTCAGAAAGATCAGCCTAGCAGTTTTGTCTGGAGTGAGTGGGGAAACATTTTGACCACGGACCGACACACACACACACACACACACACACACACACACACACACACACACACACACACACAGAGAAAAGAGAGAGATTGATTGATTGATTGATTGATTGATTGATCTTTAATACCCAAGGATGAAGATTTTAGGCCAAAGCCTAGTCTTACAATCTGTCCTTGAGAGAACTACTAAATATTCATTCTAACTCACTTGCTCCTCAACCAAGTTTTCGGGCAAAAGTGGCCTAAAAGCGGCATTCTGGCTTACTTGCTTCTCAACCAAGTTTTCGGCGAAAGTGGCCTAAAAGCAGCATTTTATAGTTCTCTAACAAGTAAGACTTCAATAACCAAAAAATAACGACCCTACAAACATACATACTGTGTAGGATTATCCGTTTCAATACTAATTTACTAAAGTTTTCAGAGAGTAACGTAGGGGAAAGTAGCCGTGGCTGAACACGCCCCATAGAGTAACGTAGGGGAAAAGCAGCCGTGGCTGAACGCGCCCCATATACAAACGGTGGTGCACTGGGTTATCCGATTACTTGCTACGCGCATGTTGATTACAGCGTGGGGTTGCCAGCAGAGAGAAAGACGTTCTATTCAGCCAAAGCCCGTTAAGGTCAAGTGTCCTCAGAGCAACGTGTGGGTTTAAATAATATTCCATTTAGACATGGAGGAGAGACCAGTCTCAGAGCCATAGACATACGTGTTCTGCGTTTTACAAAATACGTGCGTATGCGCACACACACACACACACACACACACACACACACACACACACACACACACACACCCCAGATACGCGCGCACACACACACACACACACACACACACACACACACACACACACACACACTCACACACACACACACACACACACACACACACACACACACACACACACAAGCACGTATGCACGGCCAGATAGAACACAGCGCAGCTGAGCGGCTCGTTTTGCAACTGTGTGTCTCCCTATGTTGTGACCAAAAAATCAATAAACCATGCCTCGCGAGCTTACTGTGTTTCTTCTCTTACCTGGCCAAGTGCGCTGCGGGCAACTTGCCCATTATTGCATCAGCAAATGTTCTCGAACATTCTTACTGCTACGTCAACACTAATACGTCGGCAAGAGCCGGCCATTTTAGCCATGGCTTTCAATGGAGACGGACGTGCTTTGTTTACAGAGGAACAACGTCTTGTTATGGAGGATCATATGCAATACCATAGGCTTATGGTGGAGTATATAAACTCAGGTGGGCGCTGTTTTTTACCTCGTAAGCCAAAGAGCAGTATTGCTTTTTTGGAAGGTGAGGAGAAAAAAACGAGAACTAACCATTGATGAACTACACAGCTACCTTGACAGCTTGTTGGTTTAACAAAAAGAACCAGAAGGAGGTTTGGGCAATATACTGAAAAAGATGTTGAGGTTTTGATAAGCTTTTGACGGTTGGCGAAATGATTCCATTTCTACAACATGGTGTTCTTTTACTAAAACTTAGCAAAAGAAAAACCATCCATTATGCTCTGGTTATGGGTCACTGCCTTGAAAAGGCACAAATAATGTTTCAAAGATCAAAACCAACTGAGACATGGCGTTCATTTTTACGAACGCACATGAATATTGATGACTCATATGCAAGAAAACTGATGCAGCTTTCAAAACTTTTTTATTATTGTCCAAAATTTCATAACCTTAGCATCAGCATCAATGATTTGTTTGCTAAACGAAGTTTGATCGCTAAGTACTTTCAGAAAAATGATGATTTTCGAAACGCCTGGCAAAATTAGATCGAGTTCTCTTTAGTACACCTAACAGAACGGGGTGGGGTAGTGGGTGGCGCCACTATTCCTACAAAAAGCTCCAAATGTTCAGCGACAGGTGTACTAACTGGCGATTAAGAGCCGCCAAAAAGCTCTGCCAAAAAACACTAACTCTGCCAAATGCCGGTCCCAAGCCCGGATGAGAAAAGAGGGGGGTGTGGTATAAACTTTTTTGTGTGAGAAGGAAAGTATAATGAAACTCTTTGTTGCGGGAGGCGGTCTGTGGTGAAGTCAGCCTTGCTATAAATAGCCGTTTATACATGAACGGCTATTTTTAACAGCAAGAGGACTGTGGTGAAGTCAGCCTTGCTATAAATAGCCGTTCATGTGTAAACGTTCTATTTTTAGCAGCAAGAGGACTGTGGGAAAATCCGCCTTGCTATAAATAGCCGTTTATGTGTGAACGTCCTATTTTAGCAGCAAGAGGGCTGCAGTAAAATTAGCCTTGCTGACTGCTACTATAAATAGCCGTTTATGTGTGAACGTCCTATTTTAGCAGCATGAGTCTAACAGGATGTAGTGGTGCTCGTAACTAGGACAGATGTGCCACACCCCCACCCCACGCATGCACACCTCCTCCCCCCCACCCCCACCCCACGCATGCACACACTTAAGTCACTTTTAAGTTCTTAACTTAAGTCACCTCAAGTCACTTCAAGTCACCCCAAGTTCTTAATTAAGTTCTTAATTAAGTTCTTAATTAAGTTTTAGTTACTTCAAGTTCTTAATTAAGTTCTTAATTAAGTTCTTAATTAAGTTCTTTAAATTTAAATTACCTCAAGATTGTAATTAAGTCATCCTTTAAGTACAACCAAGTTCTTATTCAAGTTATCAAAAAACAATACAATCTATGTTTTTATCTTAAATAGTAGATGCCTAATATAGTACACACACGCCTCAAAAAACGCGTTATCGTTGAGGATGTCTTGCTTAACGCCCTTGGCGTGAGATCGGTCAGCATAAATCTTAATGAAGTTCTTACATCCTAAGCAACCGCATTGATTACAATTCTGGTCTATGGAAATGTTTTTTATAGACTCTATGTCTTTATTTATTGACTTCATCATTTATAATACGCCATGTTCTATTTTTATCAAAAAAAAATTTTAATTTAAGTTCTTAAAATATATTGCATTTTAAATGGATCAAAATGATTTTTTGTTATTGGCGGTGCTGGCGTGCTGCTGTCTTCTGTATTTAGTGGTTCAGATTTTTTTGACTGCTTTTGTTTTTGTTGCCATTCTTTATATATTTTATAACCGTAATAACTGCCCCCAGCAGCAGCAATGGCGCCAAAAATGGCAACAGTTTTAAGTTCAATATTCCATGAAGACTTTGGCGCTGTAGGTCTTGAATCATATGGAGTTTTTATAGCTGGCATTGAATCAACTTGTTCTGGCGTTGGCGGGGTTATGTTTTCATTATGAGTTATATTCTGTGATTGTAACTTTAATTTTCTTTGCCTGTTTAACTCTGCTACTCTTTTTCCTGCTGCAACACGCCCAGGATGTTTACTGGTCACTTTCTCGACTTGATTCAGTGTTTTCTGATTCAATGTTTCCTGATTCTGCTGATTTTCCGACTCGTTCATTTTGAAGGGAAATAAAATCTATATGATTAAAAGTAATTAATCCCATGATTAACAGCGATAACAATGTTCCAAATCTGTAATATAAATCACAGCTTAGAGACTCTAATGACTTTGTTAAAACTGGATCTTGCGTTAAATCATACGTAAGATCTTGTTCAGAATCAATGGGAGCAAATCTACTGACTAGTTTAGTGTACAAACTAAAACCGTTTGCCTGACACTTTTTACCATTCTCGACCCCAGCTGCGCTTCATACCTGTTGTGATACTTTAAAATGTCTTGTGGCGACATCTGTTATATCTGTTCTATGCTGAATTCATTTCCGAGGAACTGTTTTGTTTTTCCACATGCTGCCAAAGAATACAGTCTTTCTTTTTTGGCATGATAGCTTGCTCATCAACTTCTTCATTTGTAAGTCCAAGACTGTGTAGGCCGCTCTGTAGCTCTAGCAGATCATCGCTGTTCATGTTTTTTACTAATTATAATTATTTTATTTTTAAAATGAGCGCTGAAAAAACTGTTGCCAACCTTGTATACCATTCTGCCGTTATTGGAGGGCTAAGTGTAGGATACTCAATGCTTGGTAAAAGCTTGTTAAAAATTAAACCGGCAGATCTTGGCAAGCTAGACTTTGAGGATTCAGCAAAGCTAATTGCTATCATTGCAGCTTCATTTGCTACGAAAGATTTTCTAGTTAAGCAAGGAATAATTCCAGAAAATATGTAAATTAAAAAATACATTAATAAAAAATGGCTTCACTCGTAATGATGATAGGTGGCGCTGTGGTGAATGCGCTTGCTTTATAGCGGAAGTAATTACGCATTTAGTAAACTATGGGATGACGGCGAGAGAAAAAGACATAACAAAGCTGTGGAGCAACTAGCTGCAGCACAAGATCGCTATGAAAAGCAGAGAATTGAGCAGTTAGATTTTATTAACGACACACTGAAAAAAACAGGGGCATGCAGCTTATACATTTAAAGATGTTGATCAAGCAATAAAACAATATTATCTTGTAACGGGCAAACCAATCGGGACATTGCCCCACCACAAATTCAGCGACTTTTATCAGCCATCAGAAAAACAAGACGCAAGAAATCGCGTTTATTGTCGTTGGTATGACCGTCGTGTATTTTGTTGCGCATAATATTGGCTAAATAAAAAATGAACAAAATCTATTATTCACCAAAAGGATATTGGAAGGGAATAACGGCAATCAAAAAGCTAAGCCAAGCAGCAGGAGTCAGTGAACAACAGCAAAGGAATGGCTATCTAAACAAGCGATTTGGCAAATTTATTTACCTGCGCCTAGACGAATACAGAGACCACACTTTGTCAATACAACTCCAAACGACACCCATCAAATGGATCTTTTATATTTACCCCATGATACGATTAGACGAAAAAGATCTAAGTACGCACTCACAGTCATTGACAATAGCTTCAAGATACAAAGATGCGGAACATTAACACAAAGAGTGCTTCTGCTGTTGCTGTTGCCATACAACTGATATACCAACGAGGCCCCTTAACTTATCCTCGCATGATTCAAGTCGATGATGGAAAAGAATTTAAAGGCCAAGTGAATCAATTATTGTTGAAACATAGAGTTACCATTAAAAGAGGCATTCCGGGAGTTCACAGATCAAAGGCTTTAGTTGAAAACTTTAACAAACAGTTAGCTGAAAGACTTTTCTCCTACCAGTATCACAGAGAGCTTATTGACAATTCTCGCAACACAGAATGGGTTAGAAGACTGCCCTCAGTTTTGCGCGCAATGAATAATGAAGAATTTAAAGGGCTAAAACCAGTACAAGCAATCAAAAAAACAAACAATAAATGTTGCTGAAGGAGAGTCTTCATCCGGCAAACTATTGCCATTTGGTTTGAAAGTAAGGTACCTTTATTTACCGGGGGAAGCAGAAGGGGACACTCGCATCAGGGCAACAGATCCGGTTTGGAGTGTTGATCCGTATGAAATAAAAAGAATTGTAAAAATGAATCCGCCCGTGTATTATTTACGAGAAACTGACACAACAAAACAACCAGCTCCTCAAAGATCTTTTGTGAAAGAAGAACTGCAGATAATCCCGCCAGACACAGTTCCGCTTTAATTAATTTACGGTTCTATAATGTCCAGTTGCATATGAAAACTCTGGATTAACAAATACTCGTTTAGTGTTTGTTCTATCTAATGACTTTTTTGTTAAACAGTTGTGCTGATCTCATGTAGATTAGATCGCAGTTTTACGTTGTCATGATGAAAAGTCTTATTGCCAAACAATGCTTCTTTGTAGTTGTTATGTGATATGTTTGACTGCACAACACTGCGAGATATTCCTTTTGCTTTCTTAATGATTTTTTTTTGGCTCGAAATACTGTACATTTTCGATCTTAAACCAATAAACTCCTTAATCACCCCTCCAGATAATTCATCCTTCATCTTTCCTAAAACCTTCTTGTTAGTAATTGAATGCAAAGGCGAATCTTTAGGATAATCGGATGTGTCGTACCATCCCGCATGCCCTTTAGCTACTTCTAATTCCATGTCTTTATAGATGTCTTCAGTAGGGATATCTATAACAAAACTGTCTGTATCTGTGTAAAGTACTCTGGACTCTGGATACGAGGGTTTAAAGTTGTCATAAAGAAATTCTAACATCAAAAGCTTTGATAATTCTAATACAGTAAACCCAATAAATACAGGTTTGTCCAATTTGACTTTCTTTTTTTTCATCATTATGCCAAAAAGCTGATCATGAAATCTTCTGAAGTCCTGTAAATTTTTTTTGAAGTCAGCTTTAATGCTTCGTTCTTTTTGGTGACCAATCTAACATCTTTACGTTGTGGGGGTTCTCCATATCTTTCCAAAACAGGTTGTTATCATTTAAAAAAAGGCTTTTTCTAAAGCATCTGCGGATTTGTTCTAGTCAGGTTCTTAATTTTTGGTTTTCTGAACTGTTCTTGATCAAAAGCAATTACACGATGAAAGTGTCAACTTCAAACCAGTCTTAAAATAAAATTGTAAAGTCGAAAGGGGACAGACTAATTTTTTTTTCCCTCAAGTTGGCAAATTTAGGCGGCTCTCTTGGATTCATCTTTAACTTTCTGCCGCTAAGGATAGTCATTATGCAGGTCAGGGAGTTCTGAGGTATTCTAAGCAACTCTAGAATGTACCACGCTGTTGACCCGGGTTTTAAATCCCCAACCCACTTTAATGTTTTTTGGGAATATTATTTGTCAGCCCCCTGTGACATTTAAATTGCGAAATGAAGTGATTGCGCCATCCCCCAACCAACAGATTGTTTGCATTAAATACATAAGTGTTAGACCTTTACTCGGACCCCATGTCCTCCAAAAGTTTTTTGTTGTTTGCTTTACGTAATAAAATCACGCCCTTTTCCCCTTCCTCCGCGCAAAACCCCGTTTTCCCAATAATTGAATCATTGGGGTAAAAATCTGGACAATAAAATAAAATCTGTACTCCATAAACTTTAGAAAGCTTTCCCCAATTTCATCCCGGGCGCAGAAAATATAATGCGCGGGATCCAGGCTTAATTTTTTTCATGCAGGTCTTTCTGTAATTTTAAAGACGCCCCAAACAAACTAATCACCATAAAAGTATGAGTCGTGTTTTGTCCCCCATCGTTTTACAATCTAACTTCTGCCACGTTTCTTGAGCAAATGCGGGGAATCAAAACTGTTTTTTCCTCTAACAAAAAGACGCGCCTTTAGGGGGGAAGTGTTTTCTTCTCAACTTTCCCAATGTTCGTATTAAGGAAACGCCCTTTTTCTTTTTTTTAACGAGAGTTTGGGTAAAATTTTTCTTTTGGGGCAGGACTTTAAGAAATACCAGCGACTTAAGAAAACCCTCATGTGCTGTAGAGTCTAAAAAGAATGTTTTTAAAGTAAAACATTATTTTTGTGCTGTGCAACTGAAAATGAACCGCTACGTTTCCCATTATAAGGGTGAGGGGGTATAACCCCCCGCGTTTGAAAACGGGCGCTTCATTCTTTGGGGGTAATTTTTAGTTAAAGTTCTTTTTTATCGGTTTGAATTTTGAAATTTTCGGGGGCTCTTACTGTTGGTTTCTTGCGCCCATGGGGCCAAACCAAAAATTTAAAGTGGGGGCTGAGTCATATTGCTTTTGGGTTTAGGGACATTTGATTTTCAATAAGTTTAATTATTAAAAAAACAGGCGCTAGCCTTTTTGCTTTAAAAATAGGGAAAATTTAAAAAAAAGAAAAAAAAAAAAAAAATTTTAAAATAAAAAAGGAAAAAAAAAAAAAAAAAAAAATTTTAAAAAAAAAAAAAAAATTTTTTTTTAAAAAAAAAAAAAAATTTTTTTAAAAAAAAAAAATAAAAAAAAAAAACCCCAAAAAAAAAAAAAATAAAAATTTTTTTAAAAAAAAAAAAAAAAAAGGGGGAAAAAATAAAAAAAAAAAAAATTAAAAAAAATTTTTAAACAAAAAAAAAAAAAAAAAAAAATAAAAATTTTTTAAAGGGGAAAATTTTTTAAAAATAATTTTAAAAAAAAAAATAAATTTTTTTTTTTTTAAAAAAAAATTTTTAAAAAAAAAAAAATTTAAAAAAAAAAAAAAAAAAAAAAAAAATTTTTTTTTAAGAAAAAAAAAAAAATTTAAAAAAAAAAAAAAAAATTGATGAGCAACATTGCCCGTACGCTTGCTGTAAAGACTTCTAAATCAATACTTTCATGCTTTTGATAAATTTCTTGCATTGCTTCAAACAATTCTTTGGGGACCTTATATTTTTATCCATGCGATTTTCTTTTCAAACTCAAAATATTTTAAATCAAAAAAAAATTTTTAATCAAAAACGTAGTCTTTTTGGCTTGACTCATAAACTAAATTTAAAAAAACACCCTTTGGTTTTGTTTAATGCGAGTTTTTTTAAAAACAGAGTTTAAGTCTCGTTTACTTTTTTTAGCTTTCCCTTTTTTATCTGCCGGGGCTGGCTTTGGAAAAACTTCCCTCGCCTTTCTTTGAAATAAAACTTTTTTTTTTTTGAGTCTAAAAATCGGCCTGTAAACGTTTTAAATTCTCATCCGTGGGGAGTCGCTAGGCTTTTTTTATTATCAGCTTAAAGGAATAATTTTAGCTTTATTTTTAAACCTACTTGTTTTTTTTGGGGGTTTTTTTTTTATTTTTGGGGCAGCCCCTACGGCAATAAACTTAGACCAAAGATAAAGACAAACCACCTAAGGTAAAGCGCGGGCGCCCCTTTCCCCTTGCAAAACCAACACCGTTCCTGCTGTTGCGGCGCTTATAGTCGATGCTCCAGTTTTAAACATAGGTAACACTTAAAAAGGAGCAAAACCTTTCGTTTGGTTTTGCTGTATTTTGAAAGGTCCTGCTCTATTTTTTGTAGCATTTGTGAAAATTTTGGGGTTTAATCAAAAGGGTTTTTTATGGGGGGCTTTAACTATCTCTTCCTTGGGACCCCTGGCGCTGTAGGCACTTTTGGAAAAAACTTAACAAAATGTTTTTTTAAAATAAAAAAATTTTAGTATTCGTAGGGCCAATCTTTTCTTTTTAAATTTTCACTGTCAAAATTAATAAAAACAAATGTACAAAAGGGGTTTATGGGTTTCTTTTTCTTTCTCATTTGAATGTTTACGTCTTAACCTTTTCCCTCCATTTCCCCAGCAACCTTTATCCTCTGTTGACCTTGGTCAATCCTAAGCCGTATTTTGATGTTAAATAATCATCCCCCAACACTGTGAAGGGTAATCTTTAGACGAAGGCTGCTTTTGGACTTGGGCCCCTCCCCCCCAAAAAAATTTTTTATTTCGTCAAAATGATGATAAGGTCTAAGTCCGTAGCATAGATTTGGTTGGGACTGCCGCCAATTGACTTTGTACTTTCTTATTTTTGGGATTAAAAAATTTTTCACTTGTTTTTGCGAATGGTCTTATTTTCACACAGCAAAAAAAAATCCTTTAAGCGATATTACTGCGACGCTAAGTTTAAAATTTCCTAAGCGTCGGGCCTGTTTTTAGGATATTTTTGAATGATGACGCACGTTTTCGTAATGTATACTAATTGTGATCATTTGTTGCTCAATCACCTTGCTAAATTAAGTTGCTAATGCATCAAACCAACAAATTAAGAAGTGTATTTTGCTTCGGGGCTGTTGATTGATAACCGTTTGAGTCTTTAAAAATTTTTTCGTATACAATCTTTTTTTAAGCCCCTTGAAGGATGGGGGCATGCGCTTTTAACAACTCAAAATCTAAGGAATAAAAAGCGTTTTCCAAACGCATAACTTACAGCTAAACCTTTTTTTGCTTTTTGCCCCTGAGGGGGTTTCGGCGTCTATTTAAGTTTTAGGCTTTTCATTGCCGATTCCTTGAAACAAAAGACCCCCTTCATTCGGGGTTACCCATAGATCAGAATGGGTTTAAAAAATGTCTCTTTTTTTTAAAGAAAAATTCTTTCCCCTAAATTTCAAAAATTTTCTTAACGATTGCCCGCCCAAATTCTGGAAAACTTTTTGGGGTTGGGCTGTTTTTAAGCGAGTTCTTTTTTAAAAGTAAACCCGGGGCAGAGCCGGCACAAAAAATCACCGCTCCTGGGTTTGGGAAATCTAACAGTAAAATTTGATCTCATCAATAGAGATGGATTTTTTGGGAACAGAAAAATTTTTCGTTTATTTCCCTTCACGCCAGGGTTTTTTCAGATTTTTTCTAGGGGGGCAAGAATCGACCCTATCTTGTGACATTTTTATAAAAAAAAAAAAAAGTAATTTTTTAAAAAACATGGGGGGAATTGGGGGTGAAGAAGATTATGATTTTAGTGATCTCGAGACGCCACAGGGATGAAAGGACCCCTTTTGACACACATCGCTAAAGTTCTCATTGGGGGATAATAGAGGGGGCCAAAGGCGTGAATTAAAGAAAGTAGGCCCAAATCTTTAAAACCAAAGTTAGGACAAAAACCTCCCGAAATAACCCCCTGTGATTTGAAGTAAAAGATGACCATTTTTAGTAAAAAACAAGCAAGGGAACAACCTTTTCGCTTACACATAACAGACCACAAAGTTTGGGCAGGGGTACAAAAAAAAAAACCCCTTCAGGGGGGAATTCAAACGCCGGGCCTTACAAAACCAAAATTAGATAGGGAGGGTTGCTAAAATTAAAAACCACAAAAGAACTCCAAAAGAAACCCAAAAGCAAACCAGGAATTGAAAATTTAATCAAACAGCATCAAAATAATAAATAAGTAGGGGCAGAACTCATGAAGAAGAAAAAACAGCATTAAAAACAAACATGATCCCCGCTACACCTAGAAGAATTATTACCCTTGCGTACTTTAAGAACCCTCCCCAAAGGGGAATTAGAAAACAATTTAGCAAAACTGGGTGTACTAAGAGGGTATAAAAAAGAAAAAAAAAAACCGTTGAGGGTGCGACGCCAACTTAGGGGGTGGATTTAAAAAAAGAATAAGGGCAAAAACTAAAAAATCTTTAAAACGAAGATCAGCAAGACTAGAAGCGCTAACTACTAAACCCAGACCCAAAACGAACCAAGTGAATAGAAAATAAAAAACTATCCGGAAAATTTTTTATGAAACCAACGCTAGCAGAACGAATCGAACCTTTTAGGGGAGCAAAGGGTCCAAAAAGCAACGTTATAAAGGGCCCTTTGGATTTGCAATAAGTACACTAGGATGGGGTTTTCAGGCGGGGCGGTGGTGCTGGGCTAGTGCCTCCATCGCCTCCCCTTAATATGGGGAAAAAAACCTTGTCATCTTGCGAGTTTATTAAAAAAATTTGCTGGTAAACATAGACTCTTTTCCCGGGGATTTAGGGGGTGTTATTTGCTGGCTTTTTTTACCCCAAGAAAGTATTGGCTTTAGGGGCCCAGCACTTATGGGCGTTAGTTCTCTTAAAAGTTTTGGTTTCTATTAGTAAATAAAACCCAAGTAATCCTAGGACAGTTTTAACCAAAAACTAGCGCGCTTTCTATTTTGGGCACGCGAACAAAGTCCGCGTCTTCAATGGCCTTTGGGCTTTGGCCTCAGGGATTTGGGTGACTTAAACTTGGTGTTTTTTTATTGTTTGTATATTACTGGCCCGAATTTTGTCGTTTTTTTTTCCCACCTTTGTTTTTTGCCTGCTATAAGAATTTCTATTTAGTTTATATTTGTACCCCTGGAGCCCGAGGTCGAAGGCAGCATGAAAAACCATGCCAAAGCAAAGTCTACTTCGATCTTGGTATTGTAAAACATTTTGGACCTTTTTACTTGAAGGTAATTTACGTTTAAAAATTTAAAGGCGTCCCTAAATTTTCTAAGTATTGTTTTTGCCGTCAAAGCCATAGAAGGATCAGTTATGCTCGATCCGCCGTCTTTGCGATCCCAGCAAACACCAAACATAAGTACAATAGAGTCGTTTATTCGTTTTATTCCCGCTTTAGTTTTGGGCCCCCAGTGTGTCAAGTAAATGTTGCCATGCTGTTTTATGTCTTTCCTATGGACCGGGTGAACATTTGTGCCCGAAAGAAAAAAAGTGTAAGGAGGGTTTCCTCTAGTTATACTTTCTGTGGGACGCCCCAAAAATAAAGGGGTCCCAACCAGATTAAGATCCGACTTTTTTCTAAACTGTCTTTCATTTAAAATTGAATTCGTTACAAATCCTTTTAAAAACCTTCAGTCTATTCGGTTTTGAAGGATTAAACGGTTTGTATTTGGGGAAAGGCGCTCGCATTCGCAAAATACGTTGAAAGGGGTAAAAAAAATGAAATTGACACTGACCTACCAAAGGTCGGGAATTTAAGTGATACATACGACCTCCACACCCCGTTGAAGCACAAAACACAGCAAAGTTTAACGGTTTTGAAAACTGCCCGGTGTAACCACACTTTTTCGAGTATCTTTTTTAAAAAGGGGGGGTTTGATATCTGCTTAATGGAGTACTCACCTTTTTTTTGAAAAGTGAAAAGTCTGGGTCCAGCAATGTCAAGAGTTTTGTTGCTATTTTTTTAAGATTTTAGTGCGGCCCAACAGAAAATTTGCATCTTTAGTAATTTAAACGCGCTCATTTTTTTTTTGTTTTAAAAAAAAATTTTTTAAAAATAAAAAAACTCAAGACCGTCCCCCGTTTTTAGAACTGCTATTGATAACGATTGCGGGAAACCCAAAAGGGCGCGCTTCTTTAAAATTTTACAAAGTCGTTGGTTTAAAATAACTGAACCAAGAAGAAAAATAAGATTAAAAAAATATGACATGGAAGGAAACTTAGTTGACCAGTTAATCAACCCGATGGTTTTTACGGGGTTTTTTCGCTAAAAAAAAGAAGAGTAACTTACATTACTCCAACTAACAATGCAAAAATTTACAACAATGTTAACATTCAAAACCCAAAAAGAAGTATGGTTTAATATTTTGACGGAAAAGCTAGCTAAAATGTTAGGCTTTGCAACTGACAATCGAGAATTCTAGTTTTAGAGTTGCACCAGACGGGAAAAAACCCTTTTGAGGGGGGAAAATCCGCTCGATCTTGCTTACATTCTTACTCTTTTCATTTGGAGAGTGAGCACGATGAAACTTATAGAGGAACGCCCTCAAATGTTTTTTAAAAGCTCTTCCGTAGGGGGAAAATGCAATTGCGATTATGAATTATCAATTCCCTAATTTACAGTTTAAAAAATTTGTTTGTGGAGGGTTTGGGTCATTTTAAAATAAAATCAAAAACAAAGCGGGAAAAGTGTGAAAAAGTGATAACCCGCACTTGTTTTGGAAATAAAATAATACGTACTAAAAAAAAATGTGCGTGGGGGCCCGAAGAATCGGGTTACATTAGCGCCGTGGGTGTTAACTTTGAATTAAAAGACCCTTGCAGATTTGCGGGGCTTTGAAAAAAATGGGGGGAAAAGGCGCTTTTTATGGTTTTTAGTACACTAAAGAGGGATTTAAACGCAAAGAGGTTGGGGACACAAAAAATTTCCCAAAATAGAACAAATGCGCAACTAAAGCAAATAATGTTGGCCAGTAAAAATAAAATATTAAAACCTGCGCAAAAGGGACTTTTGAACCAATTTGAAGGGAAAAAATTTTTAAATTTATAAACCCCTTTACATTTTTTATCGTCAAAAAAGTTTCAGAAAAACATTCAACTAGGGCCTTTACATGCAAGTCTTATGCCAGAGGACAAAGTCGAAAAGAGATTTAAATAAAGCCGTAAAGAAATAAACTACACCTCCCCAAAAAGAGAAACGGTTTTTAAAGTGCTCTACAAAATTTCAGTTCATTCCCCAAAATGAAAATAGGGGACCGTTCACAATGATATTTGAAATTTCTGTCTTAAAAAAGTAAAGAGGGATGGGGTTGTGGTGTTATGAGCCTTCTAAAAGGAAATTTTAATTAGCTGGCAAAACTTAGACGTTGACTCTTAAGGTTACTTTCGTCGTTCTTAACAATGGTAGGATATTAAGGCATAACAACAAGCAACAAATCAATTTTTAGTCTAAAAAAACAATCTTACAGAACTAAATTGGTAATCTTACACATTTAGCCTTTTAGGGTTTTTATACGGGAAAAAGTTTTAAAAAAGGGCATGATAAAAACAATAATGGGTTAGATTAAGTTCCCGTTTTAAAAATATGGAGCAGTTAAAATTTAGACAAAAACCCCTCATTTTTCATTAATTTGTGGCAAACTGGGTTTTTGGAAAAAAAATATTTTTTCCTCGACCTGTTACAAACAGTTTTTGTTATAATTTTGATCATATTGGATTTTTTTGTCCAAAATTAAAAAAGGAAAAAACATATCAGATAAAGGTTTTTTAGGACAGATGATAACATATTTTTTAGTTGATCCCCGCAATAACTGATGAATGGCTAGAACCCTTTTTTTTATTTTTTGAGGGGAAAGAGCGTATTTATTATAGATAAGTTCAGCAAAAAAAAAACTAATTAAAAAGAGAAACACTTTGTCGAAAATACTTTCAGTGGAAGACGTGGGTTTTAAATGTTGGATTTTAGCCAGAAATAAACTCGGTTTAAAAGCTTTTGAGAACGTTAAAGACTGTAGTTTTTTTTTCACTGAAAAGACAGAGATGCATTTGAAAGAATGTTTCGTAAAAAAGATGTTATTGAAACGATCAAGAAAAACATGGGTTAAACAAAAAATAAAACGAAAAGACAGGAATGGTTTTTTAAAATTACCCCAATGACATTTAAAACAAAACCAAGAAAAAAACAGCCCTTTCAACCCCTTGGGCTTCATCAGGCGAAAAAATAAACCATTTTAAAATGGGACGTACAAACTACAAAAAAAAAAAAGGGGAATGAAAAAGCTTACCTAATTTTCCATGAAGGCGGAAATGACATGAGGCCGGGGGGGTTTTGGGGGAAGGAAACAGAGGGGGGGGGGGGGTTTCTCAGGGGAGGGTGTGTGTGGTATTTAGGGTTTGTGTCTAGTTTATTTGGGTGTATGAATTTTTTGTGATGGTTGTGGTAAAGGGGAAGATAAAAAAAAAAAAAAAAAAAAAAAAAAAGGGGGAAGGTGTGGGGGGGGGGGGGGGGGGGGGGATTTTTAAAGGGGGAAAGGACAAAAAAAAAATTAAAATTACTAGAGGGGGGGTTTGCTGAACTCCGTTTGGTGAGTGAAAAGGATGGGTGGTGGTGTATTAAATGGGGTAGTTGGGGGGGAGGGGTTGGGGTTGGGGGGGGGTATGCCAACGGGTGGGGGAAAAGGGGGTTTGGGGGTTTTTGGTTTGTGGGATTGATGCCTTGGGGGGGAGGGTTTTCTCATTTTTCCCCAAACTGGCCACTCACCCCCAAGGCCAAAATTTCCAACAAAACCAAACACACATACCCCCCTCTTCCCCCGGGGCAATACCCCACCACACACAACATACACCCACACATCACACCCTTACATACACCACCCCACTCCCTTCACTACTTCAACTTAGTTCACAACCCCCTCAGTACTTAATTTTTTTTTGACCTTCCCTTAAATCCCCCCCCCCCCACACACAACCCACAACACCACCCTTCCCTTTTTTTTTTTTTTTTTTTTTTTATTTCCACCATTACCACAACCACCAAAGTATCATCCATCCCCAATAAATAGACCACAACCCATCATATCACACACCACACCTCCCCTGACGCAACCCCCCCCCCCCCCCCCCCCCCCCCCCCCCCCTGTTTCCTCTCCTAATCCCCTGGCCCCATGTCATTTCCGCCTTTTGGGGAATTCGGGAAAAACCTTTTTCTTCCCTTTTTTTGTTTTTTTTAGTTTTACTGTCCCACTGTTTAAAAGTGATTTTTTTTTTCGCCTGATGAAACCCCCAAATGGTTGAAAAAGCATCGTGTCTTTCTTTTGCTTTGTTTGTCAATGTCATTTGGGGGGTAATTCTAAAACTCTATTCCTGTCTTTCTTCGTTTTGCCCCTTAGCACCCTTTGAAAATTTTACTGAAAAAAATTTTGTAAATTAGTATTAAAACGCAATCCACACAGTAGTTTGTTTGTAGGGTCGTTATTTTTTTTGGTTTTGAAGTCTTACTTGTTAGAGAACATAATATGCCAAACCCCCGGGCACTTTCGCCCCAAAACTTGGGGGAGGAGCAAGTAAGCCAGAATGCCGCTTTTAGGCCACTTTCGCCCGAAAACTTGGTTGAGAAGCAAGTGAGTTAGAATGAATATTTAGTAGTTCTCTCCTTGTCATGCATACATTATTTCAGCACATATCATTCATACAGACAATTCAACATAGCAACATGATAATCTAATTCTACAATGATAAGCAAACTGCTCATAAAAGCACTAATAAGATGGGGGATGGTAAAACAAAAGGAAACTTACAAGCAAACAAACAAACAAAAACTACAGAGAGAGAGGTCAGAGGAGGGTGGGGAAGAGAGAATGGTAGGTAGGGGGAGGAGAAAAGGGATGGTAGACAGAGTGGGAGTGGGGATGAGCGATTTTAACGGAGTAGGTTTTATGTTGAGACGATTTATCCAAAGTATGGTTCACAGAAGACTTAGCGAATGGACGCTAATCATTGCAATCGAATAATTTAACTACTGAGACATAAAATGTTTATGCAAATGTTCCTTGAAAGGTTTTAAAGTATTCATGTTTTGTAGATTCGGTGGAAATGAGTTCCAGACATATGGTCCAGAGTAAGCTAGGCTTGTTTTGTATAGATCAATGCGTGGGTAGGGAAGAAGGAATTTCGTCGAGCCAGAAAAGCTGTTTGATCTTGTAAAAAGGGCATTGATATAACATGGCATAGTATCTGTCAAGATTGTAAACATAAATGTAGCCTTGTTGAATTCCAATTGCCTATTCAGAGGAAGTATGTTCAGCGCTTTTAGTTTTTCGTCTGTTGTTAGAGATACAGCTGGATGGAGTAGCTTTGCTGCACGTCTATGGAGAGAATTCAGCCTTTTTTTGTGGACGTCACTACTGCCGTCCCACACTGTTGAGGCGTAATTTATACGTGACATTATGTGTGCATTGAAGAAAAGTTTAAGCACATTACTGTTGACGTAGCGCTTTAATTGAGATAACAGGAAAAGGTGTTTTGAGACTACCTTGCATACGTTATTTAGATGAGATTGCCATTTCAATTCTTTATCTATCGTTAACCCTAAAACACGATGCTCATCTACCTGCTCGATAGAAGTGCCATTCAACTGAAGTTTTAGGCAAAGAGGAGTCAACTGGTGTTTTTGGCGGGTAGCTATAATCATAGATTTGGTTTTGGCTGGGTGTATGACCATTGAGTTTGAATGACACCAGTCTGACACGTCGTTTAGACTTTCCTGGAGAGAAGTTTCTATTGTCTGTAGATCACTACCATTCGTTTGGAGCGACGAGTCATCAGAGAGAGAGAGAGAGAGAGAGAGAGAGAGAGAGAGAGAGAGAGAGAGAGAGAGAGAGAGAGAGAGAGAGAGAGAGAGAGAGAGAGAGAGCATTTCTTCGTTCCCATTCTAAAGTACTCCCTGTTCTATAAGAACTGGGAGTACAACAACGATGCCACGGGCAGAAAATCGTTGGAGTCCTGTGTTTGTGGGTGCCTACGGATGCCAGAGGGACGTAGACAATGGTGCGGTGGTAAAGGCTGCAGGTTGCCAGCTTCGAGGTCGTGAGTTTGTGTTCTATCAAGGGCATGTCATTGTGAGACTCTTTCGTCCTGCTCCAGTGCCGTCATGTGTGTAGTTGGCTCAACAGTGATGATTGAAACCACACAGTCAAGTTTCATCCTCTAATAGGATGTCAGTATTTACCCCCGCACGGTTGACGTGGACATCTGATAAGCAAGTACAAAGAATGGGATGTCGTGTGGCATTAGACCTTTTAATAGTCCAACTCTATTGTTTCATCTTTAGCATCCTCATTCATTGTCATTGTCATCCTACGATTTGGAGACTGGATGTCTGAACCCTATAAACTTCCTATGTGATTGTCTCAAGGTCCTCTTCTCTCTCCTGCTCTGTACAATGTTTATATCAAAGGCCTTGCAGACCTCAACAGAGACGGACAGCCTGAGTGTTGACACTAGTAGATGATGATCACGCAGAACACGTAGTTCTGTGTTATGCCTTGGTTTCCATTTCCAACAAGAAAGACACGCCATGACACTTAGTTCTGTGGTATGCCTTGGTTTCTATTTCATGCAAGAAAGACACGCCATGACACTTACCTTCTGTATTATGCCATTGAAGGAGGCACGCCATGACACTCACCCTCTGTACTATGCCATTGAAGGACGTCCCCTCATCGTGATTGTGTCTCTGGCAGACAGACAGCGCCTCGTCTGCACTCAGCTGACTGCTCTGCTCAATGTCAAGGTCAATGTTCCTGTACACGCTGCCACTGGCGTCCATCACGTGACGCCCCTCGGGGTCCGTTTCCAAGGTGACCACCGCATCCGTTATGACACGACCTTGCGAAGGAATTTCAATATCTTTAGTTTTTAAGGCATCAAGTTTTAATCTATGAAATATTGAAATGAAATTTCTGTATTGGTACTCATTTTTCGCTTGTAAATAAGGAATGCTGTTTACGTGTTCATAACTAATTAAATGAATATCTTTATCATTTTATTAGTGCGTCTGTGTGTGTATATATATATGTGCGCGTGTGTGTGCGTGTGTGTGTATGCGCGCGCGCGCGCGCGTGTGTGTGTGTGTGTGTGTGTGTGTGTGTGTGTGTGTGTGTGTGTGTGTGTGTGTGTGTGTGTGTGTGTGTGTGTGTGTGAACAGCTTTACATACATAAATCTGCTATAAACACGTTGCCAGAAAATTGAGGTGGATGAGTGAAAAGCGAAGTAACGAGAAAGAGAGAGAGAGAGAAGAGAGAGAGAGAGAGAGAGAGAGAGAGAGAGAGAGAGAGAGAGAGAGAGAGAGAAACGAACGAATAATTTCATGTGTTAAGCTTACAAAGCCCATTCTCATGCAGGGGTGACGATGGGGGTGGGGCTCTTGGAAAATGAATGTCAAAGTTTGCACACAAACAATGAATGTCAGAAAACAACATCACGATGAGGAAACCAAATCACGGAAATAATTAACAAACTTCGAACACCGATGTAATTGTCACTGAAACTTCCAAAATGTTTATCCACAGTCAACAAGATTTCCGTCCTCCACTGCTGAATCGCCGCTGGAAGTCAGTTGCGCATTTCTCTGTCAACAGAATGAACGCTGTCCATGTTTCTTATCATTCCCTGTAGGTATGCCATAATGTCACTGGTAGTCACGTTCTCTAGAGGGTCGTTCTGTTGGTCATTCGCCGGAGGCCTGTCCAGATCACAAACCTCATCACAATATTAATCAACACAGTCTTGATCAGCGCTTGGCTTCACTGATCCAAAATCCAAGACCGACAATTCGTCGTGTGAAAACTGTCACAGATTCTTGGTCACACTGCTCCAAGTCGTTCTCTGTTTGTTTGTCACTGTGCCCTGTTTCTTCTGCAGGCTGGGTTACAGACGGAGGGAGATGCTTGTCATATTTGAAAATCTCATCACATGTAACACGACTCTCGCTGGTTCTGTCAACGTGGTAAAATACGCTAGGGGGTGTCGGCAAAAATAAAGCGGATGGAGAACATACATTTTCACCCGCGTTTTTTTCTTTTGATTACTTCTGCAGGTCTCTGCTCTGTGCCTATCCCTGTTCAGTTGTGACGGGCACTTGCGACGATACGCCATGCTGTGGCCTTGACTTTGCGGGCAGGAGGCTGTTCGGTACTCGAAGTGAACCTTAGAACGACGACAGTTTGTTTTCACCTGCCTTCTATTTCGAAAGACGACAATGCCATTTCTCCCAGCGCAGCATTGAGTGTGGCTTCTACAGTGGATGGGAGACCTTCAACAGGCATGCTGTACGACTTACAGTTGATACGAGGAGAAATTACTGGAGCGGCTGAAACACGTCTTGCCGGAAGCCGAACAAGGGAGGTCACTTAAGAGAGAGAGAGAGAGAGAGAGAGAGAGAGAGAGAGATAGAGAGAGAGAGAGAGAGAGAGAGAGAGAGAGAGAGAGAGAGAGAGAGAGAGAGGCTATCGAAAGCATTTTTGATTTAGGTGATTAGCTGTATTTAATTCGTCTATTGTTATTTGTTTAGATTGACGACCAAAACACTCTGGCCTACCTTTGCAACTTTCTCATAGAGAATTTTGACGACCAAACTCTTTACCTTTGCACCTTTGTGATAGAGAACTTGAAAAACAAACCATTTACCTTTGTACCTTTCTTACAGAGAATTTGAAGACCAAACCATTTACCTTTATGCCTTTCTTATAGAGACTTTGAAGACCAAACCACTGACCTTTGTACCTTTCTTATAGAGATTCGAGGACCAAACTATTACCTTTGTACCTTTCTCATAGAGAATTTGAAGACCAAACCACTTACCTTTGTACCTTTCTTATAGAGAATGTGAAGACCAAACCATTTACCTTTGTACCTTTCGTGTAGAGAATCTGAAGACCAGACTATTTACCATTATACTTTTCTTACAGAGAATTTGAAGATCAAAACATTTACCTATGTACCTTTCTTATAGACAATCTGAAGACCAAAGCACTGACCTTTGTGCCTTTCTTATAGAGATTTAAAAACCAAAGCATTTGCCTTTGTACCTTTCTTATGGAGAATGTGAAGACCAAACCATTTACTTTTGTACCTTTCTTATAGAGAATTTGAAGAAGAAAGCATTTACCTTTGTACCTTTCTTATAGAGAATGTGAAAACCAAACCATTTACCTTTGTACCTTTCTTATAGAGAATGTGAAAACCAAACCATTTACCTTTGTACCTTTCTTATAGAGAATGTGAAGACCAAACCATTTACCTTTGTACCTTTCTTATAGAGAATGTGAAGAACAAACCATTTACCTTTGTACCTTTCTCATAGAGAATATGAAAACCAAACCATTTACCTTTGTACCTTTCTTATAGAGAATGTGAAGACCAAACCATTTACCTTTGTACCTTTCCTGCATCTTCACCACCTGAGTGCCTTGCACGCTCATGGTCTTCTGAACCACTTTCAGGCTGGCCTCACGCTCCAGCGCCATGACGTCATTCAGCTCCGTCATCGGTACGACCTCAGCGTTCCGTTTGAAGCGGTATGACGTCACCGGCTCTGTCCTCCTCTGACGTCGGTGCAGCGCGTGCTGAAGAAGTGACCTGACCTCCACCCGTTCTGCTCCCCGACAGTGCAGGACCAGGGTGGCTGGAATGGAACAGACGGTGCCTCATCAGCATCACCCACCTGGGCTGAGGGCCAGGTGTCACAGTGAAGACAGCTGTGCCTTTCTGTGGGATCAGCAGTAAAGAAAATCACTTGCAGCCAAGGACAAAATGCTGGCTCCATTATGACTCCATCTCCGGAGTCTGAGAGTCTGGCATTGGTCACGAGATTTGCTCCTTGTGATGGATGGCACCACTTCTATATGCTGAAGTAATTGATTATCAGCACAAGATGTTGGTCATCTCCGCCATGGACTATCAAGTCATGCAGGGCTGGGATACTTCATCAGGGGCACCTGTGTTTGTGTCCACGTGTGATTGTTCAGACAGGTCTGCATGTATTGAGTATATGACAACATCACTTGCGCTTACAGGCAGAAATTGGTGGCACTTCAAATTTTGTGGCCCTTTATGCCCTGCTCTCATGGTGACCTTCTCGATGTTCTCTCCATGTCTGTGGCCTCGGTTTGATTCATTCGGGTCTACCGGTATCAGTGAGTCCATGGGGGCTGTCGTTGGACGGACGTGGTGGCGCCCTCAGGAGGAGAGCTCACTCACGCCGGCTCCGTGACTAAGCAATTATGGTCATCAATAGTGGGCTTATTAGGCGGTGTCCTGCATATGTTAGATCAGAACAGGCGCCATTGACACTGAACACCACCGAAGTGATTCTGCAGCAGTGCAGTGTCTTCTCCTGTGGGTTGCCTCCGGACGACTTGACATTGACTGCTCCCTGTGAATTGCCAGTACCAGGGCTGTCGCTGTGGACGGGGAGTTGGAATGAGGGGCATGAGTGCATTGCCACTGAGATGGAACAGAAGATGGGACAGAAAGAGAAAAAAAAAACAAGAAAAAAAAAACGGAAGAAACTTGTGGCGCCACGACTGACCCCCATCTTAAGAGTCTTGCCGTCTTGCCTGGGGCACGAAGTTCGCTCCTCTGTGACAGGTACCTGCCGGTGATGCAGGCTGAGGTACTACATTAGTGGCGGGAATTTGGCGTCATCTCGCTAGTGCGTGTCACACAGGCTGAGTTATCTCATCAGAGGCACGGTCTGTATGGTCTGTAGCAAGATTGATGCGTGCTGAAGCACCTCACTAATGACACCAGTTTATTTCCTGTCAGGCAGATAGTGCCATTCATGTACAATTGTTGTTTGTCCTTCGCGGGCGAAGATGACCACGACCTCTGGGTGGTGGTGGTGGTGGTGGTGGTGGAGTATGTGAGGATGGCTGATCAGACTGACCCTCTGTTGCAGTGTGGACAGTGCAAACGTGGAGGTGAGCTACACTGAAAGGTGGTGTTTACACTGTCCCCCCTCCCCCCTTCCCCCTCCCCCCCTCCCCTCCCCCAAACATTATGCTCCTGTACTTCCACTGGCCTTTTTTTCAAAATCTTTCACTCCGGATTTGATCCTGGTGCTACAGGCTGAGTGATCTTGCACAGTTTCTTCCCAGGGGGCAGGGGCGATGCTGTAGCATTTCAGAATGAGGACCTCATCAATGGCGAAGGAAATGGTTTCCTCTCTGGCACATTGCGTCCTTTCATGCAGGAAGAGGTACGTCATCAGTGGGTATAACTTTGTTCATTTCTGGCAGATGGCGCTATTCATTCAGGCAGAACTTTCATGTTAGTGGCACAACATTTCTGTATATAATGGGAGGTAACATCATTCGTCCAAGAGGAGTAACCTCATTAGTAGCCACAAGATACGTTCATCTTTGGCAGGTGGAGACTTTTCACGCAGAATGAGACACCTCCATAATGGCACGAAATGTGTACATCTTTGGACAGCTTGTGTTATTTCATGGAGGCTGAGCTCCCTCATTAATAGCAAACATGTCTTCACCTCTGGCAGCTTTTGGCTTTCGTATAACCTGATTAATGGCACAACATTTCTTTATTACTGGTAAGTAGCTCCACTCATGCAAAATTTAAAAAAAACACTTATTAACAGCACGTAAAACGTTATCTCTGGCAGGGACTGCACTGCTATTCTTGCAGGCTGAGCTATCTCATTGATGGCACCAAATTTGCCATTCTTGCAGGCTGACATCCATTGATGGCACCAATTTGCCATTCCGCGGGCTGAGCTATCCATTAGGGCACCAATTTGCCTTTCTGCGGGCTGACTATCCATTGAGGGCACCAAATTTGCCATTCCGAGCGAGCTATCTCATTGAGGCACCAAATTTTGCCATTTTTGCAGCCGACTACTCATTGATGCACCAAATTTGCCATTCTCGCGGCTAGCTATCTCATTAGGAAAACCAAAAATTTGCCATTCTTAAGGCGAGCTATCTCACTGATGGCCCCAAAATGTCCCCATTCTCGCAGCTGAGCTATCTCGTTGGTGCCCCAAAATTTGCCATCGGGCAGGCGAGCTATCTCATTGTGGCACAAATTGCCATTCTCGCAGGCTGATATCTCGCTGATCCCCAAAATTTTTGCCATCTGCGGGCGAGCATCTCATTTGATGGCCCCCCAAATTTTACTTATGTATGTGGGCCTCCCCCAGGAATATACAAACTTTTAAAAGGCACGAAATGTTTAAGTTTGGGGAAGAGGCCCATTGTTTCAGAGAGTACCTCAAAAATGGCACAACATCTTCTTTAAGGGGCTTCCCTTCCGAGGACCTCCTGCTGCCCGCTCTCCACGTTTTCTTCTACTGATGCATGGCAAACATTGACTTCCGGAATACCCGGGAGGACTCCGGAAAACCGGGGGACACGGGGAAAAGCCCCAAAACCCAAAGGGCTCTTGGGCTGCCCCCCTTTTGCCTTAAACTGGGGCACTAAAAATAAAAGGAAAAGATCCCCAGGTTTCCCACCAAAAAGGGGGGAGAAGATGAATCCCTGGGTGCCAACCAATAAAACAGAAAATCCCAAACGGACAGAACAGGACAAAGGGGTACCGTGTCTGGGAAAGCGTTTCGCTACCACCCGGGGGAGAAGACCCACAAAAAAGGGATGGTGGCCGGCCCATGCCGGCCGAAAACCAAACCTGCCCGAGAAAAACGAAACTGAATTTTGGGAAAAGGATCAAAAACCCAAAGACCTGCACTGAAGGAAAAGCCCGGAACACAAACTAGCCCAATATGGGACATGTTACACATGAAGACCCTATGAGTAAAACACCCAAAAGAAAACACCTCCAAAAAATCCGACCCAAGAAAAGATGGAAAAAATCAAGTCCAAAAGAAAAACCCAAAGAAGCAAAGAAGACCGCACGCCGCTGAAAAACAAGGCTTGGGAAAAACGGGGAAACCTAAAGAAAAAAACAGCGCCCTCCAAACGGAAACTGCGAGGAAGAGGAAGAGCAAAAAGAAAAGACACAAGAGCGCTTTTTCAGAACCCCTTTCCCTTTTCCGAACACTGTTTGAGCAGCCAAAACTGGGGCCCTAAGTTTGGACAAAGGATTCTTGACAGCACTGGGAAAACAACTCGACTCACGAGCAAAAAACCACTCGACATTTAGGTCTGGTGTGGCCAACCAACCCTGAGGAACATTTATGGCAAGCCCCAACGTTTGGGGGAAATCAAAAGGGGTCGACAAAAACCAGAGCCAATCATCACCCGGGCCAAACGGAATTACCTTACCACTTTAACAATAAATGTCCAAGTGCTGGAGTGTCTCCACAGGCTGCTGCGATCGGCTTGGAGAAACCAGAAGATCCGCATTCGCAGTGGCAGACGGCAGATGGGTGTACATCCCCAAAGAGCAAAACTCAAGTGACCTCACCAGTTTCAGTCCAATATCACTAACTGAACGTTCCGAAGGGAAAATCTTCTTCTCTGTCATGCACAAGGCTGACCAGGTACCGGAATGGAAACAAGAACTTGATGTGTCAGTCCAGAAGGTGCATCCCAGCGTGGCTGGCTGTGTAGAACACGCCACAATGCCTGGGACGCAATCCAAAAAAGCAAAAACAGAATAAGAGAGACCTGGACGAAGTGGTGGCTTGATCTGGCAAACGCATATGGATCTGTGCCCCCACCCCCCAGGGGGGGGGAATAACAGATATACAGTTGGCTCTTGAGATGTACCAGTGCCAAAGAACATCCGCGACCATGCCTCAAGAATACTTCAATGGCTTCTCACAATGCGGTTTCTCTACCAAGAGTACACAACTGATTGATCACTTGGGAAGTGGCATTGCAATGGCTGTGCAATTTTCCCAATACAGTTCGTGCTGGCAATTGGAAGTAATCTTGAAAGCAGCAACAAACAACGCGCGACAAACAGACCTTTGCGATGGATACAAGAATGCCTCCTCTCAAGGCCTTCATGGATGAACACAACAGTGATTTCATCCAAGAAGACGGACACATCATGTCTGGAGAGGCTGGACGACATAGTTGCCTCATCCAAATGAAGTTTCAAGCCAAAGAAAACACGGAGTCTCTCACTGAGGAAAGGAAAAGATGGCCGAATCTGTGGTCTTCATAGTTGCCAACCAGGCCAATCCAACAGTCCCAGAAGACCCAGTCAAGAGCCACTTGGCAATGGTATATGATACCTGAAAGACACACAAAGAGCAAAAAGAATCCTAAGCAGATGGAGGAAGAAGGCTCAGACCCATTGAACCAGTGTGGGCTCCCTGGCAATACAAGGTCTAGGTGTCTGCAGTTCATGCTGATACCAAAGCTCCTATGTCATCTGATGATATACCATCTGCACCAGCACAGTGGAGGCAATGGAAGCCAAAATCAACAAGTTCACAAGAAAAGGCTTGGTGTCCCACCCTGCCCTGACTGACACGCGCTGTAACTGTCGCCAAGCAAGTCTCAAACTACCACTGAAATCCATCCTGGAGGAATACAAAGCAGGAAACAGACTTCAAAGCATGCGGAGAACTCAGGAGACAAGGTGGTAGAAGCAATCAAGCCCCAGCTGAAGCAGGCAGAAAAAGGGAAAGTTCAAGAGGCGATGGTTTCTGCAAAAGAAAGTCTCAAGATCAGAAATAACGGGACACACACAGACCAACAGACAAGGACGGGGGGTGACCAAAACTGAATGGTGGTCAAAGGCCAAAGGAAAAGCCAAAAGGACAGCTGTTTCAGGAGATGAGAAAAGAAGAAGACCAAAAAAGACTCCAAAAAGCAGTCCAGCAGAGCCAGCAAGGGCAATGAACAACGGGAGAATGCACTCCAAAGAAGTCTAACTTGGAATGACATTTGGCACAGGGCCCCCTCTCAGATCACTTCATTCTCAGATCTGCCTATGACCTTCTGCCCTCAAATGCAAACCTGGTGAAGTGGGAAAACAGAAGATCCTGCATGCCCCCTCTCCATGAAAAACAAACAGGGAGCATTTTCAAAAGCTCATGTAAAGTAGCCCTGGCTCAAGGAAGGTACACATGGAGGCACAACCAAGTGCTCAAAGAAATTGTACAAGTAGTCTGGGCTAGTACCAACACCACAAAAGGAAAATTTCAGGACTCCAAAAGCACCCGCAACATTCTTCACGGCAGGAGGCAGAAAAATCAGGGCCAAAAACAACAGTGCCACCGAAACATGCGGGGCAGAGTCTGCTGGATGGGGCAGATGACGGGGAGTGCACTGCAGACCTCCCAGAATGGAAGAGTCACCCAGAGATCATCAGCAAGAGTGGCATGAGACCAGACATAGTAGTCCACTCTAAGTCAACCAAGCAGCTGATCATGATCGAGCTCACGGTGCCATATGAGAACAGAATGGAGGCAGCTCAAATCTACAAGACTGAAAAGTATGCTGATCTGCAAACACCTGAGGAGAGAAGGCTATCAGGTCAAAGTCCTCACTGCAGAAATTGGAGCTAGGGGATTTGTAGGAACGTCTGCATACAGCCTCATGAAACAGCTCTCATTTGCAGGGAAGGAAAAAACCCCAGAGCCTGAAAGCAAGGGCAGAAGCGGCAGAGAGGTGTTCAAGCTGGATTGGTCAAGGAGGAACAAAAGTGAACTTCATAAGGCTTAATTTCCCTACAAATATCAGGTGTCCCTGTGGCCAGTGGTTAAAGCGCGAGTCATTAAGTAGAAAATGAGCATGTCCAGGGGGGCCCATGGGTTCGAATCCCAGCCATGGCTCGTCCCAAGAGGGGGAAAAAAAAGGGGCAGCAGAGGGACATCCGGAATCATGAACCGGGTGGGGCCCAACCCCCCTAGAGTGTCAGGAGATAAGGGCCGAAACACTTGCTTGAAGGGGGCTTCTCTTCCGAGGATCTCTGCTGCCACGCTCTCCACGAGTTTCTTCTACTGGAAAGCATCTTTCATGCATGATAAGACCGCCACATTCATGGCCGGAGATGTCTCCCTCTGGGGGCACGTACAGGCAGTGATGCCAGATGACTTACCTTGTTATACAGCTTCAAGGGATTCACCTCGCCGGGGACAGATTCAGGCAGGATGAAACTCATCGTCGGAGGCAAGGGATTTGTCTCCCCAGGCTGTGATCACTCATTAGAAATACCAGGCTGACCTGGAAAGCTCCTCCTCCTCATCGGTGAAAGCAATGGTCAGGTACATGGATGTTGGCTTATTACTGAATATACCTTTGTTTGTCAATACATTTCATACCTATCTGACCTCGGCGGATTTTCACACCATATGCGTCAGTATGAGTTCCCTCCCAATACTTTTCAAAAATTATGGATTTGAATCAGGCAATCAATCGTTTCTTTGGGTAAAAAAAATACTGTCAAACTTCAAACTGATAATGAACATATAGGGAACAGCATTACATAATATCCACACCAACCATGCAATGAAATATAGACATTCGGCGTACCTCTCTCTCTCTCTCTCTCTCTCTTTTTTTCTCTCTCTCTCTCCCCTCCCCCTCTCTCTCCCCTTCTCTCCCCTCTCTCTCTCTCTCTCTCTCAATACATATCTAAACATTTTTTGAAACTTGAACAATTAGACTAAAAATTTATTAAAAATGATAAAAATAGATATCAAAACGCGATATCGCAAAAGTAGTCTTTTATGCACTCAAAGCCAGAGAAAATCTATTATAAGAAAATAAAATACTAAGAGGGCTGGCAATTGTTACCTAAACATATAAGATTTGAAATATGAAATATATCATGATACAGACGAGAATGGAAGATGGAACTGGAAGAAGAAGATAGAATTTGTGTAAAAGAATGAGGAAAAATGATAGACTGTCTAGAAGGAGAGACTGGGAAAAACTGAGAAAGATTGGACAAATGTACAATAAGGGAAATATCTGAAAAAGGGTTTATGTTCTTGCATATGCATGTATACTTTATACAAGTGCATGACGATGAGAAGGTGGGATCATGATAACAGAAGGATGGAAGTATTGTAGAGATGTATGTTGGATGAATATGTATAACATGTATATATGTATAAGTAGACATGGATCAGAAGACAGGACATGTGCGGACAGATAAAAGATGTTGGCGTGCAGGTTACATGTTCAGGGCTTTGGGTGCGAGCTTGTGTGTCTGGCCCGCACGCCCCATGCGGCTCGCGGTCTCTCCACCCTCCCCCTCCCCTCTCTTGCGCTCCGGCTGTGGTGGTGGGGGTGGGGGGAGGGGGAGGGCGAGCGGGCCGGACGCCAACAAAAGACGTCGGAGCACAGCTGCCGACCGGCGCGCCCGGTGCGGCTCGCGATCTCTCGCTCCCCACCCCCCACCCCCCCTTCCTCCCCTCTCTTGCGCTCCCGCTGTGGTGGGGGATGGGGGGAGGGGCGCGGGGCGCGCGGGCCGGACAGCAACAAGACACGTCAGAGCACAGCTACCGCGCGCGCCCCGTGCGGCTCGCGGTCTCCCCTCCCACCCACCCCCCTGCGGCTCGAGGTCTCCCCCCCCCCCTCCCTCCTCCCCTCTCTTGCGCTCCCGCTGTGGTGGTGGTGGGGGGGGTGGGGGGGCGTGGGGCGGGCGGGCCGGACAGTAACAAGAGATGCCAGAGCACAGATGGCACATTTCATTTCATACTGTTTTCTTTTGAAAAATCGAAAATTTGTGACGCTGCGAACTCTTTGTGTATAGATCTTTGGCCTCACAATAAATGGCGCGGCGTTAAACGCGCGTCAAGAGTCAAGAGTCTCTCTCTCTCTCTCTCTCTCTCTCTCTCTCTCTCTCTCTCTCTCTCTCTCTCTCTCTCTCTAATACACACACACATACACACACACATACGTATACACACACATATGCATGAAAACACACACACACACACACACACACACACACACACACACACACACACACACACACACACGCACGCACACACACACACACACACACACACACACACACACACACACACACAGGCATATGTGCAACACACATACACACACACACACACACACACACACACACACACACACCACGCACGAGCGCATGCGCAGAGACTGACAGACAGAGAGAGAGAGAGACGGAGACGGATATTTATTCATTAATAGGCCATTGCCCCTCATGAAGGGGTGCAGCTGAACAATCATTCCAAACTAGAATATTTCCAGTTCAATACATCAAGACAACGAAACAGCTCGCAACTTAAATGCTTAATATAAGAAAATGGATAGGTTTCTAATTGTTCGTTCATTATTTGATGCAAAACGCAAACTTAGTCGAAAAAGACTCGGATAATCATAGTACTTTAAAGGTATATATCGCACTCTTATATCATTTAGTGTAGGACAACATAAGACAAAATTCATCTCGTCTTCTTTCATTTATTGACATAATGGACTAATTAAATCGACCTGAGTGTGTTGTTTGTATCAATATTGATGTACAGCAATATCCGAAATGCCAAGTCTGAATCTTGTTGTTACAATTTTAAGATGTTGTCAAGGTTCAACATTAAATGCGTTTTATCGACAGCTATTGTGCAAATCGTTCATATATACTGAACCTCTCACTTTTTACATGAAAATCCCAAGAGTAGGCCTACCAGTCTGTGATGAACGATTTACTCCCTCAACACCTTGGTTCAGCCACACGTACCCAAAACCGAACATACAGAATTTACAACAAATGCCTAATGCCCAGTTTGTCTTGTCACGAGTATCGAAATCGAACAGTGTTCTACATATATACTTTTCGGGGTAAGCTCAACTCATCCATTCTTGTCAATTTTATCCAGTATCATATACGCCTTGTAGCAGAATTTATGTAAATTGGAATCTGTTTGTCTCTCCTTAAATTAAATCATCTGGTATTTGCATTTGGACTCCTAAAAACTTTTTATGAGCAAAAAGGTGTATTTTTTTCACAATGGCGAGCTGCACTACTAAGTCTCCACAATTCAACACCATATTGAGCCATTGATTGTATTTGTGCATCAAAGAGTTTCAGGTATACGACAAGAGATTTACAATTTAACTTAAATGATTTGTGCAAGATACATAACAATGCATCTTTGGCCCTGCTGGCAAGATTTTGACATGACACATCAAAACTCAACCTTGTTGAAAAATAAATGCCTAAATATGTGTAAACATCAATAAGGAGCACAGGATTCCATCATAAGTCCAATGTTTTCTAACTGCTAAGTATCCACCTTTCTTGAATACAGCTATATTACTTTTCCTCATCTTCACATTTGGATGGAGTGCTGATGCTGCCCTATGTAGACTGTTTAATTGTGTCTGTAACCAATTACTGTTTCAGACGGAAGGGCTACGTCATCAGCCAAAAGCGATATGAATATTTCAAAATAATCACATGTAAATGTTGCATCATGTCTCCCGTTTATGATCGTTTCTATCGCTAGTTCATTTATGAATAATGAAAACAACACAGGACTAGTAACATCACCTTGTTTTACCCCTCTGGTACAGTTTATGTAGTCTTTAACTCTGCACCAGAACGAATTCTAGCCTGGCACTATTGAATCTGAAAGCAACGTTGAGTTTGAGGTTGAAGCAAAACTGCTTTGTATTAGAGCTAATAATGTGTACATGTGGTCGAAGGTAGAATAGCCTCTTTTAAATCCTGCTTGACATTCCCCTGTAATATCGTGCAGTTCAGCACATTCTTGGATCCTACTGTTTATAATGGAATTATAGGTTTTACTGCTAGTATCGCATCGCAATATCCCTCTGTAGTTATTTGGATCGTCTGTATCGCCTTTTTAAAATAAAAGTAGCGCAATACTTTCTGTCCAGTTATCTGGGAATATCCCCCTATCAAACAAAGTATTAAAACGTTTAACAAAAAAAAAATCAATAACTCGACTATTCACATATCTCAACATTTCACCAATAATTCCATCTGGACCGGCAAATTTACCAGTCTTTAACTTCCCCATCGCCAGCAACACCTCGTCCCTCGATGTTGGGCGGCTCACAGAATCATCGTCCTTATATCCAGAACTGAAATTATCTTCGCTGTTGTCACTTATACAAGCATCTTCTGTTTGTAAACTGGTTTTGAGCAACTGTTTACAAGGATTGTACCAATCATCGATTGTTAAATTGTTACGTGGTTGTTTTCTTTTCGAGGAAATTTTATGCACATTTCCCCCAAATCACTTTTGATCATTTAGTGATGGGATTAATGACCCCAATAATTTGTCATTATCATGTTTTTCTTTCAGGTGTAGGAAGTTCTTATACTCTCTGCTATTCATGCAGTAAGCGGCACCACCAGTATCATCCAACGTCTAATCGAAATGTTTTTAGCAATCTTTCTTGCTTTTGATTTACTCAGTTTACGTTCTGTGTCATACCAATCACTTTGTTCATCGTTCTTGTTCAGAGAGATTTGTTTTTTTTCATACAACCAGCATAAGTTTTGATACATATCACAAACACATTCAGGGCCGCATTACAGTCACGATCGATCACATTAACAGCATCATCAAAAGATGATAGCGCTTTATGCGACTGCACTGCTTTAACATATGTTGGTTCAAAATAAGGATTCCACACAAACGTTTCAACAACTTCACATTGCTTTCCAATATTCTCAGACACAGGATTGAAACTTTGCACTTTAAAATGAAATTCGACAGGCAAATGGTCAGATTCCAATCTCTAAGATACAACTAAACTACAAGAAGAGAGAGAGAGAGAGAGAGAGAGAGAGAGAGAGAGAGAGAGAGAGAGAGAGAGAGAGAGAGAGAGAGAGAGATGCAATAGCGGATGAAATGTAGTCTTACTCAGGCATAGTAGACTCAGTGTGTATCCAGTCATGATTCCCTGCAACGGAGAGGGTTCGTCCTACCCTCTGCCTTCTGAGCTGAACGTTTTATAGCCACTGGACACGTGAGGTCACTGGGTAAGATCGATTAGAATTTACCAAACAATGATAAAAAAAAAACCCCACAGTAGTCTTTGTTATGACGCAGTAATTGTTCACTTTTGAAGGTGCCCTGCGTTTTGAAACGAAAAAAAGAATAACGTGTCATTTAGTTTTAATGTGCTATGGTCACGTCGGGATCACACACACACACACACACACACACACACACACACACACACACACACACACACACACACACACACACACACACACACACACACACACGCACACACACACACGCACGCACGCACGCACGCACGCACGCACGCACGCACGCACGCACAATCACACACACACACACACACACCACACACACACACACACACACACACACACGCGCGCACGCACGCACGCACACACACACACACACACACATACCACACACACACACACACACACACACACACACACACACACACACACACACACACACACACACACAAGCGCGCGCTTACACAGACGCATGCATACACAAATGCAAAAACATTCATGCAGAGACAGACAGACAGACAGACAGACAGACAGGCGAACGGACAGCACACACACGCACACAGGCACACACGCACGTACAGTTGCGCATGCTTACAAGCGTTTATGAGAATTAGACTGACTTATGAACGCACTTCTCAACTCCGACACCCCCCCCCCCCCTCCCAAATAGTAGGGGGCTTAGTAGGTGGTGACCTCCGTATGTTGGATGGGTACAGGCGCCACTGAACACCGAAGTGACTTTACCAGTTATTATCTACATTGAATTCCTTCATTTTCTTTTTGGTGAAGGCTTTGTTGATTCTGGTTCGTCTCTCTCATCCACGAAAATTTACAAATCGAAAAAATAAAGTAGATAAATAAACTTTTTGTTTAATTTTGACAGATGCCATGAAACACTTTTGTAAACCATTTTGAGTCCAAAGCGTCTAATGTTTTCTTTCAAACTATTGTATCTCTTGAATGAGACGCTTGGCTTAAAAAAACATAAACGGCACCACCCTTTAGATAAGTCAGAGAGTTCCTTCTCTCTCTCTCTCTCTCTCTCTCTCTCTCTCTCTCTCTCTCTCTCTCTCTCTCTCTCTCTCTCTCTCTCTCTTGAATGTGTATGTTACAAAACATAACACTTATTTTACTTCTCGGATGATAAAATGTGTACTTCTTTT
>CM031625.1:16946771-16956771 GCA_018398815.1 Conus ventricosus | reverse complement strand
ATCTACATGGTGCTCTCCCTTACATCCTTTGGAATTCTCAGACACAGAACTGAAAGCATTTCCTGTTTCACTGTAATTTTCGCTTCTTATTTTTTTGCAAGTTACTTGTCTTTTACTGTTTTTCCATCTGTTCTGTATTCCGCCCTTTCCTGGCATCTTTGGGAGCTCAATGGATTGTGATCTAATCCCATAGTAAGGGAACACTGTGTAGAACCGGCAGAGTGTCGATTTAACACCTTGGTGACCATGTCCCCTGTTTGAGGGAACATCGCTTTAAAGCCAACAGGAGATCTGTTATACACTGTGCTAAACAATCACAGATTACTGGGATTCTGATGATTCTCTTGCTCGGATCAAAACTGCAAAGGGGAGGAGATCGGTGTGTTGCCACGGTTTCCCACTATTTCCGTTTCCCAGAGTCCTGTTTATTCGCGTAGGTCACTGCCCACTTCCGGGCTGGAAACGTGTTCAGTTGACTGATCTGCCCTTTCAGATTACTATGCATACCAGCTGTTTGTTGTTCACGGTGTTTCGAGGCTGGTGAGCCACAGTGTGTGTGCTTCAGACAGGGCGGTTCAGCACTGTCAGTGGTCTCAGTGGGGTGAACAAACACTCAACACATGAACAGCGGTTCAGCACTGTCAGTGGTCACAGTGGGGTGAACAAACACTCAACACACGAACAGCGGTTCAGCACTGTCAGTGGTCACAGTGGGGTGAACAAACACTCAACACATGAACAGGAAGTAGACACAGAGCTAGTCAGTTCCACCGGATGTGTTGAATGCCTTCAGTGTGAACAGAGACACAGAGCCAATCAGTTCAACCGGATGTATTGAATGCCTTGTGTGTGATCAGGAAGTAGACACAGAGCCAGTCAGTTCAACAGGAAGTATTGAACAGGAAGTAGACACAGAGCCAGTCAGTTCAACAGGAAGTATTCAATGCCTTCAGTGTGAACAGGAAGTGGACTGTCATGTGACGTAGCCTCACATCAAGGCATGTGACGCTCCATCACATGTAGTTAGTGATATGAATCATTTCCCCATGCCACAACTAAAGGAAGAATATTCATGTGGCTTGACTAGTGTAGCGGGCGTCCCCAAAATAATTGTGAGATATACTCATTAAAGAAACAAACATGGTCATTGGGTGAAAGTGACCACTGAGTGATAGTTTAACAAGGGCTGGTAAGGTAAGGTGCTGGTCATGTGTTTTGAACACTGAGTATGCACTCACTAGGAGGAGGGAGGAAAGAATCAGTTTTAGCCCAGCAGATGGCCTAGAGACTCGAACCTGTCAGGACGGTGGTCCTCTCTGCTGACCAGTCATTACCAGGTGAGCGATAGATAGTTGGGGAAAGCTACAGGGGAAAACTTAAAGAAAAGAGAAAGAAAGAATTCATATGTTGAATTGGGAAGCAGGTTACTTACACGAACCTTATTCGTGTTTCAGCCCTTCACCCTTCACCCTTTACCCTTCGCCCTTCACCCTTCACCTTTCACCCCGTGAGGTGGTTGAAGATGGCCATGGTGTGGGGAACACACCAGTAGTTCGGCCCCAGCAAGTACCAACTCCAGGGAGAGGAGTTGGAACTCGTCATTTCTCAAGAGACAGAAGAAGTCGAGGAAGAGAAGTCGAGACTCGTATCTCCAGGACAGGAGAATTCGAGGGGGCAATATATTGTCTCAGAGAGACAGGGAATTGAGAAAGCATGGAAGCTTTTACTTGAGGCAGGCAGGGCATCAGTGATTACGGGAGTTATGTATTCTCCTGGTCCGGATTTTTGGGATAACGGAATGTGAAGGCCATGGCTTTATAGAAGCGGAACTAGATTATTTTATCTCTCAGTGTAAAGAGAGATACATGTGTGAAGATTATTTTTTCTCTCAGTGTAAAGAGAGATACATGTGTGAAGATTAATTTATCTCTCAGTGTAAAGAGAGATACATGTGTAAAATCTGTTTACAAGTTGTTGATGTGATTTAGTAAAGTGTTTTCCCTGAAGGAGAGGGGGAGAAGAAAAACATTCGGTAGTGCGCCTTTTGGTTGATTGGAAAGATTGCGTGTGCGTATGGAGTAAATGCTGTCATGAATGCGCGGGTGCAAAAATGACAGTGTGACAGTGGTGTATATTGTGCAGGATTTGTTTTTCCCGTCTCCAGTTTCACGGGAGACAGTGATCAATAGGGTGCTGTCTGAGGGCTTCTTTTCCTTTCTTGATTTCATCTCACTGTTCCGGTTCTGTGTATCCTTTCATTTCCTTTTCACCCCCTTTTTCAAAACCTCTTAAACCTTCTCATCAATAAGCTCCTATCTAGTTTTCTTTTCTACATTTTCATCTTTTAGGTAAGATTTCCGCTAGTTTGTGTTTCTTCCCCTCTTTTTAATTGTTTGTGCTTCCATTTGTTTTGTAAATTTATATTCATTTTTTGTATAAGGCGGTACATTTGTTTTGTAAATTCATTTGGAATTAAGTAAGAAAGAAAGACTGACAACAAGAACATTTAAGAACTAAAACTTTATAAAGAATTTATTTCCAGAAAACTTTAGTATTGTGTTTTTTCCTTTCTTAGGAAAAACAGATTTGCATTGAACTTCATTTTTTTTTTTTTTTTACATTCCAAATTGATAACAAAATACTTCTGGAAAAATACATTCCTTGTGTTTCATATCTGCCCTGTTTTAGTAAGCGGTTTTCTGTTTACACGGAAATTGAATTCTTTATTTGTATATACTATAATTACGGTTTTGTGAAACATAACATCATCATATATCGCCTTATTTTTATCCATACTTAGAAATTGTTTGGTGTTTATATCTGTTGACGGTTCATTATGGATGAATTTTGATAGAAAATATGTTAAACAAAGCGGAACGCTTGGTTTTGATGGAGAAAAACTTACCAACTATGTGCAACAATGCATAGAGAGGGCCAGACAGCTAAACAGAGGAAGATGAAGAAAAAAGACTACAGAGGGAAGCTGAAGCTGAAAGAAAAAGATGACAGAGGAAGCTGAAATTGAAGAAAAAAATTACAGAGGAAGCTTGAAGCAAAAGAAACGTCAATTTAAAGTTGAGGCAGTTAAACTTAGATACTGATGCTGAAATTAAAAGAATCCAGGAATCGAGAGACCTCCACCAGTCGGGTCCCGCAAAGCGCACCTCACCAAAAGCGGCAAATATTCCAAGTTTACCCCTTTTGAGGAAAAAACGGATGGACATTGATTTTTCTTTTGCCGATTTGAAGTCACGCAACGCTTGTGAGTTTGCCAAAGAAAAGTGGACATGGTAATATTGCGTCGTTGGATTAAGGAGCGCCTTGACACCTGTACCACTCACTTGCAGCGAAACAAAATTTAACTTGGGATCAGTTGAAAGATAACTCCTCAAGAAATTTCAATGTTCTGCTGCTGATCGTTTTCCGCGAACTACCACGTTCTAGTCGCCCTGACAAAGGAGAACGTTCCGTCGTTTCTGATCCGTAAACTGAGTCAATGTTATGGATCGAAGGATCGATTTATATCTAAAACTAACAAAACCTTTCAATCACTGCAATCTCCTTCTTAGAGAACAACTTTTTCCCTAGAGCGAGAGCAAAGATCTGGCCACTTCCTTAAAGAAAGGCAATTTTGAAAACGTGGAGAATGTTCAGATGGCTATGATCATATTGTATCGCTCACCCAGAAATGGGCTATGGACAAGGAAAGGAGAATTTCCATCTTTGAGTTCATGCGTCATGTACTATCCCATCAGGACAGGAAGATACCGGAAAGGAAATCGTGGGTCATTTTTGAGACCGCAAGGATAAACACCTATCCTAGGAATGGACAGGATCATTCCGCGGTTCAGTGACATTCATCATTACCAGTACTCACTCGCCGGAAAAACCCGTTGCTGTCAGCCAACGTTCCGAGGTCGAGGACACGACCACCGCGTAGACCTTTTGGGCCAGTTCGAGGACAGAACCGAAGTTCACCAAAATCAGTCAGACTGCGATCAGACATGCGATGTTTCTATTGCGAATTGCAAGTTCCATTTAAAATGAAATGCCTTTCCAAAACCAAATTGATTCAAAATCCGCCATTATTCTCCACTGATTGTAAGAAGCCTGTTTTTGCACCAGAACAAACAGTATGATGGACAGTGTTAGAAACGGACCATCAATAGATTGCAGCTTCGGTTTTGCGAGACACTGGGTGTCATGCACCACCTGCTGGTGTAAAAAATCTTTCGTGCTTCAACCAGTGAATCTCGACACACTGACCAAAAGTGTAGGATCGTTTGGAGGCAAGATTGAAAACTTTCCGCTGTGCGAAAATTTCCAGTCGCTACCACCGTTCTACTCCGGATTTCTTACCGCCTGTGTTATTGATAACCATTCTGCGACTTGATCTTGGGCAATTTGCCATGTCGCTACAGTACATGGTGGGTGCAGGAGACGTTCGTTCCTGCTTGTGATACTAGATCAACCGTCATCGAGCAGGAAGCTACAAAGCCGCTAAAAGTCTCATACTGGATGAACTTCTCCATTACCCCAGATGAAATAAAAGAAAGGCAGGAAAAAGACGAACGCTGACGACAATACCTTTCTTTTCTGGCTTACTTTCTGCTGCTAAACAGACTGTCGCTGACGTACCAACGGAACAAACCAACGACATACAGGACTCGACTTTCCTCTACAGGTGTGTACTGGACAGGACAACAAACAAGTTGTGGTTTCTCAAAACCACTTAGAGAAACAAGTACTACACACGGCTCATGATCCTTTGTTAGCTGGTCACTGTGAATCAAAAGAACATTAAAGAGAGTTCTTGATTATTTTTTATTGGCCATGTGTCACAAAGGAAGTTACGAAAATACTGCCGCTCATGTGACATCAGCCAAAGACATCTCAGCAAGGTCGCGTCCCAAGGTGACACCATTGCACAAAATGCCTCTCATTTCCGTTCCATTTCGGGAAGATAGCTTTTGATCTTGTTGGACCTTAACACTGTCCTTCTTCCGATATCGCTATACTTAACTTTGGTGGATACAGCGACAAGGTATCCAGAACGATTCCGCTGACGAAAATTGATACAGTGTCCTGCGCTGAAGCCTCTCTTGCGAATTTTTCAGAGTGGTTCTTCCAGACGAAATTCTCTCGATTGTGGAACCAATTCATTTCTGATCTCATGAGAGAAATTTACAGACTGTAGTCAAGTCTCGTTCCATTTCAACACGCCATATCATCCCCAATCGAATGGCATGTTGAACGTTTCAATGGAACGATAAAGTCCATGTTGAGAAAAGTTGCAAAGGCAGGAACCCCCATGAATGGGATCGTTCAACCGGCTTTGCTTTTTGGCATACAGGAAATGCCGAACGAAACGCTGGATTCTCACACATTTGAGCATTCTTCGACACACACCAAGGGTCATTGATCTAATGATGACATCAATGCACGGAAAAGACGGACAAACCTGACAGTAAAACTGATTACCAATACGTTATATGAACTGCAAAATCAGTTTGAAGGATGCATGTGAGGCCTTGCTCAACATTCACTGATAGAAAAACAGATGTTACTAGGTCTTTGCAGACAGAACAGCAAAGCACGTTCCTTCAGCATTGGGGAAAAGTCTATGTGCTACCACTGATAACAAAACAAAAAAGCCCCTATTTTTTGTTTCGTGTTATGGTGAATGGTCCATTCCAGGAGGTGAAAACTTTCTGCATAAATTACTAAGATCAAAATGCCAACACTGAAAGGACTTGCATGTAACAAGTTGACTAAGTAAGTTGAACGTACAAATTTGCCATCACCCTGTCATTAATGATTAAGTCCTGTGTCATACACGATGTCAACATTACAGACATTCACAGTGATGAATTTGTACCAAGTAACGTACAGGACAGAACACAGGTTATGAAAACAGCAAATGTAGGAGTGTTAACATCTAACCAGTGCAGATGAGTGTAACCCCTTCCTAATCATCTATCAAAGGTGTAACCTATGAGGATGTGGTTCAGTCGAATGATTATGTCTACTAGTCAAACGAAAACACAAAGACATTTTGAAAAGACTTTCAGGATTTTACGGATACCCCAGGGAGGTCCAGAAAACTGGTATTGAACCCCATTATTATTCGTTACACTACTAGAAAAACCAGAGCGAACCAGACCATAACCCCCTCCATTTGCAAAAAAAGAGGTGGGTGAGAGAGAAAACAATGTAATGGCGGATTAAAAGGTGATAGAACCTTCTACAACTCCGTACAGCACACCATTTTATTGTGGAACAAACCCTGACGGTATCGGTGCGTTACTGCATCGATTACAGGAAATTAAATAAATCACTGTGATTCGATGCCGAGCCCATCCAGACATGAGAACTTCTGTGGCAATCTCTCAGAATAAATTATTTTGTGAATAATACTTTACAAAAGGCATTCCAATTTACTGTTGAACCATTGCCTGGAACCCAAAAAGTCAGGCAGATTTATTGTCACGGTGTCTGATATTCATGGGACAAATGTAACTTCTTCAAGGAAAGACTATCCTGTTTTTGTCTTTTCTATATGATTACGGTTGTGCCCTCACATTTGACAGTGCATTGTAATCTACTGACTATTTAAATCAAGTGGTATTATATGCTTAATTTGCTTGTTGAAGTGACTGTATGTTTTAACAAGCAAACACCTACTTGATGTTGATGTATAAATATCTATTCTTTGCTTTATTCATTAGTAAAAGAATGGAAAAAATCATCAATTACTTTTATTTCTAAACCTTCTTGTGACGATAATATATATGTATGTGTGATGAGCAAATAACCCTTTAGAAATGTATATAACACATTTTTTGATTGTACAATGTAGACAACCAATTGTTTCCCATTGTCACTGTCAACAATGGAAAAACGTGTGACCATTTCAATGGATCATATAACATATACAGAGAGGGGAAAAAACTGTTTAAACTATGTTTATTTTGTTTACAAGTGCTATTGAAAACGTTTACACTTAGAACTATTCTCATTTCATGAGGGCTTTTTGAAACATATGAATGTATACAAAGATCAAGGGAGAAAATAAGTGCTTCAACAGTCTTAATGTAGAACACAATTTGTACTTTGAATTGTTAATATCCCTAATTGAATTATCCATGAAATGTGTTAAATGTAAATTTAGTGAAGTATGGTGAACAATTATGAATGGTTTTTTAGAAAGACTGAAAGTTTGAAATATGCTAGTTTATGGGGATCATGATGATTTATTCTATACGTTGATTATTAAATTAGTGAATCATGTGTGATGGATACACCAGTTTGAAGATTCCATGGCTGGAAGATGTGTTTTTTAAAAAAAAAAAGTTAAAGTGTTAAGATACCTTTAAAAAAAAAATTTTCTGAGAAAATTGTTTTCACCCCAGGGATCGGGGGTGTCATGTGACGTAGCCTCACATCAAGGCTTGTGACGCTCCATCACATGTAGTTATGATATGAATCATTTCCCATGCCACAACCTAAAGCTGAATATTCATTGGCTTGACTAGTGTAGCGGGCCGTCCCCAAAATAATTGTGAGATATACTCATTAAAGGAAACAACAAGTCATTGGTGAAAGTACTCACCTAGTATAGTTTAACAATGCTGGTAATGTAAGGTGCTGTCATGTGTTTTACACTGATATTCAACTCACTAGGAGGGGGAGGAAAGAAACAGTTTTATGCCCACAGATGTCCCTAGAACTCGAACCTGACCCAGACGTTGGTCCTCGCAGCTGACCCATCATTCCCAGTTGAGCGATTAGATAGTAGGGAAAGCTACAGGGAAACTTAAGGAAACGAGAAAGAAAGAAATTATACGTTGAATTGGGAAGCAGTTTACTTACACTAACCTTATTCGTTTTTTTCAAGCCCTTCATACCCTTCACCCAATACCCTTCGCCCTTTCACCTTCTCCTTTCCACCCCGTGAGGTGGTTGAAGATGGCCATGGTGTGGGATCACACCAGTAGTTCGGCCCCAGCAAGTCCCCGAACACCAGGGAGATATTGAACTCTCCATTTTCTCAAGAGACCGAAGAAGTCGATGAAGAGAAGTCGAACTCGTAACTCCAGGACTTGAGAATTCGGAGGGGGCAATATATTGTCACAGAGATACAGGGAATTGAAAAGCAGGAAGCTTTTAACTTGAGGCATGCAGGGCAATCAGTGATTACGGGAGTTAATGAATTCTCCTGTCCGATTTTTGGATAACGGAATGTGAAGGCCATGGCTTTATAGAAGCGGAACTAGATTATTTTTATCTCTCAGTGTAAAGAAGATACCATTTGTGAAGATAATTTTTTCTCTCATTAAAGAGAGATAACATGTGTGAAGATTAATTTAACTCTCAGTGTAAAGAGAGATACAGTGTAAAATCTGTTTACAAGTTGTTGATGTGATTAGTAAAGTGTTTTCCCTGAAGAGAGGGGGAGAAGAAAAACATTCGGTAGTGCGCCTTTTGTTGATTGGAAAGATTGCGTGTGCGTATGGAGTAATGCTGTCATAATGCGCGGGTGCAAAAATGACAGTGTGACATGGACACAGAGCCAATCAGTTTCCACAGGAAGTAATTCAATGCCTTCAGAGTGCACTGAATGGAACTCCGACTAGTGGAAGGCAAGAGACAGACCCTATCCACTGAACATCTTGAGTGAAGATGAAAGTCGACTGAAGTCAGCTGCCACAAACAGGTGTTTGAATAAGATCAACGAGATGGTCATCTCACGTGCACAACATCTCTGCCTCAAGGTACTCTGATTCTCATTGTTTACCTGGGTTTACAACCTGCCGCGAGATGCTGCCACCACACTTTTAGAAGTTGTTACTTCTTGATTTTTTTTAAAGCCCTTTGTTCACATTGTGAATGTCAATGCCTCCATGGTTTAACTGAGTGTCCCGAGGAACGTTGCTAAGACAACCGTCCAATAGTTGTGACTGCATGGTTCCAGTGTTGTTGTTTGTGTGGCAACATCTGTTTCCATGTCACATAACTCTTCCTTCCTATATAAGAGAAAAATCTTCATTGACATTAGCTCTCTGTAAAATCAATCTCTGGTCTTTGTTCCTTTGTTTGTTTGTTTGTTTCAGAAATGAAGAAGAGGTGTTATTTGACGATGATGGCCAGGCTTTTCCGGCTTACCTGGTCCAATACTGATGACACCGCCAGAACAAGATACAGCGTCGCCCCACCTGTCTGATTGATGCCCGTGACTCCAGCATCCTGGTCAGCTGGGATGCCCTGGACAACCTGCAATGACTGCAGAGCAATCAGGTGTGGGGGGCAACCTCAAGATTGGGAAAATCCGATATGGCGAATTTCACAAATGTCTGGACCTGAGACGTGACAATGACACTTGCTACCTGAGAACAGACACGTGCGTGTGCTGAATAATAACTTCACATGGACTGAAAGTGAAGATCAACTTGACAGGATAACTCCCGTTGCCTCTTACGACTGTGTGGAGATTGACGATTATGTCAATGGAGCGTACTCTCCCTTGCTGGATGCACTCTTCTATGGCACTGTGGTGTCCAGGATGTTTGAGGACTGGTACGACATGTCGCCATTGGGTGACGTCATCACCATCAGAGTTCATTACGGTGACAACATCATTAATGCCTTCTGGACTGGGATTGAATGTCTCTTTGGGGATTCAGATGGTGTGACTTTCTACCCTATGGTAATCCTCGACATAGTCGCCCATGAAATTGCCCATGGAATCACAGAGAAGAACTCTGGCCTGTACTACTATGAGCAGTGGGGTGGTATTAACGAAGCTTTCTCAGACATGACTGGAGAGGCAGCAGAAAGCTACATCGGTGAAGCTGATTGGATGAATGGATTTGACATTACAGTTGGCGACCATCCACCGTTTCGTTATTATGACCAACCAGAAAAAGACAACAAGTCTATCTCTCATGCTGATAACTACACATCCTTCCTGGACCCACACTATGGCAGCGGTGTCTACAAT
>CM031625.1:16941771-16944271 GCA_018398815.1 Conus ventricosus | reverse complement strand
TCATAACACTATTCTTAAAGAAACCAATACTGCGAAATATTTAGGCGTGATTATAGATAGTCGTCTCAAATGGAAAGAACATTACAATTTAGTATGTAAGAAAGTAAATAACATCTTAGCTTTCTTATACAGGAATATCAATGACTGCCCCCAAAAGGTTAAAGACGACTGCTACAAAACACTGGTTAGACCAGTACTGGAATATGGTTGCTCAGTCTGGGATCCTTACCATCTAAAGGACATTGATAACCTCGAAAAGATTCAGAAGAGAGCAGCACGGTTCGTAACAGGGAACCACATCAGAGAAAAGGGGAATACTAGGAAGAACATGAGGAAATTAGAATGGAAACCCTTAGAAGAGAGAAGAGCTTTTATCAAACTTAACATCTTCTTCAAAGGCAGAGCTAAACTAATTGATATTCCAATGGAACAACTAGTATTGAATAAAAGTAACACCAGGAGTGGTGGTCAATGTTACACCATACCTGCATCATATATTGACAACCACTGACATTCATTTTATCCTAGTTCTGTACGGCTGTGGAACTCACTGTCGGGTGCCATCAAGATTGCCACAGATGCAGTCTCATTTAAAAAGCAAATTGATACGACAGTTTTGAGATCTGCATGTTGACGATTTTCTATTTTAACTTCCCCAGATATTTTATGGTTACCTGGGCCTGAATTTGACCATTGCTTTTAACTTCTTGAATATCGAGTGCGACCCCTTGTTGCCAGATTTGCTCCAGGGGCCAACAGTCTGAGTCGCACGATTTTATGTTATTTATTTTTACTTTTTAACATGCGCGCTGGTGACCTACTCGTTTTTGAGTGAACCAGTATTTTAGGAATAAGAAGAAGAATAAGAAGAAGAGATTCCCTCTTCACGAAGAGACAGAGTAACCCGTCATCGAAGAGTTCCCCTTTCACACTCAAGAGACCAAGTAACGTGGACGACAAATACCTATGGTCACATAAACGACATGTCCATCAAACCATTGAGGCAAAACAACTGTATGGCTGCCTTTATATTTCTTTACCTCAGAATCACATAACACATGGATGCATGGTATTACAATATAAACATAAGCCATCCTTTTCTTTTTCATCAAGAAGAAACTATCTTTAAACGTGTGGCGGAAGTTTCCAGAGTCAGTTTGTAACACCTAGAAACCAACGAGAATAGAGACACTGAGGCCGAAATCTTGCACACGAGAGATAAGCAACTCTTGCATAACAGACAAGAATAGTCTGGAAGAAATAGCTTTCACGTGTGCACGTCCCCTCTCCTCCCCCCCCCCCCCCCCCCCGCCCCCCCGCCCCCTCCCCTCCCCCCCCAAGTGCCTGATACGTATGTAACATGTTTTTTTGTTTTTATTCATTCACATTATTGTTGTCGCATATGCAAACAGCAAACAGTGTATATCGCAGTCCACTGTACCACATTGGATAAGCACAAGATCCACCAGCAGAGAAATGTGTCTGTTACGAATGGCTAATTTGGTGTATTACATCAGAGATGGATATACACAGAGCGCGCGGCGGAGCATTCAGAATGAAAAGAGACACTACCCAGGCTTTTATGCTCGCTAGTTTTGGTAACGCAGTCTCTACGCTATTTTTCTCCCTATTAAAGATCTCTGACTGAAGACTGCTAAGCAGATTTGAAATAAATTATTCTTCTATGCAAGGCTGAAAGAGACATACTGAAATCAGCGAATTACCCTTTGCTGTCCTGCACTGGAAGATTATATTCTGCGTGACGTGCGTTGCTATAAAAAAAAAAAAGGTCTGGAGTGTTAGAAATAAAAGTACAAAGGAAGAACATCTGCATTGATTTTTTTTTTCGATTTTCACACAGCGTACGCAGATTTACAGAGACACAGAGTGAAAAAAAATGACTCCAAAAATTACATCAAATTAAATCTTTCTTTTTTTTTTCTAAAGTCTTCCAGTTCGGATGTTCGTGCAAAAACAGATATAAGGGGAGGTGAATAATTATACTACAACATATATTCAAGACTGGCCCCTGACTTTTAACTTTGATACCAAAGAGAACAGATACAGTCTTATCCTCCTCCTCCACCTCCTCCTCCTCCTCCTCCTCCTCTTTTATTTCTTCTTCTTCTTCTTCTTCTTCTTCTTCTTCTTTTATTTTCCCTCTTCTTGTTCTCTTGCACGTCCTCCTCCTCCTCCTCCTCCTCCTCCTCCTCCTCCTCTTCCTCTTCTTCTTCTTCTTCTTCTCCATTATTCTGTTAGGAGTCGCTGAAGCACCACATTGAAGAATAATTCCCCATGTTTTTCCAGTGCCGTCAAATATGTCTCAGGGTTGGCGTCTCTGCATTTGGTTGACGTGCCAGACGGAAGAGAAAGACATACCACCGAGGCCAACACTATTTGACTTTTGCCGAGGACATAATAATCAGGACCATCCAAATATCGTGTTCAGACAGCTGTTTGTCGCTGATGGATTCAGCCACGTCTGTGCCCCTTGGTGTCA
>CM031625.1:16919271-16934271 GCA_018398815.1 Conus ventricosus | reverse complement strand
TCCAATGCCCGTCCAATGTCAGTCCAATGTCAGTCCAATGCCCGTCCAATGCCAGTCCAATGCCCCTCCAATGTCAGTCCAATGCCAATCCAATGCCAGTCCAATGCCCGTCCAATGCCCGTCCAATGCCAGCACAATGCCAGTCCAGTGCCCGTCCAATGCCCGTCCAATGCCCGTCCAATGCCAGTCCAATGCCAGTCCAATGCTAGTCCAATGCCAGTCCAATGCCCGTCCAATGCCCGTCCAATGCCAGTCCAATGCCAGTCCAATGCCAGTCCAATGCCCGTCCAATGTCAGTCCAATGCCAGTCCAATGCCAGTCCAATGCCCGTCCAATGCCAGTCCAATGCCAGTCCAATGCCCGTCCAATGCCAGTCCAATGCCCGTCCAATGCCAGTCCAGTGCCCGTCCAGTGCCCGTCTAATGCCAGTCCAATGCCCGTCCAATGCCAGTCCAATGCCTTCCAATGCCCATCCAATGCCCGTCCAATGCCAGTCCAATGCCAGTCCAATGCCCGTCCAATGCCCGTCCAATGCCAGTCTAATGACAGTCCAATGCCCGTCCAATGCCCGCCCAAAGCCAGTCCAATGCCCGTCCAATGCCCGTCCAATGCCCGTCCAAAGCCAGTCCAAGGCACGTCCAATGCCCGTCCAATGCCCGTCCAATGCCAGTCCAATGCCTTCCAATGCCCGTCCAATGCCCGTCCAATGCCAGTCCAATGCCAGTCCAATGCCAGTCCAATTCCAGTCCAATGCCCCTCCAATGCCAAGCCAATGCCAGTCCAATGCCAGTCCAATGCCCGTCCAATGCAAGTCCAATGCCCGTCCAATGTCCGTCCAATGCCAGTCCAATGCCAGTCCAATGCCCCTCCAAAGCCAGTCCAATGCCGGTCCAATGCCAGTCCAATGCTCGTCCAATGCCAGTACAATGCTCGTCCAATGCCCGTCCAATGCCCGTCCAATGCCAGTCCAATGCCCGTCCAATGCCCGTCCAATGCCCGTCCAATACCCGTCCAATGCCAGTCCAATGCCCGTCCAATGCCCGTCCAATGCCAGTCCAATGCCAGTCCAATGCCCGTCCAATGCCCGTCCAATGCCAGTCCAATGCCAGTCCAATGCCAGTCCAATGCCCGTCCAATGCCCGTCCAATGCCCGTCCAATGCCCGTCTAATTCCCGTCCAATGCCAGTCCAATGCCAGTCCAATTCCAGTCCAATGCCCGTCCAATGCCAGTCCAATGCCCGTCCATTTCCGGTCCAATTCCAGTCCAATGCCCGTCCAATGCCAGTCCATTTCCAGTCTATTGCCAGTCCAATGCCAGACCAATGCTAGTCCAATGCCAGTCCAATTCCAGTCCAATGCCAGTCCAATGCCAGACCAATGCCAGTCCAATGCCAGTCCAATTCCAGTCCAATTCCAGTCTAGTGCCAGTCCAATGCCCGTCCAATGCCCGTCCAATGCCAGTCCAATGCCAGTCCAATGCCCGTCCAATGCCGTCCAATACCCGTCCAATGCCAGTCCAATGCCAGTCCAATGCCCGTCCAATGCCCGTCCAATGCCCGTCCAATGCCTGTCCAATGCCTGTCCAGTGCCCGTCCAATACCAGTCCAATGCCAGTCCAATGCCCGTCCAATGCCCGTCCAATGCCAGTCCAATGCCCGTCCAATTCCAGTCCAATTCCAGTCCAATGCCCGTCCAATGCCCGTCCAATGCCCGTCCATTTCCAGTCCAATTCCAGTCCAATGCCCGTCCAATGCCCGTCCAATGCCCGTCCAATTCCAGTCCAATTCCAGTCCAATGCCAGTCCAATGCCCGTCCAATGCCCGTCCAATTCCAGTCCATTTCCAGTCCAATGCCAGTCCATTTCCAGTCTATTGCCAGTCCAATGCCAGACCAATGCTAGTCCAATGCCAGTCCAATTCCAGTCTAATGCCAGTCCAATGCCAGACCAATGCCAGTCCAATGCCAGTCCAATTCCAGTCCAATTCCAGTCCAGTGCCAGTCCAATGCCCGTCCAATGCCCTTCCAATGCCAGTCCAATGCCAGTCCAATGTGCCGTCCAATGCAGTCCAATGCCCGTCCAATGCCCGTCCAATGCCAGTCCAATGCCAGTCCAATGCCCGTCCAATGCCCGTCCAGTGCCCGTCCAATGCCAGTCCAATGCCACTCCAATGCCCGTCCAATGCCTGTCCAATGCCAGTCCAATGCCCGTCCAATTCCAGTCCAATGCCCGCCAAATGCCCGTCCAATTCCAGTCCATTTCCAGTCCAATGCCAGTCCAATGCCAGTCCAATGCCAGTCCAATGCCAGTCCAATGCCAGTCCAATTCCAGTCCAATGCCCGTCCAATGCCCGTCCAATGCCCGTCAAATGCCCGTCCAAGGCCCGTCTAATGCCCGTCCAATGCCAGTCCAATGCCCGTCCAATGCCCGTCCAATGCCCGTCCAATCCAATGCCCGTCCAACTTAAGTTCGAGCCCAGTCAACACGAAAAGGATATCAGAGATAAGGTCAAGGAGAGAATTTCAAAATAATCATGGAACCAGTGCCACCCCCCCCCCCCCTTCCCCTTTCCACCCCTTCCCTATATATATATATATCGCCGAAGGTATTTGCTGTTGCTCTTTGAGTGAAGAAAATTGCAGGCATTTGTTCCACAGAGCAGTGAGTTAAAGCTGATGATAGGGACAATTGTCTGTACTTTAATCGTGCCCAAATAGCTGTCATGTCAAATGCCATCAAACCATTGTCAGATCGTGGAAGAGCTCTGTGTCGTAAGGTCTGCAACATTTGAATTAGAATCTGTGGAATCTGCGAGGTTTTGGGGTTTTTTTTTAACTGGACTGAGTGATACGGATTTATTATGTTATGGATTGTGAATACTAAAACCAACACGAAGTTTATACATCTTGAAGAAAAGAAATAAGGAAAAGGTCGAAGAGCAGCAGCAGCAGCAGCAGCAGCAGAAGAAGAAGAAGAAGAAGAAGAAGAAGAAGAAGAAGAAGAAGAAGAAGAAGAAGAAGAAGAAGAAGAAGAGAAGAGATAAAGGAATATTGGCAGGAAAAAAAAAGAAAGAGGAGGGAGGATGGAATAGCAGAAGAAAAACAAGTCAAAAAAAAGAGAAATAGGGGGAGGGGGGGGGAGAAGAAAAATAGGAGGATGAAAAGAAGAACAAGGGGAAAAGAGATGACGATGAAGAACACATATATAATACACCAACCAACAAACCAATTCACCAGCCAACCAACCAAACAACCAAACAGCCAAACAGCCAGTCCGCCGGTCCACCAGCCCCGTCAACCAAACCCAACCGACCAACAAACCTACCACCCAACCAACCGCCCAGCCAACCAGCCAACCAAACGGCCAGCCAGCTAACTGGCCAACCAAGCGAACAAGCAACTAATCAATGTGCTAGCCGGCCAGATGACCAGGAACGAACCAGCCGTCCAGACAACCAACAACTAATCAACGAACAAACTAACTAACAAACAAACAAACACAACCAACCAACCCATCCACCCCATCAACCCACCAGCCAACAAGCAAATCAACCAACCAAACAACTAACCAACCAACCAACTAACCAACCAACCAACCAACCAGCCTACCTACCAATGAACCAACCAACCAACCAACCAACCAACCTACCAATGAAGCAACCAACCAACCTACCTACCAATGAATCAACCAACTAACCAACCAACCAACCTACCTACCTACCTACCAGTGAGCCAATCAACCAACAAACCTACCAACCAGTGAACCAACCAGCCAACCAACCAACCAGCCCACCAACCAGCCAACAAACCAACTAACCAACCAACATACCAACCAACCAACGAACAAACCAACTACCAAACGCAACCAAGCTACACACCCACCCAACCACTCCATCAGCCAACCAACCAACCAACCAACCAGCTAACTAACAAACAAACTCAGCCACCCTGCCCACCCACCCAAGCAACCCACCAGCCAACAAAGCAACTCTAACCAACTAACCATCTCCAACCAGAAAGCTGCCCAATAATCACCACCCCAAAAAGCTGGCAGTAGAAGAGCATCTGGGAGTCGTGACCTGGATGTGTCCCGGCTCCCTTAGAGCGTAAGGAGGTCAAGGCCCAGACACTTGTCTGAGGGGAATGTTTTCTCTGAAGACCTTCTGCCGCCAAGCTCTCCATAGAGCTTCTTCCTAATCATCTCCTCCTAACAGTTGTAGGTCGGGCCGAGTGACCCATTTTAAAACTGTACTCCCGTCATGAGCAACCAGATAGAGGTGATGTCTCCGGTGCATTCCGGGATGTTGTCCTTCCAGAACCTGTTCGACCCTGCCCGTGGGACGTCCGCCTTCCACGGCTCTCCCAAACGTGATCTTGGACAGGGAATCATGGCGAGAGACCTTCCTCCGCCATGCTAGACTGCAACACTTCCACCAGAGGTCCTGGTCTCCTAGTCTCTTTATACTGACTTGCTGTTTGGGATGAGCGAATGGGGATATAAGATAAGATAATGTTGCTTATAGCCCAGCCGACCGCAAAGGGCCACATCAGGGCTGGAATGGGGATATATTCAAAAATAATCGTAACAGGATAATTTCACATTCAGGGCTAGTGTGTCGCTTTTCTTTTTCAACGGTTCTGTTGGTAGCCATTTCTGTCATAACAACAAAATATGCCATTCGATTAAGAATCAATCTAAAACTGTCAGTGTGGGTGAACAGACTCTGTGTACGAGGTAGCCAACCCACTTTGACCACCACTATGCAAACAAGACCCTTTTTTAACCCCTCTTCCACCTTACCCCCCTCACTGCCCTTGTAAAGCCGGTCATTTGTGAATTTCTGTCCTCTGTCCCTTCCAAGTTAACCTCTCTATACATTCTCCCCACACCCATTCATCTCCACCCCCTATTTTGGTCTCTTATCCACTTTAAACCCACTACACGATGCTAATGATATGAAATGAGACAGAAGGCTACCATTTGGAGATGGCTACACAATTGCCCCATTATCTAGTACACATCACATTCCGACAGACTTCATCAGCTACGTTGTATCAAATTAGCTGCCGAAACTAAAGAGAGAAATAATCAACTGTGGACACTTTCTGAGAGCTCGTTCTTGTTGTAGTAGCAGTAGTAGTAGAGATACTGGTGGCAACAACAATGATGAACAATGCTGGAGTGCAACAACAAGCAACAGACAAAATGACAACAGCCGCTGGCGAAATCGGACGGTCTTTGTGCTAGGAGATCGGGACAATCACTCGAGAGCGTACAGCATCTGACAAAACTCACTGTGATTCTGCTCCTTAAAAACTGGAAACAATCTCTTCTTTAGCTTGAGAACGGAAGTGGCCAGCCCCTGAACATGTATAGGAAGCTGTTGTCTCATTGGTGTGTTCTGGTGTGTGTTGTTCTGGCTGTCTTCGGCTCTGTGTCTGCGAGGAAAAAGAACGATGAGCCGCCATATTTGAGTCAGTTTCCGTCGGACGTCACGTTTCAGGTGAGTCTACAAAATGGCTACCATGCTGTGCCCAGATGGAACATCACCACCACCACCACCAACCCTACTGCTTACTACACCTACTTATACTGACACAAACCACCATCACCATCATCATCATCATCATCATCATCATCATCATCATCATCATATTCATCATCACCATCGTTTTCATTATCATCATCATCATCATCATCATCATTATCATCATCATTATCAACACCATCATCATCATCATCATCATCATCATCATCATCATCATCATCGTCATCATGATCATCATCGTCGTCGTCATCATCATCATCATCATCACCATCACCATTATCATCACCAATCATAATGGCAACGGTAGTAGCAGAATTGGTAGTGGAAATGGTAAGAAGCTTAGCAGTAGAAGTTGAAGTAGAAGAAGGAGCTGTGGCAACAGAAGTAGTGGAAGCAGGAGGAGGAGCAGCCGCAGCTGTAATAGCAGGAGTTGTTGCAGCAGTGGCAAAATCATCATCATCGTCGTCGTCGTCGTCGTAGTCGTCGTTATCATCGTTGTCGTCGTCGTCATCATCATCATTATCTTCCTCATCAACATCATCTTAAGCAGCAGCAGCAGCAGCAGCAGCATCGTCGTCGTCGTCGTCGTCATCATCATCATATGTCGTCGTCGTCGTCGTCATAATAATCATCATCATCATCGTCATCGTCGTCGTGGTCGTCGTCGTCGTTGTCCTCGTCTCATCATCATTATCGTCTCGTCATCATCATCGTCATTGACATCATCATCATCAACGTCATCATCGTCGTCATCTTCATCATCGTCATCATCATCATCATCAACGTCATCATCATCGTCATCGTCATCATCTTCAGCTTCGTCATCATCGTCATCAACGTCATTATCATCGTCATCGCCATCAGCAGCAGCAGCAGCAGCAGCAGCAGCATCACTACCACCACCACCACCACTACCACAGCAGCCGCGGTTGCAATAGTGGCAGTATGAGTTATGGTGGGGAACCGCAGCTTAGAGACACCGCCCCGTGAACATATTTTGTGTTCTGTGTTAGTCACACTAATCTGCCATCATCGTTTTGAGGAGTTTGGGTGTTCTTTTGGCATACGCATGTCTGATTTGATGTGGATGTATGCGTGCACGCGCCAGAGTGTGCGTGCATACGTGTGTGTGTGTGTGTGTGTGTGTGTGTGTGTGTGTGTGTGTGTGTGTGTGTGTGTGTGTGTGTGTGTGTGTGTGCACTTGTATAATGGAAACATTCATTGTAACCAAACCCGATACGGAGGGTGTATTATCGTTAACGCACCTTTTTTTCAGCGACGCAGGTTTCATTTCGTAGATCCTTGCATATATTTATCGTGAAATTATGTTTAAAACATTTCAGGTCCACAAAATACCGATTTATAACATCCAAAAAAAAATTCTTTAATATTGCTTTAGGGTCTGTGACGACTGAAATTTTCAACATTTGTTTTCCTAGTTTATCTTCCGTCTGCTGTCACGATGCTTTGGAAAGAAATTTCATTAGAATTGGTCGTGTGAGTTGTCTCTTGTATGCCAGTGACTTTCATTTCATTCGTTTACAATCCTCAAACAAAAGTTTCGATATGCTCTTCAGTTTTGATTATTCCAAGCTAACTGTCGGTAACTTTTATTTTTTCGCATCGCTTTCTTTGATTTCTCACTTCTTTCCTTCATTAGCCCCCTGTTTAATGATGATGTTTCTTCCATGGTGGAGAGAACGTCTCAACTTTATAGGCAGTGTTCTATGTGAAATACCATGGGCAGACTGCCACAACGTCAGGGAGTCGTAGTTCCTTGTGAGGTGGCCTAGCAGCAAACATCAAAGGAGAGAAGATGTGAGAGGTCAATGTCGGGCGGCGCAGTCAACCTTCCAGCCGTATGAGTGACGACGGGTCTAGCGTGTGTCGCCGGGGTACGACTCCAGGAGATGTGGGGCGATCGGCGATGGAGCGCTATCTGACTACGATTACCGTGGCCTGGGATACGATGCTTTGGGCTGTGTGGGGTGGGGGGCACTGCTTACAGGGTTGAGTTGAAAATTTGCCTCCTCGGTCGTAGTGTACGTGAACCACAGAATTCAAGGGACTCGTGCAGCGCTCCAGCGACTTTCGTCCTGCTCCCTCTTTGAGGCAGCTCCCGCACAGGACCATCGCCACCCGAGCACAAAGAGGGCCGCCTGGTGGCCCTGAAGACAGCCTTTTGGTGGGGGTGGGGTGGGGTGGCCGCCTGGTGGCCCTGAAGACAGCCTTTTGGTGGGGGTGGGGTGGGGTGGCCGCCTGGTGGCCCTGAAGACAGCCTTTTGGTGGGGGTGGGGTGGGGTGGGATGGCCGCCTGGTGGCCCTGAAGACAGCCTTTTGGTGGGGGTGGGGTGGGGTGGGGTGGGGTGGCCGCCTGGTGGCCCTGAAGACAGCCTTTTGGTGGGGGTGGGGTGGGGAGGGGTGGGATGGCCGCCTGGTGGCCCTGAAGACAGCCTTTTGGTGGGGGTGGGGTGGGGAGGGGTGGGATGGCCGCCTGGTGGCCCTGAAGACAGCCTTTTGGTGGGGGTGGGGTGGGGAGAGGCGAGATGCACTGACGCCCATCGTCGGCCAACCAACATCCGAATTTAAACTCCAGTTCAAAAGGAACCAGAGCTCAGAGAGCGACAGACGACGGCCCCCACACGGAGCTCACCCACTACTGCCGGCGACGACAGTTGCCACAGAAGATGCTGACCTATGTCTGCGAATACAGCCTGCACTTGAGGGCCTAAGGCGAATAGGACGTAAATCTCACCCATCACTACCACACCTGCCACAAATGCAACCACACGTGACCACTGATGAGTTCTCGTTCAGGAGACACAACTCGACTCCTGTCGGACATAGACAAACGATGCTTAACCAGTGACAGAACTCAGTGGTTTCCGTAGTGATCAGCGGAAAAGTTCACATTGATTCTTGACCTTTGTCCTTTTCATTCCATCTCTCTTCCTCCGCACCTTCCCTTCTGCACACGTCATTCCGCCTACGTCATTCCCATAGTGACGTAGAACATGTTCACTTACTTAGACTTAGATGCTCCCGCGTCTTGCGATGCCTGAGGCAGTCAAGGCGCTCCACTGTGCACGGTCCTCAGCCAGTCTGCTGGTGTCACTCCATCCTCTGTCAATGAGTCTGAGGTCTCTCTCCACTGTCTGTCGCCAGCTCAGCTCATCCTGGGTCGCCCTCTTTTTCTCTGATCTGCTGGGGTCTATTTAATGGCCTGGTTTGCAGGTCTTGATGAGGGTAATCTCGGAAGCGCCGTCTGCAGATGATGGTTGACACGGGGAACTGTTTGGACCTCTCCCTGACGTCTTCATTTGGTATAAAGTCTGACCATTTGATGCCCAAGATCTTACGTAGGCACTTAGTATCAACAGCGTTGAGTTTCTTCTCCCGGGTGGTCTTCAGTTGCCAGGTTTCACAGCCATATAGCAGCGTTGAAATCACACTGGAGTTATAAAATTTCGGTTTGATTCCAAGGGAGAATTTCTTGCTGCTCCATATTTTGTTCAGCTGATTGAATGCTGATGTTGCCTTCCCAGTTCGACACTTCAGTTCATGGTCGAGGTCATTGGCGTTGTTTGATGAACCTGCCTAGGTAAATGAAGTTCTCTACTTCTTCCACTTGTTTTTGGTCGATGAGAACGTCTGTTGGCCCCTGGTCAGCATGTTTTAGTCTTCTTGGCACTAATAATGAGGCCACTGTTGCCTGCAAACTTGCTGATATTGTCTACAAGCACCTGCAGATCTGGAGTGGTACTTGCAAGAGCGGCAATATCATCGGCAAAATCCAGATCTGAAAGGCTGTTTCCTTCTGTCCACTTGATTCCCTTTCCTTGGGTTGCGTGTTTCAAAACCCAGTCAATGGCAAGAGCAAAAAGGGGAGGGGAGAGGAGGCATTCATGTTCACCTGCACCTGGTTTTTCTCCCTTGCATGTTCACTTCGCTGCTTTGTGTGTTTGCATGCTGTTATTCTACCTGATGAAGGCTGACTGGTCGCTGCTTTGTTTGTTTGCATGCTGTTATCCTGTCTGATGAAGACTAATTGGTCGCTCCTTTGTTTGCATGCTGTTATTCTACCTGATGAAGGCTGATTGGTCGCTGCTTTGTTTGCAAACTGTTATTCTGCCTGATGAAGACTAATTGGTCGCTGCTTTGTTTGTTTGCATGCTGTTATTCTACCTGATGAAGGCTGATTGGTCGCTGCTTTGTTTGTTTGCATGCTGTTTTTCTGACTGATGAAGGCTGATTGGTCGCTGCTTTGTTTGCAAACTGTTCTCCTACCTGATGAATGCTGATTGGTCGCTGCTTTGTTTGCATGCTGTTATTCTACCTGATGAAGGCTGATTGGTCGCTCCTTTGTTTGCATGCTGTTATTCTACCTGATGAAGGCTGATTGGTCGCTGCTTTGTTTGTTTGCATGCTGTTATTCTACCTGATGAAGGCTGATTGGTCGCTGCTTTGTTTGTTTGCATGCTGTTATTCTACCTGATGAAGGCTGATTGGTCGCTCCTTTGTTTGCATGCTGTTATTCTACCTGATGAAGGCTGATTGGTCGCTGCTTTGTTTGTTTGCATGCTGTTATTCTACCTGATGAAGGCTGATTGGTCGCTGCTTTGTGTGTTTGCATGCTGTTATTCTACCTGATGAAGGCTGATTGGTCGCTGCTTTGTTTGTTTGCATGCTGTTATTCTGCCTGATGAAGGCTGATTGGTCGCTGCTTTGTTTGTTTGCATGCTGTTATTCTACCTGATGAATGCTGATTGGTCGCTGCTTTGTTTGCATGCTGTTATTCTACCTGATGAAAACTAATTGGTCGAGGCTCCTTACGTTAGTATTTGTTACCTTCATTTAGCCAGTCTATACTTCCCTATACTTTTAAGTTAATGTATCACTTGTACACATCTTGAGCACACACACAAAAAATCGAGAAAAAAAACAATTATTATAGAATTTGAAATTTTGCTTAAATTAAGGTGTTTCATCCTACATGTATACAATTTCACTTTTTTTTTCTGTGAATGCTAACAAGCTAGTCAAAAACGCCGTGAAAATCTTAGAAGCCTACTTGTGTAGTTATGAAGACGTGCCCGTTTGTCTGTGTGTGTGTGTGTGTGTGTGTGTGAAAGAATAGCCAAAATGTTACTGGCAATATTCATTCTTGAGCCGTTCTAACATTTCTTTCTTCGACCACTCATCCGCTTCTTCTCTCTCAAAGATAGGTAGTGCTGCTTAGTGTCAAAACAGAAGTCGAATTTTCTGGGTGCATGTGCGTGCGTTTATGCCTACACACACACACACACACACACACACACACACACACACACACACACACACACACACACACACACACACACACAAAGCACGTGCGTCATTGACTGACAGTGACACCAGATTCTGTTCAGTGGTGGTTTCTGACGTCAGCGTCTCACTTCAGTCCATGCAGAGTCGACCGTTCGTTGGGAAAGCGTTCGAATACCTACGTGTGTCCTGGTTACGTCAGACCCAGAGTGACGACAATCGCACCATCATGGCCGGATTTGACGTGCTTGATGACGCAGAGCCAGAGGTGGCATGGCTGCTGAATGGCAGATTGGTTCATGGTATGTTGCCTTATCATGTTGCCTTAAAATCGCGTTTTTTCTTTCTTTCTTTTTTTGTTTGTTTGTTTGTTTGTTGTTTTTTTTTGTTCTGTTTCTTTGGCTTTTTTTCTTGGTAACGCGCGCGCGCGCGTGTGTGTGTGTGTGTGTGCTTGCGTGCGTGTGATCAATTCGTTGTAATATATATATATATATATATATATATATATATATATATATATATATATATATATATATATAATATATATATATATAACAAACTAATAAATTCCAAGGATAAGTACCGAGCACCAATCCAGCAACTTACAGAGCAGCTTGGTGTTGCAATGACTGCAAAAAATATTGAATTATAAACAAAGCTTGCTCTTATGTCTTAGATTGAAGAAATAGGGGGAGAGATAAGCATTCATATCTAGTGGTAGATGATTCTGCCTAACTAACAGTATGTGCTTGAGTGGGTGAATGGGGAAACATAAAATAAATGCTTCTCAAAATGAGCCTTCAGCAAGCTTATATTCTCCAAGGGGGAGACATCCTCCAATAGGGAGGGAAACTCACTAACATATAACTCCTGGTCATATACCGATATTTCGAAACTTGGTGGTTTCTCCTCAGTGACCGCGGAAAGTGGTAATTCGACTCCTCTGCCTTTTCAGTTTTAAGAAGAATGCAATCTTGGAATTTATTAGTTTGTTGTATTTTAGTTCCTTGCGGATTCATTCCAAGAACTGGCCCTCAGCACTTGTGTCTTAGAGGATATCTTTTTATATTTTATACTTTTCACAAGAAAATGTAGCTTGTTTTGCTCTTTTATCATTTTCTTTTGCTTCTTAGATGGCACCTTTGGTTGGTTTTTTGAAAACTCGACAAACATACAACGGTATTGCACACCAACCTTTTCTGGGATTGCATTCTTCTTAAAACTGAAAAGGCAGAGGAGTCGAATTACCACTTTCCGCGGTCACTGAGGAGAAACCACCAAGTTTCGAAATATCGGTATATGACCAGGAGTTATATGTTAGTGAGTTTCCCTCCCTATTGGAGGATGTCTCCCCTTGGAGACTATAAGCTTGCTGAAGGCTCATTTTGAGAAGCATTTATTTTATTTTTCCCCGTTCACCCACTCAAGCACATACTGTTAGTTAGGCAGAATCATCTACCACTGCAGATATGAATGCGTATCTCCCCCTATTTCTTCAATCTAAGACATAAGAGCAAGCTTTGTTTATAATTCAATATATATATATATATATATATATATATATATATATATATATATATATAATTTCGTTAACTAAGGATTTGATTATAAAACATATTGCTATGTCATCAGAATATTTTGGTTGTCCGTGAGTGCATGGGTTGGTATATGTACAGTTGTACTGCTGGCAAATTTTTAATGTTGACACTGCTACGCAGTTGCAACACTAGCATCACCAAACATTCTCTCTCTCTCTCTCTCCCTCTCTCTCTCTCTCTCTCTCTCTCTCTCTCTCTCTCTCCATCCTAACAGACAAAATATGGAAAGAAATTGCTCTCAAGTATCTCTCGTTTATTCATTCACACTCATTCATTCATTCATTCATTCACTCATTTTCTTTTCCCATTTCTTTTCGTGAGAGTGTGTGTGTGTGTGTGTGTGTTTCTTTTTCTTTTTCTTCCCTCTCCTCGGGTTGTATTATCCCACCTACTTCGCAGCGGAAGACAGATCCCTCGTGCAGGAAGTGACGAAATCTTGGTTTAAGCCACGTGACCGTGACGTGCACATGGCGTCCATCACTATCCCTCACTCCATCGGTGTGACGTCACTGCAGCTGCTTCTTGTCCTCAATACCACTGACACTCTGACCGACATCAACGTGCAGGTCAGGAAGCGAAATAAACACGCAATTCCTTTTTTCTTTTCTTTTCTTTTTTTTTTCATCCACTTTCCCTTTTAGTATGTCCCCGTGATACTGACTTGCATAAGTCGTTGACAAGAGTACATTGAACCTTTTGAAGTCGTAAAGATTCTCTCTCTCTCTCTCTCTCTCTCTCTCTCTCTCTCTCTCTCTCTCTCTCTCTCTCTCTCTCTCTCTCTCTCAAAGAATCACTGATTGCTATAAACAATACTGGCATGATAAAATAAGTAATAGCGCGAGGGTTAATACATACTATGCCTTTAAATCAATACACCAGCCTGAGGAATACCTATACAATATTACAATAGCAAAATGCAGAAAAACATTAACCAGACTACGCCTAGGAACTAATGAATTACACACAAAATAAAAAGTACATAGACAATGAAGCGATAACAACTTGTCCCTTTTGCCCAGTAGAAGAAACAGAACTGCATGTCCTCAAAGTATGCCCATGCTATAGGCAACTAAGGGAAAAATACATATCGAAGCACTTTAAAAAGTTGGCATAATCACTATACAAAATTTAGTACAAAATAGCAATACAGAAATAACCAGGGACGTGGCCATGTTTACATATTATGCATTAAAATATAGAGAATCTTATATATAGGCAGTATAAAGGATAAGCACAATTGAGAAAACACAAATATAAGAAACAAAACATCAATAGTATAAGTATGAACATCTAGCACATAGATGGGTAGTTGGGTATGAAGGAAAATATGTATGTTACGAAGTAGATACGAATTGTATAGTCTGTTATAAAATTACCTCATACTGATTGGGGACAGGATCTATGAGAGAATTAATGACAAGGGTAAAACGGGAAAATGTAAATTGTTTAAACCTTGAATACTCAATAGGAACACATGGATTGAGATGATATATAATGAATTGTATTTGCCACTTGTTGTGTACACCCGAGATGGACAGGCCGGAGGCCTCATAATAAAAGGCGCGGCGCATTCGCGCGCGTCAAGCGTCAAGCGTCTCTCTCTCTCTCTCTCTCTCTCTCTCTCTCTCTCTTGTATGTATTGTATTCAAACAGTTTTGACCGTTAAAAAGATTTGATTGTTCCAGATGTTCCCCTTCATGAGGTGCGTTGGCGTACTAATACGTAAAATATCCGTATTAGTACCTCTCTCTCTCTCTCTCTCTCTCTCGATCTCTCTCCTCTCTCTCCTCTCTCTCTCTCTCTCTCTCTCTCTCTCTCTCTCTCTCTCTCTCTCTCTCTCTCTATCTCATGGCGGGAAGCAGGAGAGGGGAGGGGGTGAGGGTGAGTGGAACGTAGGGGAGGTGATGAGTTGTATGAGACACTTCAAATGTCACAGAGGCTGTTATCCCCGGTCATTTGTCTGTCAGAACCATCACGACCACCCGCTAACACCTCTCTCGCACTCTCTCTCTCTCTCTCTCTCTCTCTCTCTCTCTCTCTCTCTCTCTCTCTCTCTCTCTCCTCTCTCTCTCTCTCTCCCCTCCCCTCCCGTTTTCCCCACATTAACTTGGCCTTTTTCTTTCTCTCTCTTTTGCACTATAATGTTGATGTATGTATGTACATTTTTGAGAGAGGAGAGAGAGAGAGAGAGAGAGAGAGAGAGAGAGGGAGAGAGAGAGAGAGAGAGAGAGAGAGAGAGAGAGAGAGAGAGAGAGAGAGAGAGAGAAGGCAGGAGAAAGAGAAAGACTGAAAGGCAAAAAGGAGAAGAAGAAAAGGAAGATGAAGAGGAGGGATGGGGAAGAAGGAGGAGCAGGAGGCGGAAGACGAAGGGCGAAGAGAGAGAGAGAGAGAGAGAGAGAGAGAAGAGAGAGAGAGAGAGAGAGAGAGAGAGAGAAAGAGAGAGGAGAGAGAGAGAGAGAGAGAGAGAGAGAGAGAACTCACAACTCAGAACTCAGATTCTTTATTCATATAAAGGCCATTGCCCCATGAGAAGGGGGGTATGGAGAAACGTA
>CM031625.1:16899271-16914271 GCA_018398815.1 Conus ventricosus | reverse complement strand
ATTGGGTTGAAGTAGACAAGGCTTTACCAACATCTAAAACGGTCATGGGTTTCAGACTAAAATGGAACACGAATATCCTTAGAATGGATGTATTGTTCTAAATAATTGAGGTCATTTTCACTAGATCTATCATTTAATATGATTTTATCTGCTATGGTTGCAAAATGATTATTTAGTTGATCTGCAGATATGTCTGAGCTCATTTGTTGACTTTTTGACACGTGTTTATTAGTCAATATGTTAATTGCTTTCCAAATTTGCCTGGTATCTTTGGTAGAAGTTAACATTGTTCTAAAGTAAGTACGTTTCGATTTCCGTTTTAATGACGTCACTTTATTTCTTTGTTTTCTGAATTCTTCATTTGTTCCGAAATTACTCAAATGATTTCTTTTATTAATTTCTGTGTCAATTTCTTTAGTTATCCATGGAGGTTTTGGTTCCTGTTTAATCCTTTTCTTTATAAAAGGGGCGTGTTTATTATATACGGAGGTAAAGTGTCAATCCAAAATTCAGCTGCTTTATTTGGATCTCTGATTTGATAGATGAGGTCAAATTGTGCTTCAGAAAGGTCAGTAAGGAAATCATCTTTTTTAAAGTTTCTAAAGCTCCTGTAGTAAATAACTTTATGACCTACTTTTGGAATTTTTACACGGTTTTTGAACCAAGTAAGGCAAATTGGGTTGTGATCACTGCAGCCATAGGGAGGGGAACAAAGTTCGATAATGAATTGTTTTGCATTTGTGTAAATATGATCTATTAGAGTAGCGGAATTTTCAGTTATGCGTGTTGGTCTATCGATTAGTTGTTCTAAGTTATGTGATATATAGTTTTGATACCACTTTGATTTCGTTTTTTAACAGATCAATGTTAAAATCTCCTAATATAATTGTCTCATAACTTAGAATGGTTACTTCATCCATTAATGCATTGAATCTGTCCTGCCAATCAGTGGTTTCTGATGGGTTTCTATAGACAAAGCCTATTGCAAGTGGTTGACAATTTTTCATACTTATTTCAATCCAGACAGATTCAATACCATAATTTTCAAAATTAACTGGCCTTTTACATTTTAATGAGGAAGCATGATATATGAGTAAGCCAGTAGATTTTGGTTTATAGGGGTCTAGTCGCATTATTTGGTATCCTGGCATGTCCATTTCTGCATCTGATATATAAAAGATAATCGGGATTCAGAAAAACAAAATACATGAAAACTGTTTCCATCACTGCGAAGTATAGTTGCAATGTCATCTTTTTTGTTTATTGCATTATTGATATTAAGGTACCCTACACGAAGTCCATGTTTGGATGGCCATGTGTCTAAGGTCCTAGGCATGTTGCAGTGTATAGCACTAGGTATGGCTTAAATAGAGGGAACACTAAATAAATCGCTGCTTATTTATAAAACAAATATTCACTTTCTAAACCAGTGGCCTAACTATTGAAATTCTAATAATGATATGGGGGGAAAAATCATGTAAAAAAAATCAGAAGACAAGGTGGGAGTAATCAGACAAAGGATCAAATCCAAAGATCACAAGTATAAAAAAAAAACACGAAGAACAAAAAGAAAATGATTTGCAAATAGATTACAAATTAATCTGTGTAATTTTCACACAGTACAAGGTGAAAACCTATAGAGTATTTCAAAGACCAAAAACAAGGAAAAACAACGGGAACAATATCAAGAAACGTTTGTACGAAATCACAATCAATCTGAACCCTCTTATGAGTAGGCAACTGCATCACACACCATTTCTCTCTCTCTCTCTCTCTCTCTCTCTCTCTCTCTCTCTCTCTCTCTCTCTCTCTCTCTCTCTCTCTTCAGCGCCCCCTCCCTCTTCATCTCTCCTCTCTCTCTCTCTCTCTCTCTCTCTCTCTCTCTCTCTCTCTCTCTCTCTCTCACTCCCTCTACCCCCCCCCCCCCCAATGACCTCCCCCCTCTCACCGCCTTCACACACATACGTACACGCGTGTTCATCCACACACGCAAACAACGATGCAACAGGATTGTTCAAACCAGTAAAAGGCATGCCATGAAGGCATGCCATGAAGGCATGCCATGAATACAATAGTGCGTGCGTGCGTGTGTGTGTGTGTGTGTGTGTGTGTGTGTGTGTGTGTGTGTGTGTGTGTGTGTGTGTGTATGTGGTGTTCGTGTTCTTGCTTCCGTGCATGTTTTTGTATGCTAATGACCTCAACAAACAATCCTGACTAACTATACATTCTTGTTTTCCTCTAATTCAGAGTCTGGAAGATCTAGAGATGGGTCGCTCTATCATGGAACTCGGCAATGACGTCGCATTAGCTCTCAGCTCCCAAGAAAACGTCATCTTTGACGCAGACGATGACGTCACTTTTTTGACGCGTTTCTTCGCCGAGGAAATGCCGAACGCTGTCTCTGTCAACCTGGGCGCGCGGTATCTACGTATGTTGCCGACCAATCCTGACGTCACACTACAGATTGTGACGCCTAGTTCAAAGCCTGACGTCATGAGAAGCTGGGAACCCAGCAGTGACGAAGTACCGTCGTCATTACATAAGAAGTAAGTGGGGTGTTATCTGATAAAGTAATTGAGAGAAATCGGAATATATTTCTCTCAATGTACTAGCTGTAGTAAAAGCACTGCAGAGTATTCTCTTGCGGGTTGCCTCATTATAACTTGACACTGACTGCTCTCCACAGACTGCAGTGCAGAGGCTGTCGAATGACCAATCTGGGCGCAGCTGGGGTTGTTGTTGTTGTTGTTTTCTGTCCCAATCTCTGCGCCACCTCAGAGGCAGTGCACCCACGCCGCTCATTCCGACACCCCGTCCACAGCCACAGCCCGGTAGGTCCCGCCGCTGCCCCAGCACCGGCAATCCACAGGGAGCAGTCAATGTCAAGTCGTCAAGAGGCAACCCACAGGAGGAGACACTGCACTGCTGCCGAATCACTTCGGCGGTGTTCAGTGGCGCCTGTTCTGATCTAACATACGCAGGACACCGCCTACTAAGCCCCTACTGACGACAGTAATTGCTTAGTCGTGGAGCCGGCGTGAGTGAGCTCTCCCTCCGGAGGGTGCCATCACGTCCGTCCAACGACTGCCCCCATGGACTCGCCGATACCGGTGACCCCGACGAAACCAAACTAAGGCCACAGACGTGGAGAGGACATCGAAATTGAGGTCACATGAGAGCAAGGCATGAAGGCCAGAGAATCTGAGACTTTTTTTTTTTTTTTTTTTTTTTGCTGATCGATGACAATGAGTATGATTAAGATGATGCTACGAATTTCCATTTCGGTCTGAGACTACATGACAAGGCTGTACGCTACGCTTCCTTACATAATATATCCCGGCGTCAACCGGCCCTAGAGATACAGACACCTGCAGTGTTGGTCAGGAAATTTGAGTAACACTCTCAGAAACGCATCCATTAAGTGGATGAAACTCGATTGTGTGGTCCCAGTCTTCCCAACTGAGTCCGCAGCAAACTCAACTCTGGGTAGGAGCCGGTCGGGGCAGAAAAAACCACATGACTCTGATGGGATTCGAACCCACGACCTCCCAGCCGGGAGTCCGCGACGCTAACCACTTCGCCACGGCGGCTGGTTGGGTGCAGCTGTGTTTAGGGGGCTTTGGAATGAGCGGCGTGAGTAAATAGCGTTTTGTAGGAGGGAAGAATTTGAGACGATAAGTGATCGCTCGTTCTTCATTTTCGTTCTTATGGAGAAACGAAGATTTTGGATCCACTTGTAATAATTCAAACAGTGACTTCGACCCGCGTCGTACGATTAAATAGTAACTTCCGACCGGGTCTTACAAATTAAACTGTCATTTCAGATCCATGTCTATCAGTTTTAAGCCCTAATCTCACAGTTGTTCATGCCTTGTAGTTTTGACCGTAAATCACATACTTTTCCCTTGCTGTTACGAACAAACCGACTTAACTTCATATGATGATCCAGATCAATAATGTGGTTTTTGCATTTGATGTGTTCGGTTTCTCTTCGTTGTACACATGCCTTACATTTTTAACAGCAATTGTAGAGTTTTTCCCATACCTTACAGTTTAAACAGTGATGTCAGTGTTTTCCCATGCCTTACAGCTTAAACAGTGATGTCAGTGTTTTCCCATACCTTACAGTTTAAACAGTGATGTCAGTGTTTTCCCATGCCTTACAGTTAAAACAGTGATGTCAGTGTTTTCCCATGCCTTACAGTTAAAACAGTGATGTCAGTGTTTTCCCATGCCTTACAGTTTAAATAGTGATGTCAGTGTTTTCTATGCCTTACAGTTTTAACAGTGATGTCAGTGTTTTCTATGCCTTACAGTTTTAACAGTGATGTCAGTGTGTTTTCCCATACCTTACAGTTTAAACAGTGATGTCAGTGTTTTTCCATACCTTACAGTTTTAACAGTGATGTCAGTGTTTTCCCATACCTTACAGTTTAAACAGTGATGTCAGTGTTTTCCCATGCTTACAGTTTAAACAGTGATGTCAGTGTTTTCCATACCTTACAGTTTAAACAGTGATGTCAGTGTTTTCCCATGCCTTACAGTTTAAACAGTGATGTCAGTGTTTTCCCATGCCTTACAACTTAAACAGTGATGTCAGTGTTTTCCCATGCCTTACAGTTTAAACAGTGATGTCAGTGTTTTTCTATGCCTTACAGTATTAACAGTGATGTCAGTGTTTTCTATTCCTTACAGTTTTAACAGTGATGTCAGGGTTTTCCCATGCCTTACAGTTTTAACAGTAATGTCAGGGTTTTCCATGCCTTACAGTTTTTAACAGTGATGTCAGTGTTTTCCCATGCCTTACAGTTTAAACATTGACCACAGTGGTTTCCCAAACCTTACAGTTAAAACAGTGATGTCAGTGTTTTCCCATGCCTTACAGTTTAAACAATGATGTCAGTGGTTTCCCATACCTTACAGTTTTAAACAGTGATGTCAGTGTTTTCCCATACCTTACAGTTTAAACAGTGATGTCAGTGTTTTCCCATACCTTACAGTTTTAAACAGTGATGTCAGTGTTTTCCATACCTTACAGTTTAAACAGTGATGTCAGTGTTTTCCCATGCCTTACAGTTTAAACAGTGATGTCAGTGTTTTCCCATACCTTACAGTTTAAACAGTGATGTCAGTGTTTTCTCATGCCTTACAGTTTAACAGTACGACAAAAAAGCAGAAGAGCACACAAAACAAAGTGTGAAGTAACGACGATTTAATGCACGACACAAAACAGGACAAGAAAATTTTCGGCAAAATGCCTTCCTCAGCGACAAAAAAATACAGACATAACATGCCAATATCTCCCTTGTGAAGCCAAAGTGGTGAAACAGTGATGTCAGTGTTTTCCCATGCCTTACAGCTTAAACAGTGATGTCAGTGTTTTCCCATGCCTTACAGTTTAAACAGTGATGTCAGTGTTTTTCTATGCCTTACAGTTTTAACAGTGATGTCAGTGTTTTCTATGCCTTACAGTTTTAACAGTGATGTCAGGGTTTTCCCATGCCTTACAGTTTTAACAGTAATGTCAGGGTTTTCTATGCCTTACAGTTTTAACAGTGATGTCAGTGTTTTCCCATGCCTTACAGTTTAAACATTGACCACAGTGTTTTCCCATACCTTACAGTTTAAACAGTGATGTCAGTGTTTTCCCCATACCTTACAGTTTAAACAGTGATGTCAGTGTTTTCCCAAACCTTACAGTTTAAACAGTGATGTCAGTGTTTTCCCAAACCTTACAGTTTAAACAGTGATGTCAGTGTTTTCCCAAACCTTACAGTTTAAACAGTGATGTCAGTGTTTTCCATACCTTACAGTTTAAACAGTGATGTCAGTGTTTTCCCAAACCTTACAGTTTAAACAGTGATGTCAGTGTTTTCCCATACCTTACAGTTTAAACAGTGATGTCAGTGTTTTCCCATACCTTACAGTTTAAACAATGATGTCAGTGTTTTCCCATGCCTTACAGTTTAAACAATGATGTCAGTGTTTTCCCAAACCTTACAGTTTAAACAGTGATGTCAGTGTTTTCCCAAACCTTACAGTTTTAAACAGTGATGTCAGTGTTTTCCCATGCCTTACAGTTTAAACAGTGACCACAGTGTTTTCCTAAACCTTACAGTTTAAACAATGATGTCAGTGTTTTCCCATGCCTTACAGTTTAAACAGTGATGTCAGTGTTTTCCCATTACCTTACAGTTTAAACAATGATGTCAGTGTTTTCCCATGCCTTACAGTTTAAACAATGATGTCAGTGTTTTCCCAAACCTTACAGTTTAAACAGTGATGTCAGTGTTTTCCAAACCTTACAGTTTAAACAGTGATGTCAGTGTTTTCCCATGCCTTACAGTTTAAACAGTGACCACAGTGTTTTCCTAAACCTTACAGTTTAAACAATGATGTCAGTGTTTTCCCATGCCTTACAGTTTAAACAGTGATGTCAGGGTTTTCCCATGCCTTACAGTTTAAAACAGTGATGTCAGTGTTTTCCGTGCCTTGCAGTTTAAACAGGGATTTCCGTGTTGTCCATACCTTACAGTTTATACACTGACTACAGTGTTTTCCCGTGCCTTACAGTTTAAACAGGGATTTCCGTTTTGTCCATTTCCTTACAGTTTATACACTGACTACAGTGTTTTCCCGTGCCTTGCAGTTTAAACAGGGATTTCCGTTTTGTCCATACCTTACAGTTTATACACTGACTACAGTGTTTTCCCGTGCCTTACAGTTTAAACAGGGATTTCCGTTTTGTCCATACCTTACAGTTTATACACTGACAACAGTGTTTTCCGTGCCTTACAGTTTAAACAGGGATTTCTATTAGTTGAAACCGTCACCAACTTAGACAGTCATCTCAGTCTTTTCTGTCAGGCAGCTTAGACAATGCATTCAGACTTTTGTCTGATAGTTTAGTAGAGCTCTCAGATTACTTTGCCTGGCTGTGTAGAACGTGTTCCGGATTTCTGAGTACCAACAATTTAGAAAGTGGTCTTTGACACTTTTTTTGTGGTCAGCCCAACAATTATTTAGGGTTGGGGTTTTTTCTTGTTGTTGTTGGGGTTTTTTTTGTTTTTTTTTGTTTTTTTTTTTGGGGGGGGGGTGTTTCGTACCGACAATTTGTAAAGCGGTCTATGACTTTTTTTCAGCCCAACAATGTCTCAGTGGTTTTTGTGTTTTTATCGACGATTTGTAAAGTGTCTATGACATTTTTTATTTCAGCCCAACAATTCCTCAGTTGCTTTTTTTTTTTTAATTTACCTACAATTTGTAAAGTGGTTAATGACATTTCTTTTCAGCCCAAAATTCCTCAAGGGTTTATTGGGGTTTTTTTTTGTTGTTTTTGTGTGTGTGTCTGTTTTTTCTATTTACCTACAATTTGTAAAGTGGTCCATGAGATTTTTTCAGCCCAACAATTCTTCAAGGTTTGTCGTTGTTGTTGTTGTGTTGTTGTTGTTGTTGTTGTTGTTGTTGTTTTTAATGTACTACAATTTGTAAAGTGGGTCCATGACATTTTCTTTTCAGCCCAACAATTCAGACAGTGCACTCAGACTTTTATGACTGGTACTTGAGACAGTGATGTCCGACATTTTGTTCTGTCTCTCAATTTAGACAGTTGTCTGACGGGGTTGTGTTTTTTCCCTTGCACAGAGTTTGACAGTTGTCTGAAGGGGTTTTCCCCTTGCACAGAGTTTAGACAGTTGTCTGAAGGGGTTTTCCCCCTTGCACAGCGGTTAAGATAGTTCTTTCTGACATCTCGTGTAGCAGCAGCCTCGGATCTTTCTTTTTTTTTCTATTCCGATAAGGCCAAGTACACATGTGAGAGGGTCAGGGTAGAGGGGGGGCGTCATCCGTCCATCACCCCAGACCGTATTGATGTTGGACATTTTGTTTATTCAGTCAATCAACCAAGCCAAGCCAAGCCAAGCCAGGCAAACCAACCTAGTAAGACACAAACAACAATAATCATAAACATGAGGTACAGCATACTATATAAAAACACACGCAGAAAAACATAATCATGCAAGTTAAACTGAGACAAATATCAACACCAAAGGGCCTCTCCGCTGCAAACGGTGGGAGGTAAAACATATCTTTGCAATCAATAACATAATCATAACATTAACCAAAGGGGATCCCCGTGGCGAACGGCAGATCAACAACATAACTATTTCATTAAACATAACCTCAAACTTTCGACTCCCGTTGCGAAGGCGGTAGGGAGTTCCAAACAGTCAAATGCATGTATCAAAATTCACATAGAGAAGAACAGCATTATGAGGATGAACATACCTACGCACACGAACATTCCAACAGGGAACTCCCCCGTTGCGAACGGCAGGAGCTATGCAACAATAGAAGAATAAATTTAATTAAGCATCTAATTCTCACAACAACAGTTACACAAATGTATGAAAAAATATTGTAGTGTCCCCCCACACAAGATGAAACTCAGAAAGGACACATCTTACACATGAACCAGCCAACAAGGCCCACTTCTTCCTTTCCAGCACGCACACCCACCTCCGGACAGGTCTAGATATTCCTGGATAAAATTCCAATAATATCGTCTCAATAATATAAAAACATAATTTTCATTTACTCGTAATAATCCACCCAATCATCATTCAATTAAGGGCTCTGACCAAGAAACTCCATATTCTTTCCATCATTCAAACCATTGCTTGCATACCTAATGGGCTTGTGGAACAATAACCATTGTGACCACCACTTTACCCAAAAAAATCCATGGTACCACGGGTGGCAGATAAATAGCACAGAGCGACAATGTTGAAGAAATGACAGAACAAAACAAAAAAAAAATTTTCAACAGAATTAATCAACATGGAAAAACATTATCTACCTCAGGACAGGGGTGTTGACACACCCGGCATCTGTCGACCGGCCACCAGCTGCTGGTCATGTAGGAACAGGCATCCTCTGAAAAGGGCAACATGTGGTCCCTAAAATCATAGCATCAAGACGCACAGGATCGCCAAAAAAAAAAAAAGATAATAAAAAAAACAAAAAAAAAAAATTTGTAGCTGGCCTCAACATAGGCCAACAAGAATACAGCACAGGAAACATCCTCATACCTGACCCTGATTACTCTTCAAAAAAAAAGGTTACTTCCCGTCACATCATCCATCGCGCAACTCGGGCCGGAACATTCGAAAACTCTAGGCCCGAGTATAGCCAAGAATTGAGAACCCAATTCACAACGACGTTTCCTGATGACATCAAAGAGAAAATAAAATCATCCTAGCAGAGGTGTTTTCTCATGAATTGCTTTCAACACCACTGCAAACAACAAGGAATGAGCCTACCTATCATTACAAATTCCAGCCTCCATCCAGATCAGGTACTGATTACCATCAAAAAATAACAATGCACAGCAGAGAGAGGGAGGAGAGAGAGAGAGAGAGGCGCAGAGAGAGAGAGAGAGAGAGACGAGAGAGAGCGCAGAAAGAGAGAGCCTGTCCAAGATCTCTTTAACGAAAAATAACACACACCAGTTCTCATCCTGGTGCAAACATTAGTCCTTGTAAAGCACTCCATTAAGTGCATTGTAAAAACATTTTCTTTAAAAACACTTACCCAGTCAACAACAACACAAATATTTATCAATAACAACCAGATTCCCCATTGAACTGTTTTGACATACCTCACAAAATCATCTTTTTCCCTTGGTGCTGTGGCTCATTCCCACTTTCCTTTCCCCGCATAAAACCGTCTTTCTTCACACTGTCCCCCACGAACGATGCAAACCCTCTGCTGGGCTGTGACTAGCCAGTGCGGGGAAAACGGATCGCATCTTGGCGAGAGGCTGATATTTGCATCTCCATATTTTCACACCAACTGCTACATACGCCAGCAGAATACCGGGGCCCCTGAGCTTCCGTACATGGCAGTATTAATCACCGCTTATGGTCATTACCGTGAATACAAATCCATTTATTGTTCATGTGAGGGAGTTAGTGCCCTTCTAAGAGGCAGAGATTATGCCAAGTAGACTGGATTATATCCACAAACCACTCTGGTATTCCTACTCTACTCATCTCACTGGAAAAACTTCTAAAGAGAATACTCTGGAACCACGCGAAACCTTGGCACCAAGTCGGATAACTCTTTTGAACCAAAAGATCGAAATCACTGAAATCCTATGACTTGCACAACCCTTACTCCAGCTCTACTATCAAAAGGCTCAGAATTCACTGAAATCCCTATGCACTTACACTACCCTTTATCAGCTCAACTACACACAAAAGAATAAAAATAAAGCCACAATCAAAACAAAAAACATGCACTTCAAGAGCATGAATATGTACACATTTTTGCAGAAGTAAACTTCCTGTCCAGCCACAAATCTCCTCCCCTGCTGACAGTTATGGTCCCCCATAACTTTGGACTACAGAATAGCATGTTGCGTGGCAGCACAAAAATACATAAAAAATCCTTGGCGACAATATAACCCTCAACAGGTCAATTGTCACGCAAACATTACGCGCACCAACCGTGTGACAAGCACTTTAAAAACCGACAAGGTACTCCGTAGCCCTTCCCAAAACAAAAAAAAACATAACACACACAATAGCAAAATCGAAAACATGCCAATGGTTCAATTCAAAGATTCAAATATAGTAACGACAAAAAACCAAATCGCAGTCATAAAAGACCGACCAAGAGAAACCGGAGGGACGCAAAACAGCCGTTTACCAAAACCACATCGGGGTCGGCGGGCCTGGGCGTACAACAAAGACCGAAAAACCCTCCCTGGGACATAAAAGTGACAATACCTCCCTCGCGCTTTTCTGTCGGCCTCCAAACGAGCATTCGCAGTCAGTAGAACAACGAGTTCACCTTTACCCAGGGTCAGAAGTTCCATGTTTTCACTTGTAGCCCTCAAGTCGTGAGTCATTCTTTTATCGATCAGTTCCGTTTTATAGTAAATCTAGAAAATGCAGCACTCTTATTTCATTCCCAGACAAGCAATTCATGGGGCAGTATGGCCATTTAATGCCCATAACTGACTTGGTGACACGGGCATCTGTCAATCCCTTCATTCGTACATACCGGATGCACGACAACTTTTCTTAAAAGGCAGTGCTTCATACCCCATTACATGTCCACTTGAATACACAGATGCAATCCCCAACATTTCTTCACAAAAACCTTCAAAAAAAACGAAATTCAATGTTTCAAACCAAAACAAACATCGCCAGCAATACACGCAAATAGATCTTGACTACTGTGCCTTCAGAGCCCATCGTTGGAAGCATTATAAAACCTATTAAACCAACCCACAAAACCTTTCCAACAAAAAAGTGGTCCAATCTTGGCTGAAAATATCATATGCCCCAGTCAAAAAAAGAAACCCCCAAAAAAACACAAAAGAATTCCAAACAGAAGGAGGGAGGTGCCGCTACTCCTAACCATCAGTGCTTATGCAACAACATACTTACCTTCCACTTCCAGCGTGGGGGAACCCCCTTGTTTTTGGCGGCGGGCAATGATCTGCGGACAGTCAGTCCATTCCGCTCCCGTCCCCTGTCAGTGGCTGCTGAACAGGGGACTGTGGGCAGCAGGTGGATAGGAGGGGTTTCAGGGGAGGTTCCCATGGCTTCTATCCCTTTGACAGTGGCATGGGACAATGTGCCACTCCGAAGATGTGAGGTCAATGCTGAGTGGCTCAGAAGGAGCGACTCTCAGGATCCACCTTCCAAGAGGCTCCAACAACAGAGGGGAGAAACTGACAAATTTCACAATTGCCTGGCCTTCCCCTAGAAGCATGATGTGGACTTGCTCTCCCCTGCTTTTTCTGTGGAGCCACTCTCAGAGCACTCCACATGTCCCAACCCCTGTCCAACCACTGGTTTCATGACTGCCTTCCACATCCACGACCTCTCGTGGGGGAGGCTATGAGTGCGGCGGGCCGGCGGCTTCGCCCGGCCAACAGCAGAGCAAACAACCACTTTGCCTGAGGCACAAAATACCCCCACGGCAGTCATCACTGTGTCGGGCACGGTTGTTGCATAGATTCTCTAACTTCTGGCCTACTTTTTGTAAAACTCCGTTCACTTTTGCGTCACGTAACATCAACGACCACACAGTTCTGGCAAACCTACGTCACACACAACAAAGTTCATGCCATTTATAGGCAACCAGGACGCAAGTCGAAATACAAAAAAACGAACAAACAAATGTACCTGATAAAAAAACATATGTTATACAAGTTACGGTCAACGCGAAATTAACCTCACCCATCAACGACTTCAATCAGCTGACAAAAATTACATGTGTCGTCCTGCCTAATTGGCTGAAGTGAAAGAAATAGTGTTCCAACAAAAATACCTTTTGCAACCAAGCGCGCACATTCTGAGTAGAGGGGGGGGGGGGGGGGGGGGGGGGGGTACAAAAAACAAAGCAACTCCCTGCTGCTTTTATACACTACAAAACAACACACGTACTACGCTCTGTTATAGCACCATCAAAAGCAGCGAACATAGCGCGATTGAATTCCACCCTATTTGCACAAGTACCATGCCATCGCATCTGCAGCGAGTGCTTTCCTTCAAGTGCCAAATTCATCATCTTTTCAAACACAAAAAAAAAGTCGATAAAAAAAACCCGACATGGCCTAACATTATGTCCAGCAGAATGTCAATACCAAAGGACTTCTATCAAGATAAACAACGATTTGTTTCAACCACAGTGAGAAAAAAATCTTCCTCACAACATTAAAAACCCAAATCATAAAAATCCTTTCCGGCAAACAAAGAAACTTCACTGAGAAAAAAACTCTCCATGCCCATGGCAGACATGTGGGTTAACCAGACTAGCACGAGCGATCAGTCCCCCGGACTCTTACGTTTATGTAAGAAACGGTTCGTCACACCTTTGTATCTAGCCTTGCAGACCTGTGGAGAGAGACTTCTTGGGGCGTGGGAAAGTGATGAAAAAGAAATCACCTGAAATTTCCACCCTAGTCTCCGCGCCTCTTACCATCCAAACCATCCCATGGTTTATGGTGTACGGGCCCGCCTAGCCACACTAATTCACACCCTTTTCCCAGAAAGGTTTTTTAAACCTTCCTATCACACCTAGGTACCTGTTCCATATCACACTTTATCTCCCACCCCGGAGATCCACAGTGGACTGTTTGCTTGCCAGTCTTGTACAAAGGCAAGCGTTCTGGGAAATGCTCCCCCCCGCTTTGCTCAAAGAGCCATCTTCATTCGCTTTAGCGTGTCTTCCACCATTTTCCAAGGTGCTAACTTTCAGACCCTTCATATTCCTACAACAGAACAGGATCATCAAAACTTAATCCAGGCCAAAAGAAAACTGACAAAAAAAAAACCAACCAACATAATTCATCGAAGTCATGACTCGTAAGTGAGCGCCTGGGGAACAAAAGTTACGGTACTACACACGTATACTCCGAGAGTCCAGTCAGTTTCACCTCTGACTTCGTCGTTCAGTGCAGAAATTTGTGGGTAAAGTTGTGGAAAAAGATAGATAAAAGAAGATAATGGGTAGCAGAAAGACATATAGACGACAGTACAGCAACGGATGAGACAGAGTTACTGAGAGCGATAGAAGAAGGGGACATTACTACTACACAGACTGTCCGAAAGGAGGGGGAACTATTTGTACAAATGACGCCCCGGCATCCCCCACGGGGAAACAATGTTTTAAAAAAAAAATTGACCGACCCTAACCCATGCTCTCCAGGAAAGGTCAATGAACACAACGTGACGGATCAAAGAGAAGACTGATCACCGAGACAGAATACCCACCACATGCAACTTAGAGAGTTATGCCGCCGCCATGACCACAAACATGGCTGAGGACATTATCCCTGAGGGTTTACATGACGACTGGAGCCCTCTTCCTTCCCGCTAATCTAAACCCCACCCCTGCTGCTGTAAAACCGGTCCAGCACAGCGTTGACAGACCACCAGATTCACATATCAAACACTGTGCAGCCCTGTTCACACTCCATATATGCCGATAATCACTTGGATTATGCACACCGGATGTCCCAACTGGTCACGAACCCAAGCAGTTCCACTGCAAATACAGTTAAGTTGCCAACCTATAAGGCCATTCCTACTTCGTTCCATTGGACGGCAAAGCTGTAAACTCCCACTGTTAGAATCCACTTGTTCAAACTACAAATATGTAAATGTTCCAATTAAAACTTGCAAATACAGATACTTTCCCACCACAGGTGGTGATACTTCAATCTCCAAATTCTGACGAACATTCTTCCCATTCTGAAGCTTCTAACACAATGTGAAACAGATTGGGGCAACCCGTTGTGATGGCCAGTGTGTCCACATGACCGTTAGTCACGGCCAGGGTCCTGTCCATACAGCTCAAGGCACTGACCATCGCAATGTGCACATCCCTCAGTGCACACACACCTCCTGGTGCACATCCCTCAGTGCACAAACACACCTAGCCTGGTGGCACGACCAAGTCAGATGCACACACACCACCTGGGTCACATCCGTCAGTGCACACACACCTGGTGCACATCTTCAATGCACACACACCGCTACCATCAATCTTCAACTACTAAAATTATGCGCAACATCCAGTCCATGCCATCCACAATAAACTCAGCTGACCAAAGGGGGTCATATTAGGGTGGTCTTTCGTCCATAAAAACAGAAACAAACATAGCAATCCAAATATTCAAATACATCATTTAATCACTGTGCCATGACAGTTTTTCCCATCATGCGGAAATCAGCTACAGGGTCAGCTCCTTCGCAGAAAATGATCTGGCCGCCATCGTCCACCGCACCATAGCATAAATTCACAATTTCAAATCAAAAAATGAAAACCTTCCTTGCTGTGGCACATCCAAAGGGCCTATAACCCGCGTCCTGAGTTGGCACGTCGTTCATCCTGCTTCGCAGGCGCCATATTTGTGAGAAGACAAGGGTAGAGAGGAGAGTCATCCGTCATCACCCAAGACCGCAACTTCGTGTAGGACAT
>CM031625.1:16891771-16894271 GCA_018398815.1 Conus ventricosus | reverse complement strand
TCGGAGGACAGGAAATCACCCGCAGAGCTTTCGTCCGGGCCAAAAGTGACAAGGGAGGCTACTGGGGCCGGGGAGGTCCCATGGCTTTTCTCCCCTTTCAGCGGTCAGTGCCAGTGTCGTGTGGCGCCAACGTGGACGTGTCCGTGACGGCTGTAGGGGAGCTCTCCCCAAACCTCTACCTGGTCAAGGACGGACACATCCTGGAGAACGGAAATGGCGTCACCATCCGCTTTCATCGCCTGCTTCAAACCGAGGCTGTGTTCCGGTTTGAAAACGTCAGGCCGGCAATGAGCGGCACGTATCAGGTGTGGGCGGAAAATGGGTTGGGAAGAACCGATGAAACTAGCTTTACTCTGGTTTTGGAAGAGGACTGTTGAGGGATAGTGATGTTGATGTTGTTGTTTCTTGGGGGGGGGGGGGGGGGGGGGAGTGGGGTATTGTAAACCCCTTCATCGTTGCAACACATTTCTCTGTGTGAAATTTGGGCCACTGTCCATGGGGAGCTTGTGTCAACATGGTACTGTACCACTTTTCTTTCCTACCTGCGTGTGCTTTTGTTTAAAAAGTGGACAGCGGTCAACATGTCAGCCCACGTGTTATCCATCTCCGGTACACGTTTGTGCCCCTGTCTGTTTTTTCCTTCTTGTTCCTAACACCACATGATTCCTGAGCCCAAACTACAATGTGAAGAAAGATCTAAATGACAGCATTTCATCTTTTCCCGCTATTCAAAGACGATGGTTGGGAGACAGGAACGGTCTCATCTCTTTTATCAGCTGTGAAAAGGAGATCATTGATTAGCCAATAAAATGAAGATTACTGTAAACCGCATAACTGTGTTTCTCAATCTCGGTCTGTGTGTGTGTGTGTGTGCGTGCGTGCGTGCGTGCGTGCGTGCGTGCGTGCGTGCGTGTGTGTGTGTGTGTGTGTGTGTGTGTGTGTGAGAGAGAGAGAGAGAGAGAGAGAGAGAGAGAGAGAGAGAGGAGAGAGAGAGAGAGAGAGAGAGAGAGAGAGTTAAACCTCGGTTATCTTTTTTCCATTAGACACAATAGACAGAAAACTCCAACACGGCAAGATGGTCCCTACTGACAAAATCTCTGAGCCATCATCATCATGATGACGTTTGTGGTCATCGGAGCCGAAGGTCACACCAGCCGCTGTGATGGTGACTGACGCCACGGGGATCGGGCTGGCAGTCCCATCAGGGGTAAATGTTTAGCGGGATTTACGGCCCCAGCTGGCTTCTACACGTGTAGGTTGTAAACGCGAAGAGTAGAACCACACGCTTCTACACGTGTAGGTTGTAACGCGAAGAGTAGAACCACACGCTTCTACACGTGTAGGTTGTAACGCGAAGAGTAGAACCACACGCTTCTACACGTGTAGGCTGTAACAGGAAAGAGTAGAACCACACGCTTCTACACGTGTAGGTTGTAACGCGAAGAGTAGAACCACACGCTTCTACACGTGTAGGTTGTAACGCGAAGAGTAGAACCACACGCTTCTACACGTGTAGGTTGCAACGCGAAGAGTAGAACCACACGCTTCTACACGTGTAGGCTGTAACGCGAAGAGTAGAACCACACGCTTCTACACGTGTAGGCTGTAACAGGAAAGAGTAGAACCACACGCTTCTACACGTGTAGGCTGTAACAGGAAGAGTAGAACCACACGTTCAAGTTTTAACCCCCGACATTCTAAAAAATAATTTCCTGACCAACAACCGCAGCTCTGTAGCTCTGGCTACAATACGTATCGGGAGTACCCATTGATTTTTTTTCAGTAAAGGGGTCGTGGTAAATCGTCAGCACAAGGGCATATTCTATACACAGGTAAAGATGTAAACACAGACGCACTCCACTTTCGCATACGCATGCAAACGTATGCTTGACATACATTGGTACACAAGCGAGCACACGCGCGTGCGTGCGCGCGCGCACACACACACACGCACACACACACACACGCACACACGCACGCACGCACGCACGCGCACGCACGCACGCACCCACGTATGCACACACACACACACGCGCGCGCGCACGCACGCACCGCACACACACACACACACACACACACACACACACACACACACGCACGCACGCACGCACGCACGCACGCACGCGCACACACACACACACACACACACACACACACACACACACACAACACACACACACACACACCACACACAGAGTCACATACTCCCAGGCGTGCCCACACACGCGCGTGCGCACGCCACACACACACACACACACACACAACACACACACACACACACACTCACACCACACACACACACACACACACACACACACACACACACACAACACACACACGCAAGCAAGCAAGCAAGGCGCGTGCGAAGACATACATAAGCATCTAAACACATCTGTACGCACATACTCACTTGTGGTGTCCAAAAGCCTGAATTCGTCTGTTGTGAATGCAACTGCGCGCGTGCGACATCGTCTATATAGCATTAAATCACAATTTTGAA
>CM031625.1:16880326-16891671 GCA_018398815.1 Conus ventricosus | reverse complement strand
CCCTTAAAAAGGGCGCGTTCAGGACACAACTGCTTTTCCCTGCGTTACTCTATGGGAATGTGTTCAGTCCTGGCTACTTTCCCTACGCTACTCTCTGAAAACTTTAGTAAATTAGTATTAAAAACGGATAATCCTGCACAGTATTTTTGTTTGTAGAAAAATCGTTATTTTTTGGTTATTGACGTCTTTACTTCCCAGAGAACAGTAATAATTGCGCTTGCGTTTTTGTGTGTGTGTGTCTGCCCCCTCTCTGTCTGTCTGTCTGTCTCTCTCCTGTCTCTCTCTTCTCTTTTCTGTCTGCCGGTGATTCTCTCTCTCTCTCTTCCGCCACAGAAAAGGGGGGCTTTCAGGCCACTTTCGCCCAAAAACTCGGTGGTTGAGCAAGTGGGGTTGAACAGACATTTATCTGTTCTCAGGTCAAGACAAAAGCATCACCTGCCATGAGGGAGTTTTTTCTTCTTTCAAAGGGACATGCAAAATACATGTTAAGGTTTGTGTCATTAACACCGATTTTTTTCCATGCATGGTGCATGTTCCGAAATTGCACAGTGTCATATTTTTTCTGCATGTATTTTTGTTGACCTATCAAAGTGAATTTTTCTATAAGATGTTGGAGCGATTTTGGCTATGAATCTCAGACTGCACGGGGGAAGGGGGGGGGGGGGCGTTGTGCGCGTGTGTGCGTGTTGTGCGCTGTACTTCCTGGCGCGCGTTTGTGTGTGTGTGTGTACGTCCACGCACTTTGCGCGCGCGCGCGCGCGCGTGCGTGTGTTGTGTGTTGTGTGTGTGTGTGGTGTGTGTGGTGTGTGTGTGTGGGTAGTGCGTGGTGTACGTGCATGTGCGCCCGTGCGCGGCGCGTGTGTGTGTGTGTGTGTGTATGCGTACATGCGTTGCACGCGCGCATGCGCAAGCGTGCGTAGCGATTAACAGTTATCCAGATCTGAGTCCACCGCTATCCACTGCCAGTATACATCAGTAAACCTTGCTAATTTCCTTCTACCCCACCCTAGTCGATTCCTGTCCCAACCGACAGTGTGGAGAACGACGTGGGTGACATTGTTGTCGGTGATATCAAAGACACACGCTGACTGTCCCAAGCCACGTGGGGGAGAACGACATGGGTGACTTGTCTGTCGGTGATATTCGAAGACACACGCTGCCGAGACTGAAACTTTGTCACCAGTAATTACAGGATCTAAACCCAAAACATGATGATGCATAAATGCTTTTCAGACAGATTAAGGTTTGAGTTTAAAATCATGATTTATATAGTACCACATTGTCACGACCGACCCTGGAGGTCTGCCCTGACAGGATCGGTCTAGGTGGGAGTGAAGGGAGTGACTGACCTCACACGCCCCGCAAGAGACCACACAATAAAGATTACGATACAACACCCCATTTATTCACACCAACTACAGTCATAAATAAGTATTTCAACACACGCACCATGCACTATCACAATCAAACTTTCCCAACACACAAAAACATGCACAATCACAATCAAGCATTTCACCATACGACGTACACAATCACAACCACAACATCTCATCTCATTAACATATACACAATTAAATAAACTTTTCCCAGCATCCATCCCTTTCCACACCATGGAGTGCCTCCACACCCCTGCCTCTGTCAAGTCTACTGGGAGCACCCTGTCGCACTAGGTGCTCCAAAACCGGGTCGGTTCTTGAAGGGAGTCGCTCAAAGCCGACCCCCTCGACACACGAGCAGGCAGTAAAAGAGCGCGTCCGGGGGGGGGGGGGGGGGGGGGGGGGGGGGGGGGAAAGTGGCGTTGTTACTGGAGGTCCTGGACGGGGTTCAGGGCCGGCCAGTCAAGCCGGCGGGCTTTTTTACCGTCCGCGGTCCGACCAGAGCGTGGCCTCAACCAGCGCGTGGCACCATCCAGTCCGGGGGTCCCAGCCAGGCGTGGCCTCAACCAGCACGTGGCACCATCCAGTCCGCGGTCCCAGCCAGGCGTGGCCTCACCCAGCACGTGGCACCATCCAGTCCGCCGGTCCCAGCCAGAGCGGGGCCTCAACCAGCACGTGGCACAATCCGTCCGCGGTCCCCAGCCAGAGCGTGGCCTCAACCAGCACGTGGCCCCAAAACCAGTCCAGATCCGGGTGAAGCCCCCGGGAGGGGGGGGGGAAACGTAGCTGGGAGGAGAGAAGAAAGGGAGGGAAGGAAGAAGGAAGGGAAACTGGAACCCCGCTGTCAGTACAGTCTGACCCTTTGCTGTTAAATCTTAACAGCCACTCGCATGATGGGCGAGGGGAAGTCTACTAAATGCACCAAAAACCCCAGCTCAACACAGACCTGAGCAAAACACATAAACCCATCAATCAGGAAATGTTCATTAAAGTCTTCTCACACGAAGCAGGTAAAAGACTGCATTAAATTAACAGGCTATAAAACAAATATGAATCATCTTCATCCTTCTCTCACTCATGCTTAACATTTTCCTTTCTTAGGAAATAAACCAACACAGCAACTATCGCTTTATAACTGCCCCACATTTGCAAAAATAATTAAATTGGCATATTATCACACTTTATGCCCATTTAAAAATAACACAATCTCCAACCACGCTTCCGAACGCAAATCATGGTACGACGCTCGCGAACATAAAACTCGTTCTCCTTGCACACAAAAACAGACGGTGGCCAAAGAATAGAGTCCAGCGAATGTGACAGGGGCGGACGAGCGAGACCAAGCAAGTACTAACCCTGAATCACCAGGATCTCTCCCATCCCACCGACTACCGCATCACAAGGTGCAAAAAACAGGAGAAAAAATTTTTGGATATAATTTAGAAGGGCCCAAGGTTAAAGATTGAATTAACCAGAGAAAAGGTCTCACACAATATTTTCTTAAAATTTTAAAAACAAGAGAAAATTGCGCAAAAGAGAAAAATAACCCGGCTAACAACAACAAACAAACAAAAAAACACACGAAATGATGCTTCCCAGCTCCCCGTGGGTGCCCCCGAAGAGGGGGGTTTTTCAAACGACTCTCTCTGCCTCTGTCCAGTCGAGAGGACAGAAGCGCAGATGCGGAAAAAAGAAAAGTGATGTCCCTCCCCTACAGGCCGACTGTAGGAATTGAAGATACCGACTGTACTTCGACGATACGGTGAGAACCAAGCCCGGAGCAGGCGCTCCCAGAGACATTTTTCCGCTCAAGTGAACAGCTAACCTCCCTCAGCGATGGCGGCCAACATGCCACGCTACTTTCACAGAGTGAGCATACTTCAAACAAAAAGAAATGAAGCACGTGCGACAGGTAAAAAGTCAGGCGAGAGGCCGATAGACAGCAAGTTCGAGAGAAAGGTACCACCCACCCGTGAACCTGCGGGATGAATAGCACGGGCAGTGGAATTAGAGAGAGAGAGAGAGAAAGCAAACCGAAGTTGAGCTGAACTACACAAGGTGCAACCGCACCACAAACCAACCCTTAAGGGACGGACACACGACAACAGCAACGACAATAAATAAATGAGTAATCCGCCACCCTAGTGGGTCAAAAGTGTAGGCCTCGTGACAAACTCGTGACAAACCCCCTTCTAAAAGCATCTGTTTCTCTGAGATACAGTGCTCCTTTGAACCTTGAGCATGTGCAAAATTTCACACAATGGGACCGAACCAACTTTTCTGTGATCAACAGAGTACGATAAATCCAATGCAGACATTCTACAATTAAAATCACAAGGGAAATCATAATACTACATTTATCAAACAACTAAGCAAAACCCTTTCCAACCATGAAAGTAACAAACCGAACCGTTGGTGATTCACTACCGTTAACCATCATGAAGTGAAAAATGTCAATACACTGATACAGAGACCAAAAGGGGAATAACCCTGGTTGAGGGGAAGTGTCCCCCTGGGCTGATTTTCCAATGTGCTGACTACGGGCTCGGCTAAGATAGTCAGCATCCGTATTACAGGAACCCCTTTTATGACGGAAAGTGGGAAAGCATGACTCTGCAGTTCCCCCTGCCTAATCATGAGTCGACGACTGGGCTGGCCGGTCCGGTCCAGGCACTGGAGAGGATGATGATCGCTTCCAGTACAAACTTCCGGCCGTACTTTCTTGGGCACGCCAGTGCGCGTCCAAATCTGCCCGAGAGATTCAGCAACAGTAGGGGCATCGATAGTCCTAAGCGGGACGCCTCTGGGTATCGATCGCAGATTCTACCACTACCGAAGTGTAGCGGTGACCGCGATCGGATGGAGGATTAATGGGTCCACCAGGTCAACCCCAACCTTGTGAAAGCCTCCCCAACCAGTGGCACTGACCTAGGGGAACACGCTTTTAAGCGACCCTTTAGGCGTTGTCCGCTGGCAGACATCGCAACTGCGGCAGTACTGCCTAACCTGTGAGTTCATCCTTGGCCAAAGAAGTCTTGTCTTACTCGCTCGAGAGTCCGCTTGGGGGCCCATATGGGCCTTGCCATGGGGGAATCGTGGGCCTGCCGGGGTGAACAGATTCTCTCAAGCTTTGGGGAATGACAAGCTGTTTGGCCACACGATCTGCCTGAGTGAAAACCCTAAAGAGGATCCCCCTTTTGGAGCTTGAAGCTCACCTTGGCGTTCGGGCAGACTGAGCGGGACGATCTACCAGTTGTCGCAGGCGTTGGACATCCAAGTCCTGGCCTGAAGACGGACCATGGTAGCGGATCGGCCCCGGCCAGAACCTCGTCAGAGATCGGCTGGAGAACGGGACGCAATACCCTGTTCCTGCTTCTTAGCTTTGGCGCGTGTGGTGACTCCCCCACACGCCTGTACGGGCAAATCCGTAGACACGGGCTGACTGCGTCCGTTTTGCGAAGGTGATAGTATTCCCTATGATAAGGGAATACAGAGGTCGCTCCACCGCGATGGCCCATACTTCGCCCAGAAGTAGGGGGTGGGGATAGAAACGGTACTGAAGGACGGGTGGAGGTAAAACCAGCCTCCCTCCCGCACACATCATAACTGGCGCCCGCCGGGCCTTAGGGGAAACTAAATCTTATCCACAAAGAGTGTTGATGCTCCCGAATCCCTGATGGTTGTCGACCAAGGATGAACCACAAAAAGAAAAGAAACACTGGACACTCTGTACCACCAGAAGTTGGATGGACCCCCCGTTAGCCGAGGCGCGAGGATGCTGGAAAGGACTAGCCCCTGGAACTACCAGCGGCTTTAGGCAATCTTTCCTAATGTGGCCGGGACGACCACAAAGAAAACAAAATCGGGGTGCTGAGGTCCCCGATGAACTGCCCGCCTTGTTCGAACTCGTAGCAGGTCGGCGGGCCCTTTTTGCCACCAAATCCTGTGGGGGTCTTCCTGTCCGTATCTGGTTTGATGCCCATTAAGCTCTGCGAGCTTCAGCAAACACCTCAGCGGTATGAATCGCAGCCGCGAAATCCTGAGGTGCTGTCTCGCCTATCCCGGGTCCTCAACTTGGGGACACAGTGTTGGTGACTGTTCAATGGGATCAGATCCTCCGCTCCAACTTAGCCAACTGACGCCAGTAAACCCCGCGTTTTGCGCAGCCTATCACCAAACTGCACGAAGGTCTCGTCGTTATTTTTCTTTATGGACCTGAAATTCCTCCTGTACGTCTCTGGGGTAAGGTGGAAAAGCTTCGCAGAGCCAACTGCATGTCTGCATAAGAGCACCTTCATTTTTGAGTGAGCCACACTCCCCTTTCAGCACCAGATAAACCAGAAAAAAGGGGCATAGCCTTTTGTTCCTCAGACAATTGGTATGAACTAGCAACCTTGTCAAAATGCTTAGGAACATTCAATGTCCTCACTAGGTCTGGGAAATTGGAGCTTTAACTTTGGGCCTCTAACTCTATTTACCTGCCTGGTGATTAACCCCCTGACTTACAGATGCGGGAGACCGCGAAAGAAGTTGTTCCATCTCCTCCCTACGCAGAGCCTCCATCCTGTCTAGTTCTTCCCTACGGAGGGCAGCCTCTTCCCTACGCTGAGCCTCCTGTCTGGCAGCCTCCTCTCTGCGCAGAGCAGCCTCTTCCTACGCTGATCCTCCTGTCTGGCAGCCTCTTCCTTACGAAGGGCCTCCTGTCGGGTAGCCTCTTCTTTACGAAGGGCCTCCTGTCGGGTAGCCTCTTCTCTGCGCAGCATAGCCTCTTCCCTATGCAGAATCTCCTGTCTGTCAGTCTCCTCTCTGCGCAGAGCCTCCATCCTATCCAAGTCTTCCCTACGCTGAGCAGCCTCTTCCCTTCGCAGAGTTTCCTGCCTAGCAGCCTCTTCCCTACGGAGGGCTTCCTGCCTGGAAGCATCCTCTCGTCGCTGCTGCTCTAGAAACATCAGGATAGAGGTGATGTCCTGGGAAGGATTCACCACTCCCGACACGGGAGGATGACCCGTCTGACCCGTCCCTTGGGTCTCGACTTTCCCATAAGGAAAGTCTTCTGGGGCATGCTCCTTACGAGGGGAAGCCTGGAGAGGAGAAGGTTTCGGTCTCTGCGACCCAACAGAAGCCCACAGTTGCTTCGCTATGCTCTGACGCTTCCGAGCGGAAGTGCCAGTCGGGGTCTCGACAGGAAGACCCCCCAGCGAAGAGGTAGTAAAAGTACTCACTGGACTACCTGCTACAGCACTGGAATAAGTAGAAGTTACCGTAGTCGAAGTACTGGTACTAATAGTAGAGACTACAGTAACATTTTGAATACCCTTCTTCTTCGACGCACGCGTCGCCATACCACCAGCGCCGGACGTCGCCATGACAACAATATCCTACGGTTTTCAAATACAAGGGAAAGACAATTCCACTAGAAAAAAAACAAATATTTTAGGGGTGTGTGTATATGTCTGTATGTGTGTGTGTGTGTGTGTGCGGACAAATCCCGGACGAGCCCCCACAATTGTCACGACCGACCCTGGAGGTCTGCCCTGACAGGATCGGTCTAGGTGGGAGTGAAGGGAGTGACTGACCTCACACGCCCCGCAAGAGACCACACAATAAAGATTACGATACAACACCCCATTTATTCACACCAACATACAGTCATAAATAAGTATTTCAACACACGCACCATGCACTATCACAATCAAACATTCCAACACACACAACATGCACAATCACAATCAAGCATTTCACCATACGACGTACACAATCACAACCACAACATCTCATCACATGTAACATATACACAATTATAAATAAACATTTCCAGCATCCATCCCTTTCCACACCATGGAGTGCCTCCACACCCCTGCCTCTGTCAAGTCTACTGGGAGCACCCTGTCGCACTAGGTGCTCCGAACCGGGTTGGTTCTTGAAGGGAGTCGCTCAAAGCCGACACCCTCGACACACGAGCAGGCAGTGAAGAGCGCGTCCCGGGGGGGGGGGGGGGGGGGGGGGGGAACGTGGCGTTGTTACTGGAGGTCCTGGACGGGATCAGGGCCGGCCAGTCAAGCCGGCGGGCTTTTCTACCAGTCCGCGGTCCCGACCAGAGCGTGGCCTCAACCAGCGCGTGGCACCATCCAGTCCGTGGTCCCAGCCAGAGCGTGGCCTCAACCAGCACGTGGCACCATCCAGTCCGCGGTCCCAGCCAGAGCGTGGCCTCACCCAGCACGTGGCACCATCCAGTCCGCGGTCCCAGCCAGAGCGTGGCCTCAACCAGCACGTGGCACCATCCAGTCCGCGGTCCCAGCCAGAGCGTGGCCTCAACCAGCACGTGGCACCAACCAGTCCAGACTCCGGGTGAAGCCCCCGGGAGGGGGGGGGGGGGGGGGGGGGGGAAACGTAGCTGGGAGGAGAGAAGAAAGGGAGGGAAGGAAGAAGGAAGGGTACTGGAACCCCGCCGTCAGTACAGTCTGACCCATGCTGTTAAATCTTAACAGCCACTTGCATGATGGGCGAGGGGAAGTCTACTAAATGCACCAACAACCCCAGCTCAACACAGACCTGAGCATAACACAGTAAACCCATCAAATCAGGAATGTTCATTAAAGTCTTCTCACACGAAGCAGGTAAAAGACTGCATTAAATTAACAGGCTATAAAACAAATATGAATCATCTTCATCCTTCTCTCACTCATGCTTAACATTTTCCTTTCTTAGGAAATAAACCAACACAGCAACTATCGCTTTATAACTGCCACCACATTTGCAAATAATAATTCAATGGCATAATTATCACACTTTATAGCCACATTTCAAAATAACACAAATCTCCAACCACGCATCCGAACGACAAATCATGCGTACGCACGCTCGCGAACATAAAACTCGTTCTCCTTGCACACACAAACAGACGGTGGCCGAAGAATAAGAGTCCGGCGAATGTGACAGGGGCGGACGAGCGAGACCAAGCAAGTACTAACCCTGAATCACCAGGATCTCTCCCATCCCCACCGACTACCGCATCACAAGGTGCATAAACAGGAGAAAGAATTTTGGATATAATTTAGAATGGCCAGGTTAAAGATTGAATTAACCAGAGAAAAGGTCTCACACAATATTTCTCTTACAATTTTGAAAACAAGAGAAAATTGCGCAAAAGAGAAGAATAAGCCGGCTAACAACAACAAACCAAAACAAACAAACCACGAAACTGATGCTTACCAGCTACCCGTGGGTGACCCCGAAGAGGCGGGTCAAACGACTCTCTCTGCCCTCTGTCCAGTCGAGAGGACAGAAGCGCAGATGCGGAAAAAGAAGAAGTGATGTCCCTCTCCTACAGGCCGACTGTAGGAATTGAAGATACCGACTGTACCTTCGACGATACGGTGAAGAACCAAGACCGGAGCAGGCGCTCCCAGAGACATCTTCCGCTCAAGTGAACAGCTAACCTCCCTCAGCGATGGCGGCCAACATGCCACGCTACGTCACAGAGTGAGCATACTTCAAACTAAAAGAAATGAAGCACGTGCGACAGGTAAAAGGTCAGGCGAGAGGCCGATAGACAGCAAGTTCGAGAGAAAGGTACCAGCCACCCGTGAACCTGCAGGATGAATAGCACGGGCAGTGGAATTAGAGAGGAGAGAGAGAAAGCAAACCGAAGTTGAGCTGAACTACACCAAGGTGCAACCGCACCACAAGCCACATTAAGGGACGGACACACGACAACAGCAACGACAATAAATAAATGAGTAATTCCGCCACCCTAGATGGGTCAAACGTCGTAGGCCTCGTGACAAACTCGTGACACCCATTATTGTCTTTTCATAATGATGCGGTCAGACACACGTTGTGCAATATGGATCTGTATATGATCATTGCAGAGCGGTTTCTTTGCACTTTGTTTACGCATGTTTGAACCTGGAGTATCCTGAGACAAGCTGCTCTGTTGATTTTCATTTCAATACCTTGTAATTGGCGCAGCTGTCCAGAAACTTAGTTTCACCTTTGACCACACCACATGTCGAACATTTTTGTCTTTCTCATATCATTCCTGTATTAACTTCTTTCAATTTGTTGGTCGTGAACGCTAATGCGAAGTCTGCATCTTTGTTCGAAATTTTGCGCATTTCCTATGGTGATTGTAAGATAGATTGTACAGCCGATAGATTCGCCCTTTTTGGTTGTCGGAATGCATGTTATATGATGCATATGCACAAGATTGTGCTTTAGAAATGTAAATCTACAATTCATTTTTTTTTTTTGCAATTGATTGCTTTAAATACTGATCAAATTCTATTCAAATGGTCTCAAAAACAAAAGCAGTGATAAATATTTAGTCAGATTTTGTCAAGATCAGATCATTTATTGCTAAATCTACCAAGCAGAGATGCGAGTTAATGAACCACTAAATATGGAACTGAGGTCTGACTAACTATAGACAATGCAGGGGCATGCTTGTTACGTTAAACTTTACGGCAAACTGGTAACGCACATTTTTCTGCCACACAACTGGTTGGTTAAAACAGAACTTCGACCATACTGTCTGACAGTAGTAGATCTTTGGGATGCTCTTTTCACCTTGAGAGACGCACATGGCAGCCATTACATGACTGGCAGAAAGCAGCAGTGATCAAGGCGAGGTGAAGAAAGTTCAGAGTGTTCACGACAGTGGCGGTGGGATGGGGATTGGAGAAAGGGGATTGGGGAAAGGGGATTTGGGGAAAGGGGGTTTGGGGAAAGGGACTGGCAGTGACAGTGGAGGTGGGATGGGGATTGGGGAAAGGGGGTTTGGGGAAAGGGGCTGGCAGTGACAGTGACAATGGAGGTGGGATGGGGATTGGAGAAAGGGGCTTTGGGAAAAGGGGCTGGCAGTGACAGTGACAATGGAGGTGGGATGGGGATTGGAGAAAGGGGGTTTGGGGAAAGGGACTGGCAGTGACAGTGACAGTGGAGGTGGGATGGGGATTGGAGAAAGGGGGTTTGGGTAAAGGGACTGGCAGTGACAGTGACAATGGAGGTGGGATGGGATAGGAGAAAGGGGGATTGGAGAAAGGGACTGGCAGTGACAGTGACAGTGGAGGTGGGATGGGGATTGGAGACAGGGGGTTTGGAGAAAGGGGATTGGAGAAAGGGGGATTGGAGAAAGGGGGATTGGAGAAAGGGGGGATTGGAGAAAGGGGGATTGGAGAAAGGGGGATTGGAGGAAGGGGGATTGGAGAAAGGTGGATTGGAGAAAGGGGGATTGGAGGAAGGGGGGTTGGAGAAAGGGGGATTGGAGAAAGGGGGATTGGAGGAAGGAGGGTCGGAGAAAGGGGGATTGGAGAAAGGGGGATTGGGGATAGGGGGTTCGGGGATAGGGGGTTTGGAGAAAGGGGGATTGGGGATAGGGGGTTTGGAGATAGGGGGTTTGGAGAAAGGGGAATTGGAGAAAGGGGGGATTGGAGGAAGGGGGATTGGAGAAAGGGGGATTGGAGAAAGGGGGATTGGAGAAAGGGGGGTTGGAGAAAGGGGGATTGGAGAAAGGGGGATTGGAGAAAGGGGGATTGGGGATAGGGGGTTTGGGGATAGGGGGTTTGGAGGAAAGGGGGCTTGGAGATAGGGGGTTTGGGGAAAGGGGGTTTGGAGAAAGGGGGTTTGGAGATAGGGGGATTGGAGATAGGGGGATATGATAAAGGGGGTTTGGAGAAAGGGGGTTTGGAGATAGGGGGATTGGATAAAGGGGGTTTGGAGAAAGGGGGATTGGAGAAAGGGGCATTGGAGATAGGGGGATTGGATAAAGGGGGTTTGGGGAAAGGGGGTTTGGGGAAAGGGGGTTTGGAGAAAGGGGGTTTGGAAAAAGGGGGTTTGGAGATAGGGGGATTGGATAAAGGGGGGTTGGAGAAAGAGGGATTGGAGAAAGGGGGATTGGAGATAGGGGGATTGGAGATAGGGGGTTTGGATAAAGGGGGTTTGGGGAAAGGGGGTTTGGGGAAAGGGGGT
>CM031625.1:16862842-16874326 GCA_018398815.1 Conus ventricosus | reverse complement strand
GCCAATGACATTGACAAACAAAGCACATGACAAGACACGATGCATTTCAACCACTTGGGGTCTTCTTCAGGCGAAAAAAATAATCACATTTAACATGTGGGACAGTACAAACAAGAACGAAAAAGAATGAAAAATGACTATCCGTTGTCCATGTGGTCGGTAGGCGGAAATGAAACGGAGGGGGGGGGGGGGGGGGGGGGGGGGGTTGCGTCGGGGGAGGTGTGTGTGTGTGATATGATGGGGTTGTGTGTCTAGTTTATTGGGATGGTGTGACATCTTTGTGATGGTTGTGGTAATGGTGGATTGATAATAATGGTAAGGGGAAAGAAGGGGGGGGGGGGGAACTGAGAAGAAAAAAAAAATAAAAAAAAAAATTAAAAAAAAAAAATTGGGGGGGGGGGGGGGAAGGGGAAGGATAAAACAAAATTAGGATTAAATAGATGGAGGGTTGCTGTAACTACTGTATGAAGTGAGTGAAGGGGATGTGGTGGTGGTGTACGTATGTGTGTGTGTATGTGTGTGTGATGGTAGGGGATATTGCCAACTGATGTGGAAGTGGTGGGTATGTGTGTTTGGTTATTGTTGGATATTGATGCCTTGGGGGTGTAGTGTGCCCAGTTTGGCAATGAGATGGGATTCTTGAGTTGTGCGTTCAAAGCTGTCACTCTGTGACTGCCAGAGTGCCATAACTTTGACATGGTCGATGTTGTGTTGGGTGTGGTTGAAGTGTAGGGCGATGGGTTTGGGTCGGTGGTGGCGGATATCAGCCAGGTGTTCAGAGATGCGTGTTTCAAGTGTGCGTGACGTTTCCCCTATGTAGATCTTGCCACACAGCTGGCAGTGGATGGCATATATAATGTTGCGGCTCTGACATGAGAATGTCACATCTATTTTGAATGATAGTTTAGCAGTGCCTGGCATTATAACATCGCCAGCGCCAAGATCGGGGAACTTGACTATTAAAGTTTGTTCAGGCTGAACTGTTGATGGGGTATTTACACTAATTACAGTCTGCCTTATACCTCTTACGCCATGGGGTTCCTTCTCTCTTCTGTATGGATCGAGGTCACAACCGTATGAGTTCATTTTTATAAAACAAAAAAGAATATAAAATACAAAATATGGCTGAAGATTTTGACGCAATTGATCCTATTGAAGAAGAAGAAGATGAAACAGAACTGGGCCCATCATTGCGAGAAGAGCTTGAAGGAGCAGGTTCTTTACTCCCTAGACAACGTCAAGAACTATTGCGACAGCGAATTGAATCATTCTATAGAAGTATAGGACGAGAGCTACCAGGCGTACTTGATCCTAACGATTTTGAGGAAGATGGTGGGCATTTGTATATAAGAACTGGTGCAGGGGGCCGGTTGTAAAAGCTACTTCAACGCAAAACCCAAACAAGTTTTTAAAACTAAGCACAATTAGGCGAAAACTCCCTATTGCTAAGGCAGAACAATTAAACCTTTTAGAGCTTAGAGCCGAAGCCGTTAGTCGTTTACAGAATTGGGGCAAGAGTTGCCAACACAATCTAAAATACAAATGTCATGTGACGTAGCCTCACATCAAGGCATGTGACGCTCCATCACATGTAGTTAGTGATATGAATCATTTCCCCGTGCCACAATTAAAGGAAGAATATTCATATGGCTTGACTAGTGTAGCGGGCGTCCCCAAAATAATTGTGAGTATGACTCATTCAAGGAACAAATGTGGTCATTGGGTGAAAGTGACCACTGAGTGATAGTTTAACAAGGGCTGGTAAGGTAAGATGCTGGTCATGTGTTTTGAACACTGAGTATGCACTCACTAGGAGAAGGGGGGAAAGAGTCAGTTTTAACCCAGCAGATGGCCTAGAGACTCGAACCTGTCAGGACGGTGGTCCTCTTTGCTGACCAGTCATTACCAGGTGAGCGATAGATAGTTGGGGAAAGCTACAGGGGGAAAACTTAAAGAAGAGAGAAAGAATTCATATGTTGAATTGAGAAGCAGGTTACTTACACGAACCTTATTCGTGTTTCAGCCCTTCACCCTTCACCCTTCACCCTTCACCCTTTACCCTTCGCCCTTCACCCTTCATCTTTCACCCCGTGAGGTGGTTGAAGATGGCCATGGTGTGGGGAACACACCGGTAGTTCAGCCCCAGCAAGTACCAACTCCAGGGAGAGGAGTTGAAGCTCGTCACTTCTCAAGAGACAGAAGAAGTCGCGGAAGAGAAGTCGAGACTCGTATCTCCAGGACAGGAGAATTCGAGGGGGCAGTATATTGTCTCAGAGAGAGAGACAGGGAATTGAGAAAGCAGGGAAGCTTTTACTTGAGGCAGGCAGGTCCTCAGTGATTACGGGAGTTATGTATTCTCCTGGTCCGGAATTTTGGATAACGGAATGTGAAGGCCATGGCTTTATAGAAGCGGAACTAGATTATTTTATCTCTCAGTGTAAAGAGAGATACACGTGTGAAGACTATTTTTCTCTCAGTGTAAAGAGAGATACATGTGTGAAGATTGATTTGTCTCTCGGTGTGAGGAGAGATACATGTGTGAAGATTGATTTGTCTCTCGGTGTGAGGAGAGATACATGTGTGCAGATTTATTTGTCTCTCAGTGCGGAGAGAGATACATGTGTAGAATCTGTTTACAAGTTGTTGATGTGAGTTAGTAAAGTGTTTTCCTGAAGGAGAGGGGGAGAAGAAAAACATTCGGTAGTGCTCCTTTTGGGTGATTGGAAAGATTGCGTGTGCGTATGGAGTAAATGCTGTCATGAATGCGGGTATGCAAGAGTGACAGTGTGACAGTGGTGACCCCGACTCCAGTTTCACCGGCGTAGCTGCCGTTTGTTTCCGGAAAAAAAAAAAAAAGAAAGATTTCTATTTGTGCCCTTGGGTTTAAAAAAAAAAGATTTATATTTGTACCTCAAGGGTTTGAGGAAGAAAAAAAAAGGAAAGGTTTCTATTTGTAACCTCGGAATTTCTATTTTGTGCCCTCAAGGGTTTGAGGGAAAGAAAAAAAAAGAAGAAAGTTTAATTATTTATTGTGTATAATATTTGCATTTTGGTGTGTGTTCTATTTCTATATGTGTTTTGGGTGGTTGACATTTCTTTTGGTTGCTCTACTCCGTTAAGGGTTTTTTTTTGGTAGGATTTCTTTTTGACCCTTCCCCACCTCAGGACCGATAGCCTCAACCTCCTCTTGCTCGAACCTGGACAGCAAGGGGGCAGGGCGTTGAGGAGACGCTGTCCTTCCCCTTGAGGATTCACGTATTTTTGTCCCCTTTACCAGGAATGATAGCACCAACCCTCTTCCTGCGTTTTAGCAGGGGGACATGCGTAGGGAGTCATAGTCTTTCCCTTCTCATAAATATCTATTTTCTTTCCTTTCCTATTGGTTTCAAGTATGATTTTTTCCCCTCTGCCCTCAGAGTGTGGGGTCACTTCTCCTCCGTCACGATAATAGTGTAGGTGGTGAGTTGATTACCGCTCTGCCCAAATAAACATCTTTTTCTTTTGATTATTTTTTATTTTCTGGCGTGTGGTGCGAGATTTTCTTTGAGTTTGGGTGAATGTGCATTATTGGATTGATTGTTTAGTATTTTGTATGGTTACTGTAGTGTGGTGTATATTGTGCAGTGATTTGTTTTTCCCTGTCTCCAGTTTCACGGGAGACAGTGACCACTAGGTGCTGTCTGTGTGGTTCTTTTGCTTTTATTGGATTTTCTGATCACTATTAGGTCATGTGTATCATTAATTTCTTTTCACCCCCTTTTTCAAAACCTCTTAAACCTTCGCTCAATAGGCTCCTATCTAGTATTCTTTTCACACATTTTCATCTTTTAGGTAGGTTTCCGCTAGTTTGTGTTTTTACCTCTTTTTAATTGTTTTGTGATTCCATTTGTTTTGTAAATTTATATTCATTTTGTTGTAAAGGCGGTACATTTGTTTTGTAAATTCGTTTAAATTAAGTAAGAAAGAAAGACTGACAACAAGAACATTTGAGAAATAAAACTTTATAAGAATTTATTTTCAGAAACTATTATTGTGTTTTTTTTTTTTTCTTAGGAAAAACAGTTTTGTATTAAACTTCATTTTGTTTTGTAAAAATGCCAAATTGATAACAGTTTGCAATTATTTTTGGAAAATACATCCTTGGATTTCATATCTAACTGTTTTAGTAAGCGGTTTTTTTGTTTACACCGGAAATTGAAATTCTGTATATACTATAATTACGGTTTTGTGAAAACATAATATCAGCATATATAGCCTTATTTTTATTGCATACTTAGAGATTGTTTTGTGTTTATATTTGTTGCGATTCATTATGGATGATTTTGATAAAATATGTTAAACAAGCGGAAACGCTTGGGTTTTGAGGGAGAAAAACTTACTAATTATGTGCAACACATGCACAGATAGGGCAGACAGGATAAGAGAGATGGAAGAAAATAAACTACAGAGGGACGTGAAGCTGAAGAAAATAGACTACAGAGGGAGGTGAAGAAAATAAAACATACAGAGGAAGTGAAGCTGAGAAAATTGACTACAGAGGGAACGCCTGAAGGAAAAAAACTAAGGAGGAAGCGGAAAGCTGAAGAAAATAGACTACAGAGGGAATTTAAGTTGAGACAGTTAGGGAATTAGAGACCGATGCTGAGTTAGAGATTACAGGCATCGAGAGAACTCCACCAGTTGGTTCCGCACAGCGATTTGCCTCAACCAAATGCGGCTATTATTCCAAAGTTGCACTTTCGAGGAAAAAAACGGACTGACATTGATAGTTTTCTTTTCCGATTTGAAAGTCACGCAAACGTCTTGTGGTTGGCCAAAGGAAAAGTGGAAATTGTTTATATATTGCGTCGTTGTTTAAGGGTAGCGCTTTGGACACTCCACTCACTTGCAGCGAAACAAAATTCTAAACTTGGGATCAGTTGAAAGAAGAACTCCTCAAGAAAATTCATGTTATCGGCTGATCGTTTTTCACGAACGTTTCCGATTTGTGGCGCCTGAAAAGGAGAATCGTTTCCATCGTTTTCTGATCGTATGAAGTCATTGTATGGGATCGATGGATCGATTTTGTCAAAAACGAACAAAACTTTTCAGTACACTGCGAGATCTCCTTCTTAGAGAAACAACTTTTTACAGAGCGTGAGCAAAGATCTGGCCCTTTCCTTTAAGAAAGGCAATTTGAAAACGTGAGGAAATGTGTCGATGGCGCTGATCAGTATTGTATCGCTCACCCAGATAAGGGGGTGGCTAGGAAGGTGAATTTTACATCTTTGAGTTCTCATGCGTCATGTACTATCCCATCAGGACAGGGAAGTTACAGGAAAGGAAATCGTGGGTCATTTTTGAGGTCCTCAGGATATACCTATCTGGAACGGACAGCGGATCTTTCCGCCGGTTCGAGTGACTTTCGTCAATACAGTACTCACCGCCGGAAAGGACCCGTTACTCCTCAGCAACGTTCGAGAAGTGGAAAACGACCACCACGTAGAACTTTTGGGCCAGTTCGTTGGACAGAACAGAAGTTCACAAAATCAGTCGGCTGCCGATCAGTGACAATGCGATGTTTATTTTGTGATGGCAAGTTCCATTTGAGGAAAAATTGCCCTTTCAACAAATGATTCAAAACCAGCATTAGTCTACACTGATTTTGAAGGAGGCCTTGTTTTGGCACCAGTCAATTGTTTGAAGGACTGGTGTTAGAAAACGGAGCCATCAAATGGATTGCAGGCATCAGTTTTGCGAGACATGGGTGCACTATGTGGTGTACGGAAATCTTTGAGCTTCAAGACTGTATTTCAACACTTCCAAAAAGTGTAGGTCGTTTGGAGGCAGGATTGAAACGTTTCCGCTGGCGAAAATTTCAGTCGATACACCGTACTACTCCGGTTTTCTTACCGACTGTGGTACATTGATACCCCAGTCTGCGACTGATCTTGGTCAATTTGCCAGGTGCTCGTTACAGTACATGGTGGTGCTGCGAGGATCGTTTGTTCCTTGTTCTTGTGAGTACTAGATCAAAACGTATAGAGCAGGGAAAGGCTACAAAGCCGCTAAAAGTCTTCAAAACTGGATGAACTCCAGATAACCCCCAAGAGATTAAAAGAAAATGCAGGGAAAAACGAGACGCTGACGACAATACTTTCTGCTGCTAAAACAGACTGTCAAGACGGTACAAACAGGAAAACCAACGTAAATACTGGACTCTGACATTCACTACAGTTGTGTACTGGAAAGGACAACAGACAAGTTGTAGGTTCACAAAACCACTTAGGAAACAGTGCTGCACACGGCTCATGATGATTGTTCGCTGGATCATGCGGAATCAAAAAGAACATTAATGGAGTTCTTGATTCTTTTTATTGGCCAGGGTGTCACAAGGAAGTTACGAAATACTGCGACTCATGTGACATTGCACAAAAGACATTCAGAAAGGTTCGCGTCCCATGTGCACCTTTGCACAAAATGCTCTCATATTCCGTTCCATTTCGGAAGGTAGATATAGATCTTGTTGAGACCGCTACCACTGTATTCTTCTGGGATATCGCTAATCTTGACTTTGGTGGATCCAGCAACAAGGTTATCCAGAAGCGATTCCACTGAAGAAAATTGATAACAGTATCTGTCGCTGAAGCCTTACTTGCAATTTTTTCCAGAGTGGGGTCTTCCTACGAAATTCTCTCGGAATGTGGAACGCAATTACATTTTCTGATTTCATGAGAGAAATTTACAAAACTGTGGTCAATCTCTTCAATTTCAACCACGCCATATCATCCCCAATCGAAATAGGCTATGGTTGAACGTTTCAATGGAAGTTGAAGTCCATGTTGTGAAAGGTTTTGCAAGGCAGAGGCCCAGGTATGGGATCGGTTTCGTTACCTGCTTTTGCTTTTTGATACAGGGAAATGCCGAACGAAAAACGTGGGATTCTCACCTTTATGAGAACTTTCGGCACTCACCCAAGGGGGACCTTGGATCTTATTGATGACAATGGTACGGAAACAGACGGACATACCAGACAGTAAAAATCTGTTAACCAATACGTTTATTGAAACTGCTTATCGTTTGAAGGATGATGTGAGATTGCTCAACAGTCAGCTGATAGGAAAACTGATGTGTACAAGGTCTTTGCAGACAGAAAAGCAAAGGCACGTTCCTTCAGCGTTGAGGATAAAGTCATTGTGCTACTAAACTGATGAACATAACAAGCTTAGTGTTAAGTGGAAGGGTTCCTTTTCAGGTGGTCGAAAACTTCTGAAGTAAATTATAAGATCAAAATGGCAAAACACTTGAGAAGGTATTTCATGTTGACTAGTGAAGAAGTATGTTGAAGTACAGATGTTTGCCAATCAACAGTCGGTTGAGTGGATATATTCTGTGTCAGAATGATATGTCAACATGACAGACATTATCAGTGATGAATTTGTACCAATGTACACGTACAGGGGAAGATCAAAAGGTTATGAAAACAGCAATGTAGGAGTGTTAACATTTCTACCAGTGCAGATGTTGTTGTACCCTTACGATTTGTTATCTATCAAAGGTGAAACCTATGAGGATGTGGTTCTGTCGAATTGATTTGTTACAAGTTCAAACAGACAGCTCAAAGACATTTTGAAAGCCTTTCAGGATGTGTGACGGATACCCCAAGGTACGTAACTGTTATGAGAACCCCATAGGTATTCAGTTAACTTTGAATACCGTGCGCGACCAGACCTTACCCTCCATTTGCCTCCCTTCACAAAAAAAAGAGGTGGTTGTGAGAGAGAGACAATCAATGTAATGCTGGATATTTAAGGTACATAGAACCTTCTAATCTCGTACGCTCCCGTAGTATTTGTGGACAAAACTGAAGGTATCGCGTGCGTTACTGCATCGATTACAGAAAAGTAAATAAGATCACTGTGATTCGATGCGAAGCCTATCCCAGACATTGAAGAACTTCTGTGTAGCTCTCAGAAGGAAAATTATTTGTGAAAGTATACTTGACTAAAGGAATTCCTTTTCCATTGAAACCGTGCCTGGAAAAACAAAATGTCATGGCAGATTTATTGTCACGTGCGTGAATATTCATGGACAATGTAACTGTCATCAAGGGAAAAGACTATCCTGTTTAAGTCTTTCTTAATGATTACGGTCGCTGATACTTTTGGACCGGTGCATTGTATGCTACTGACGTTTAAATCAAGTGGTATTTATGCATAATTTTGCTTAGTTGAGTGACTATATGTTTTTCAAGCCAAAAAAATACTTGAGATGTTGATGTATTACATATTTATTATTGGTAGACAATGGAAAAAATCAAGACTATTTATGTTTAATTGCTGGTGACGATGAATTTATATGTATGTGTGATGAGCAAATAACTCTTTAGAAATGTATATAATATGCATGGTTTTGATTGTGCATTGAGACAAACCAATTGTTTTTATTTGTCATTGTCAAACATGGGAAAGCATGTGACTTTTCAATGGAGACTATAACTTACATGTGGGGAAAGAAATTATGTTTAAACTATGATTATTTGATTTAATGTATATTGATAAAACATTTACACTTGGAAAATATTCTCATTTTAAGAGGGGTTTTGAAAATATGATGTGAGACAAAGATCAAGGGGAAGAATGGCTTCACATCTTAATGTATGAAAACACAATTTGTGCTTTTGAATTGTGATATCCCTATGTTTTAATCCATGTAATTTGTGAAATGTATCTTTGTGAAATATGGTGATTTCAATTAGAATGTTTTTTTTTTAGAAAGATTGAAAGTTTGAAATATACTATTTATGGTGGATCATGGTGATTGATTCTATACGTTGTTGATTATTTAATTTGGTGAAATCATGTGCGATGGTTACACATTTTGATATTCATGGCTGAAGATGTGTTTAAGTGAAGTTGTAAATCCTTTGAAAAATTTATGGAGAAAATTTTTTCATCCCAGGATGGGGGGTGTCATGTGAGTAAGCCTCACATCAAGGCTGTGACGCTACATCACATGTAGTTGTGATATGGAATCATTTCCACGTGCCACAAATAAAGGAAGAATATTTCGTATCGGCTTGACTAGTGTAGCGGGCGTCCCCCAAAAATAATTAGTGATTATGACTCATTCAAGGAACAAATGTGTCATTGGGTTGAATAGTGACCACTGGTGTGATAGTTTAACAAAAGGGATGTAAGGTAAGATGCTGGTCATGTGTTTTGAACAAGGAGTATGCACTCACTAGGAGAAGGGGGAAAGAGTCAGTTTTAACCCAGCAGCTGCCTAGAGACTCGAACCAGTCAGGACGGTGGTCCTTCTTTGCTGACCAGTCATTTACCAGGGTAGCGAAGATAGTTGGGGAAGACTACAGGGGGGAAAATCTTTAAAGAAGAGAGAAAGAATTCATTATGTTGAATTGAGAAGCAGGTACTTACACGAACCTATTCGTGTTTAAGCCTTCACCCTTCACCCTTCACCCTTCACATTCACCCTTTACCCTTCGCCCTTCACCCTTCATCTTCAACCCGTGAGGTGGTTGAAGATGGCCCCATGGTAGTGGGGACACAACGGTAGTTCGACCCAGCAAGTACCAACTCCAGGGGAGAGGAGTTGAAGCTCTCGTCACTTCTCTAGAGTCCGAAGAAGTCGCGGAAGAGAAGTCGAGACTCGTATCTCCAGGACACGGAGAATCGAGGGGGCTGTTTATTGTCTCAGAGAGAGTGACAGGGAATTGGAGAAAGAAAATCAGGCAAGCTTTTTAATGAGGCAGGCAGGTCCCTCAGTGATTACGGGAGTTTATGTATTCTCTGCGTCGGAATTTTGGAGATAAACGGAATGTGACGGCCATGGCTTTATAAGAAGCGGAACTATATTATTTTATCTCTCGTGTAAAGAGAGATTAACGAAGTGGAAGACTATTTTCTCTCAGTGTAAAGAGAGATACATGTGTTGAAGATTGATTTGTCTCTCGGCTGTGAAGGAGAGAAAAGTGTGTAAAGATTTGATTGTCTCTCGGTTGAGGAGAGATACATGTGTGAGTTTTATTTGTCTCTCAGTGCGGAGAGAGATAATGTGTTAGAATCTGTTTACAAAGTTGTGATGTGATTTAGTAAAGTGTTTTCCCTGAAGGAGAGGGGGAGAAGAAAAACTTCGGTAGTGACTCCTTTTGGGTGATTGGAAAAGATTGCGTGTGAGTATGGAGTTATGCTGTCATGGAAAGCGGGTATGCAAGAGTCGACAGTTGTGACAAAACCAAAACATACTCTTCAGAATTAAATCGAACAGCAGTGAATAATGGCAGAAATTGAAACGGTTTTTAATGAGGAGACACTAATTAAAAAAATTGGTGATTTCTCCATGCCCAAGCGTGAAATCCTGGGCTTAATGCTAATCTACAGACAATAAAGGGTGGAACTAACAAACAATTTGTAGCAAAACTTGGTGAGCTCAGGATAGAGAGATAGAAGAAGAAGATAAAATAAACTGCTGATGCAGATGATAACAATTTAGGGCAAGAAGAAAAGGCTAGGAATAGAGCAGAAAATACAAGATTTAATGATAGAAAGGCAGCAGGTTAGAAACGCAGTCTAATAAGAGAACGCAGCTAGCATCACAAAACAAGCCGAATAAGTGAAACTATAAAACAGAATTCTTCATGAAAACACTACGCTGGCAGAAAGAATAAGGACTCTGTTCAGAGAACAAGGATTACAATAATTAGCATATTAACGGCTGTTGGGTTTGCTATCTCTCACTCGTTTATGCGTTAACCGGCAGTGACGCCAACAGGACTGAGAGAAGAAGGACTCCAAAAACCACAGCTGGTAAAAAGTTGGATTAGAAAAACAATTACACCATCTAGCAAACTTATTAAAGAAGTTAGCCAGCCAAAGCGCTTGATGCTCTGCCTGGCATATAGGCTGTGTTGTTATGGTGGTTTTGTCTTCTATGGTAAGGTTAGCTAGATCTTTGGCTGACCATCTGTGGACGTTAGTGAGTGCTAGTGCTGGATTAAGTTTTAGTGAAATAAAGTATGGCTAAATCAGTAAAAGTTAAAAATACAACAGGGCTGTCTTTTGCTAGTGTGATGTCAGTGTGAGGTACTTAACAGGTTGGCGAGCTTTCTGGGCTGCTTTCTGGCCTGTGGGACGCTTTATACTGGATCGCTTTCTTCAGGGCTAGGTACTTTTTTATTTAAAACGGATGGAGCAGGCCTTGTGTTTAAGCCTTGAATGTGCCCTAAGTTTTGGTCGTCTACAGCTATGAGGATTTCATTGTTATAATTTGTATCATGGACAATCTTCAGTCTAAGGTCAGAGTGTAGATGTTATATCCTGGCCTACACAGTCACCTTTGACCTAGCATGTGCAAGAACGTCTTGATACCTATGTATGCTGGCAGGCAAATCAACAGCAGAGTTAAAGCATATTCTAAGTTGGATAGAAATGTTTTCTGGCGTCAATGCCTGTAGATTGATCTACTATGCTGGACTTGGTCTGTGAT
>CM031625.1:16850342-16857842 GCA_018398815.1 Conus ventricosus | reverse complement strand
CAGTTCACTCCGTAACATCTACGACGTTCTGTTTAAAGCCGTTTGCACTGTGAAACAGACTCCCAGAGTGTGACCCTCAGCATCTTCTCTTTTGCACTGTAAACCAGACTCCCAGAGTGTGACCCTCAGCATCCTGTCTTTTGCACTGTAAACCAGACTCCCAGAGTGTGACCCTCAGCATCCTCTCTTTTGCACTGTAAACCAGACTCCAGAGTGTGACTTGACCCTCAGCATCCTCTCTTTTGCACTGTAAACCAGACTCCCAGAGTGTGACTTGACCCTCAGCATCCTCTCTTTTGCACTGTAAACCAGACTCCCAGAGTGTGACTTGACCCTCAGCATCCTCTTTTTTGCACTGTAAACCAGACTCCCAGAGTGTGACTTGACCCTCAGCATCCTCTCTTTTGCACTGTAAACCAGACTCCCAGAGTTGTGACTTGACCTCAGCATCCTCTCTTTTGCACTGTAAACCAGACTCCCAGAGTGTGACTTGACCCTCAGCATCCTCTCTTTTGCACTGTAAACCAGACCCCAGAGTTGTGACTTGACCCCTCAGCATCCTCTCTTTTGCACTGTAACCAGACTCCCAGAGTGTGACTTGACCCTCAGCATCCTCTCTTTTGCACTGTAAAACCAGACTCCCAGAGTGTGACTTGACCCTCAGCATCCTCTCTTTGGAAGATGCTGTATGACTGAACTCATCAAAAGGTTTATCAAGAGACATCCCCAGGAGTTACCGTCCTTGGCCTGCAGCGCAGGCTATCAGGAGTTGGTGATTTCCGGTCTGTGGACACCAGTCCTGGGGTCATGTCACTGCCCGTCTGCAAGGCACGTCAGGAGTTCGCAAAGTGTACGCCAGGCCTCTTCCAGACAGAAGAAAGAAGGTGATGGGATTATGACACTGTGCTCTAAATGCGGTTGTAGCGTCGAGGCTCAGATGGCAAACTCTGCAGCAGAACAGACTGACCAAGTCACTCTATCTTAAATGGTTAGAAACCTGGAACAAACGTAAGTGGTGCTAGCCGCAATGATATACCCTCTCCTTTTTTTAACTTTCAAAAGACAAGTCCAAGAAGATATGTCAATTCAAAAAGTCCATGTGAGTTTTCATGTGTTAGCTAAGAATGATTTACACACCAAGGCCTTTGTTTTAGCTATCATTTCATCATTTTCAATGATGTAGCTGATTTTTAATGATTGAACGATTACTTTTTTTAAAGACCCGTGGTATGATATTCGCATAATGACTTTTGTCAGGACTTCTTTGTTCACATGTATACTCTTGTCTGGCAGGTTGATGAGGATGATTTGGTCATTTCATATCTTTGTTCAAAGAAATAATAATCAGATCTTGAATATGACAAAGTTACTGTTTGTGGTCTTTTCGAATTTCGAAAGCATACAGACTCTCTCTCTCTCTCTCTTCTCTCTCTCTCTCTCTCTCTCTCTCTCTCTCTCTCTCTCTCTCTCTCTCTCTCTCTTTGATGTCAGTCTGTCTACGAGTATGCAAAGAAAAAAAAGACATATCAGTCTCTTTACGAATGTACAAAGAGAAAAAAAGTCATCTGTTTCTGTCACTATACTTTAGGACAAACACTGATCAGAAGGAAAAAAAATCGATGTCAGCACATAATTGACCCAGGAAATTCTGATCACAGGTTCTTTCAACAAGAGCCCTAACCCACTCAGTCCTGTAAGTATTATCCCAGCAAACACTCCAGTCACACACACAAAAAAAATCAAACTCGGATGACGAAGAGTAAAGCAAATACGGACCCTAATGTTAAACAGAAAAAGAGCTCAGCACTTACCTGATACAGGAACTTCTGATCTCAGATTCTTTCAGGTAAAGGCAAACCTCAACACCCATATAAGGATGACTCTACAAACGCCCTGAATACCACGGAAAAAAAACCCTAACAAATACAGAAGATGAATCTCCAAAACATCCTCAACATTCACGGCTGTACCGTTACACCAATTCCATGTTACCCCAACCACTATGGGATCACTGAACGATCCCGAGATCTGAAGATTATGACATGATGAGCTCAGGGACCAGTGTCACCATGCACTAGGCGTAATAGGCGATGAGAGTGACGTCCTTCAAAGGCACCACAGAGTCACTCATCAAATTGATCGTGATGAACAAGGAAATGTCCTCCACAAGCTCGTAGGTGACAGAGTGTAGTCCTCTAGCATAGAGGTCGACGGTCTCCTCTATTGTGCCCCACCTCTTGTCTGACAGGATGATCTCGATGTCTCCTGAAGAACTGCTGGCGTTGACGATTATCGCCCGGTAATAGTGCCCGGGCACAGGGAAGACAAACGTGGGGCTGATGTTTTTGGAGACTGTGATGTTACCGTACGACTGGTTGACCCTCAAGCCCAGAACATGGTCCTCCACGTCACACACTTCTATTCCTACTTCTGCAAAGGCCTGGCGGAACATGCCCCCATCCTGGCCCAGGTCATAGGCAGACTTCATGACGTCACACGCCGCCCGTTGGTAGTCGGACATCTCATGCCAGTACATTCTGTTGGCATGGAGGAACACGTGGTACACTTCGCGGATTGGAAGACCGTAATCATGAACCAGTGTGTAGTAGGCGTGATTGTAGACACCGCTGCCATAGTGTGGGTCCAGGAAGGATGTGTAGTTATCTGCGTGAGAGATTGAATTGCCGTCTTTTTCTGGTTCGTCGTAATAACGTAACGGTGGATTGTCGCCAACTGTGATGTCAAAGCCATTCATCCAATCAGCTTCACCGATGTAGCCTTCCGCAACCTCTCCAGTCATGTCAGAGAAAGCCTCGTTAATACCACCCCACTGCTCATAGTAGTACAGGCCAGAGTTCTTCTCTGTGATTCCATGGGCAATTTCATGGGCGACTATATCGAGAATTACCGTGGGATGCTCTCTCACACCATCCGAATCTCCAAAAGCACATTCAAGCCCATTCCAAAAGGCATTACTGTAGTTGGCCCCGAAATGAACTCTGATGGTGATGACGTCACCCAATGGCGACATGTCGTACCAGTCCTCAAACATCCTGGACACCACAGTGCCATAGAAGAGTGCATCCAGCAAGGGAGAGTACGCTCCATTGACATAATCGTCAATCTCCACACAGTTGTAAGAGGCAACGGGAGTTATCCTGTTAAGTTCGTCTTCACTTTCAGTCCTTGTGAAGTTATTATTCAGCACACGCACGTGTCTGTTCTCCAGGTAGCAAGTGTCATTGTCACGTCTCAGGTCCAGACATTTGTGAAATTCGCCATATCGGATTTTCCCAATCCTGAGGTTGCCCCCCACACCTGCTGCTCTGCAGTCATTGCAGGTGTCCAGGGCATCCCAGCTGACCAGGATGCTGGAGTCACGGGCATCAATCAGACAGGTGGGACGACGCTGATCCTTGTCTGGCGGTGTCATCAGGTATTGGACCAGGTAAGCTGGGTAGGCCACGCCATCATCGTCAAATAATATCTGTTCTTCATTCTGAAACAGACGGGTAATGTCAGTCACCACGCCATCATCGTCAAATAATATCTGTTCTTCATTCTGAAACAGACGAGTAATGTCAATCACTGTGCCATCATCGTCAAACAATATCTCTTCTTTATTCTGAAACAGACAGGTAATGTCAATCACTGTGCCATCATTGTCAAATAATACCTCTTCTTCATTCTGAAACAGACAGGTGATGTCAATCACAATGCCATCATTGTCAAATAATACCTCTTCTTCATTCTGAAACAGACAGGTATTGTCAATCAGTAAATGAAGACCAGTTAACATAGATGGTATGGTACGGACCAGGAAGACACGTACAAGACCAATAAGTTGCAGAAGTAAACAATAACAGATCAACGAGAAATCGTTGGAGTCCTGTGTTTGAGGGACGTAGAAAATAGTGCAGTGGTAAAGGCGGCAGGTTTTCAGCTTAGAGGTCGTGAGTTTTAAGTTCTATCAAAGGCATGTCATTGTGAGACTCTTTAGTCCTGGTCCAGTACTATCATATGTGCAGTTGGCTCAATTGGGATGATTGAAACCATACAGTCGAGTTTCATCCACTAATAGGATGTCAGCATTTCTCCGGTCCGGTAGATGTGGGATGTCTTAATCGCATACAAAGGAGAGCTTATTCTTAGACCGTGATGGCCCATCTCCGTGGGTTTTTCTTCAACATCTTCATTCACTGTCATTGTCGCCCTAACGATTTGGAGACTGGATGTCTGAACCCTATAACCTTCCTATGTGATTACCTCAAGGTTCTTCTCTCTCCCCTGTTCTGTACAATGTTTACACTAAAGGCCTTGTAATCTCAACAGCGACAGGGTAGCTAGTGTTGACTCTGGTAGATGATGATCTGATCTACAAGAATCAAAGTATGCTCGTGTAAGAAAAGCAGTACCGCAGCAACTGACCAACAGTGCTCAATGGTGTCAAGAAACTGGATCGTCCTTTAACCCTGGAACAGTCCCAGACATTGGTCAACACTCTCAGCACTGAGACATTTTCCCTCACCAGTGTCTTTCAGTAGAACACAAATCAAACCAACTGACAACCTGCCCTACTTGGGAATAGATTTTAACGAAATGCTGACCTATAGATAGCATGTTGAGGATGTTGTACGCTAATACAAAACGATGCTTCAAAAAGTGAAAAATGGAATGAGGAAAAGCCGATTGGCATGACATTTTAATATGTTTTTATTTCAGCTCAGTAAGATGAATAATCCTTTTTATTTCTTTTGTTGTTGTTGCTTTTTTGTCCTCCAACCTCCAATCTCTCCACTTTTTTCTTCTTTCTTTTCTTGTTTGATGGTTTCTTCTTTAGTTTACCTCATTTCTCACTTCATCTTAATAGGTGGGCCCACCATCCTCCTTGGTCGCCCACGGTCTTTTTTTCTTCTTTTATTTTTTCCTTCCCAAACACAGACTAACTCATGCTCACCATTCAGTGTGCCTGTGTGTTGTTTATAGATGGACAGTCGCATGCTAACTTTAATGTTTCGTTTGATGCAAAGCGTCTGGGTTATTTCGTTTACTAATGTATGGTATGCTGACACTTTCATTCTGATATGTTTACGACACAATAAGCACATGAGTGTGCACACACACACACACACACACACACACACACACACACACACACACACACACACACACACACACACACACACACACACACACACACACTTGGGAAAAACACACACAATCAAACAGAAATAAAAAACGCCCAGATATCCCCCACTTTTTTTTTCTATTAACAGTAGTGCGTATAATCAATGACAAAAGGAGAATCCGGAAATGTACTTACCACTAACACACGTTTTAGTTTCCATTTCCAACAAGAAAGACACGCCATGACACTCACCCTCTGTACTATGCCATTGAAGGACGTCCCCTCATCGTGATTGTGTCTCTGGCAGAGAGACTGTGCCTCGTCTGCACTCAGCTGACTGCTCTGCTCAAAGTCAAGGTCAATGTTCCTGTACACGTTGCCACTGGCGTCCATCACGTGACGCCCCTCGGGGTCCGTTTCCAAGGTGACCACCGCATTTGGTATGATACGACCTTTGCAAAGGAATTTCATGAACATTGGCGGATTATGTTTCAGTTTCAATTTCATCAAGGAGGTGTCACTGCGTGCATACTAGTCCATATACGCTAAACCACATCTGCTAAGTTTTGAGACCAGACTATGCACGATTTTGAAGCTGATGGATAAACAAACTAATGACTAAGTGGAGAGAATTTAAGAAGAGGGTCTTGTGGCTATCACTTAGCAGATGTTTGACCTAACGTTGTAGCCCAACGTGCTGGTCAGACCTTGAGTACCTACCTAACATTGATTGGGCCAGGCAGATTATGTCTGATATATAAATAATATTCTGTGTTTCTATCTGTTTCTGTGTCCGTTTGACTGAGCACAGTACAACGTTTAAGAGAGAGAGAGAGAGAGAGAGAGAGAGAGAGAGAGAGAGAGAGAGGAAAAGAGAGAGAGAGAGAGAGAGAGAGACTCGTGACTTTAATGTGAGGCCATCAGCCTATTCACATGAGTACACAACAAGAGATAAATCAATTTTAAATAATTAGAACAAAATTTACCATGACTACAACCAAGCATTCTTCCATTATAGTATACACATGCAGAATTCTATCTTAATTATACATTAATACTTCTATACATCTCCATGATACCGATTTTCCCATAACCGTGTAGATATATACACCATCTATCTCAAAACCATAACACTAATGCTGTCGACACTAGCACACAAAACACATGCCTCCTATCTCAGTCCCCTCATCACATTCTCGTCCACATACACAGCGGAGACCTTTCATCCCCGCATTGTACAATTTTCGGAAAGCCGTACTATTTTAAGCATCTTTTGTTTACATCATTTACGCATGCGCAAAATAAGCCTATCACTTTGCAAAGGTAAACCCCGAATAACAAAAGCTGCCATGCTAACCTTTGACACAATGTGTGTTCTTCTGTGGTCGAGTGCGTGTGGAGCTGGACTTGTATTGTTTATATTCATTGGATTTAGCAGCCCCATGGATAAATTACTATAACCTTGTCGCTTTCCATGTATCAGGTTAGTACATTCCTTCAGTTATTTTCTCTTTAATTGTGGTTTTCCCAATTTCGCTTCAGCCAGTGACTCTGTCGTATCCTGTCCCGTGAGTTGTTGACACTTGGCTCGTACACCTGTGTCTAGATTGCTTGTTGACCAGAGGAGTCTCTTGATGGTCGGATCCCTAGAATTCAAACTTTAACCATTCAAAACAACCTTGGAAAATAATCAAATGATATAAGCTATCATTATTCGAGTTCAAAAACCATACTCTTATATGTTATAATATGATTGTGGGCAGCCATTTCATAGCAGACGATCCAGCCAAGATTCAACATGCAATTCTCCTTTCTACATCTACTCTCTCTCCCACCTCCACCCCATCGCCTCCCACCTTCGCCCCAACCGCCTCACGCTCCACTCCCCCCCCCTTCCTTCCTCCCCTCTCTAAGCAGAGAGCAGAGGGAAAAAACGGCGAGAGAGACGGACAGAGGAGACTGGCGTTGTGTGCGTGTGCGGAGTCAGTCTCGCGACTCGTGCTGACTTACTGTTGACCTACATCAAACACATTCCTTGTTCATGCCTTCTGTTAGCTGAACTGTGTTTCCGTTTGTGTTCCTTTCGTCGTTTTACATGTGTATGTATATTAGATTTCGTTACTTATTTAACCTTCCTCTTCAGTACATGTTCCTATACCCTTGATTATCTATTAGATGCACATTTCCATACTCATCAACTTAAACCATTCATACACCTAGACTACCCCCCCCCACACACACACAGTGGCCACGTGTGTTCCCATATTGTGTTAACAGTCTCTGCTTCCTCCATGACCCCCCCCCCCTCCTTCATGCTCATTTGCTTGGTCAACACACACAACACACACACACACAACACACACAACACACAC
>CM031625.1:16845342-16847842 GCA_018398815.1 Conus ventricosus | reverse complement strand
TGTTCATTGCCCTCATGAAGGGCGGTAATTGAACAATCATTTCACACAAGTTTTTTTTTTACAAGATTAAAGATAGTGTTTAACGAGATGGCAACTTGACGCTGTTGACATGCTTTATACAAGAAAATCGATAGGTTTGTGATGGCTCTTACGTATTTACATGCCAAAAGTAAACCTAGTCGAAACAGGTTTGGAAATGTATTACACTTTGCAGGAATGTATTGTTGTCTTAGGCTACTTAGTGCTGGGCAACATGTAACAAATGGACCTCATCCTCTTTACTTTTTTGTACACAGTGGGAGGACCAAACCATTGTCATTATCGAATCAATATTAGTAGTAATGCCCAGCGATTTCTGAGACGCCAAGTCTGAACCTAGTCAATATAAATGTCTATCTAAATTTAGTAACAGATGAGTTCCCCAAATCAGGAACCGTACAAACCGTTCTGTACACACTAAACTTATCGCTATTCTTAATATGACAAGTCCATTTCTGCCACCTACATAAAACTAATCTTTCGTTAAAATCATGTAAGAAGGCATTTATTTCTTCTACATCTTGATTTGTCCAAACAAAGCCATATCCAAAACATACACAGCTTACAATGGATATTTGTAGCCCGACTTCTTTTATCACGTGAATCAAATCGAGCAGCATCCTATAGGCTTTGCGTGATAGTCGTGACTCATCCACTCGAATTAGTTTTAGCCAAAATCGAATAAATTTGACTATTGAATTACTATATTGGACTTTGTTTCGTTTCCCCATATTTGAGTCATTTGGTGTTCTCATTTCAACCCTAAAAGCTTTTTTTTTTAAAGGGCAAACAAATGTATTTTCAGAATGTTGAGCACCGTCACTAAATCCCACAACTCAGCCCCATACTAAACCATTGGTTGAAATTGTGTTTTCAAAAAGCTTTAGATATGGAGTAAGAGAATTACATTTCAGTTTAGACAGTTTCTGTAAAATACCAACATGCTCTTTTAGCTCTGCTCACCAAATCCTGACATGGAACAGAAAAACTCAGTCTTGTGAAAATAATTTCCCAAATACTTACACGCATACACAACAATTAACACAGCCCCATTGCAAGTATATATCTCTCTTGCTGCCAAGTTACCACCCTTCCTATATACACCTATATTAATTTCATTTATGTTTACATTCAAGTGCAGTGTTGATGTTGCCTTATACAAACTATCTAGTTGTGTCTGTAGACCAATAACAGTTTCAGCTATCAACGCTATGTCGTCTGCTAACGATAGGATAAACAATTCACAATAATCTTGGGTAAACGTAGCACCATGTCTCCCATTTCTGATCACTTCTGAGGCTAACGCATTTATGAATAATGAACATAACACAGGACTAGTTACATCACCTTGTTTTACCCCACAAGTACAATTTATATAGTCAGTCACTTTTGCTCCCATCGAATTCTAGCTTTTACATTCGTGTGCATACTACGAATACATCTAAACCGCTTGCCTTTAACACCATTTTTTAAGAATATAGGCCATGGTATATTTAGTTTTTCTATAACAACATAAAGCCTTAAAGGAATGTTCTGTACATATAATTGACATTAAAGGAGAGGACGAGTTCGTACCAATAGGTAAAATGTAAACACAGAAGAGGAGAGAGAGAGAGAGAGAGGAAGAGAAGGAGGAAAGCGAGGAAGAGAGAGAGAGAGAGAAGAGGACTCTATCAGAAAAAAAAAATTATTGATTCATTGTAATGTGCACACTAATTTGTCTGTTGTCTTTTGTAAGACTGAAGACCAAAACACCTGCCTACCTTTGACCTTTCTTCTAGAGAATATGATGACCAAACCATTTACCTTTGTAACTTTCTTACAGAGAATGCGAAGACCAGACCATTTATCTTTGTACCTTTCTCATAGAGAATATGAAGACCAAAGCATTTACCTTTGTACCTTTCTTATAGAGAATGTGAAGAACAAACCATTTACCTTTGTACCTTTCCTGCATCTTCACCACCTGGGTGCCTTGCACGCTCATGGTCTTCTGAACCACTTCCAGGCTGGCCTCACGCTCCAGCGCCATGGCGTCATTCAGCTCCGTCATGGGTATGACCTCAGCGTTCCATTTGAAGTGGTATGACGTCACCGGCTCTGACCTGCCCTGACGTCGGTGCAGCGCGTGCTGAAGAAGTGACCTGACCTCCACCCGTTCCGCTCCCCGACAGTGCAGGACCAGGGTGGCTGGAATGGAACAGACGGTGCCTCATCAGCATCACCCACCTGGGCTGAGGGCCAGGTGTCACAGTGAAGACAGCTGTGCCTTTCTGTGTGGTGAGCAGAAGACAAAATCACTCCGGATTTTATCAAGCTGCGCCAGGTTGAGCGATCTTGCGCAGCTTCTACCCAGGAGGCAGGGGCAATCCTTCAGCACTCAGAATTAGATACCTCATTAATGGCATGGGTTTTTTGTCATCTCTGGCAGATTGCGTCATTTCATGCAAAATGGGATACC
>CM031625.1:16822842-16835342 GCA_018398815.1 Conus ventricosus | reverse complement strand
TACCGGCGGAACCAGTACGCGAGGCGCTACCTCGTGTGGGTCAATCTTTGATGAATTAAAAACGTCTGAAACATGAACGAAGCGTCTCTAAATTTGAATTTTTCTGTGCATTTTTCGAAAAATCAATGTCGGATCGTGTATTTAACTCTTCAAGGTTGTCCACCGCAATCCGTCTCACTACATATTTTACAGAACTTATTTTCCTTTCTTCATCAAGTGGCAAAAGGCCTGCTATCTTATAAGCTTCAGAGGACTTAGTGTGCACAGGTACACCCAGGGCCAACTTTACAGCTTTACTGTCAATTCTTTGAAGTTTCTTTAAATGCGATCGCGAAGCAGAAAAGAATACTTCCTGTCCGTAAGTCAATCTTGATCGTACAAGACTGGTTGCTAAATGCAACAAAACTTTGGGATCTTGTCCCCATGGAGAATGACTGACAATTTTTAGAAAATTCAAACTTTTAACGGCTTTAGTAACAATTGAGTCAATATGTTTTTTTCCAGTTTAGTTTTGGTGTAAGTAGGACACCTAAAAATTTTACTTCAAGTTTATAAAAAATTTCCTGTCCTCCCAGAAAGAATCTGGGGATCTTTCAGTTCAACATGTGATTTTTGATTGTGAACTAACGAAACCCTTTTTGAATGGTGTTATACCAAGTGCTGACACTGGACATGTTAATGTGTTTGACATTTTAGATTCGTTACCAGTTGTTTCTCTTGTTAAATTAACGAGTAACCTTTTGGGAAGTCCATTAAGGAACATTTTATAATCATAATCGTAAGTTAGAATAGTTTAGTTATTTTTCTCTAATTTTTCATAGTTACTGTCCTACAATTCATCTATCCTTTATTTTTGTTCTATGTAACCACATCGTCCTCTTTTCTTTTACGATAATAGTCTAAAATTGTAAACACTATGTTATTTAGACGTCTGCAATCACCTATATGTGTGACGAGACGTAAAACAGAATTCCTTCCTACACACACACACGCACGCACACACGTACACACATACACTCACACGCACACAGACACAGACACAGACACACACACACACACACACACACACACACACACACACACACACTGACTTCTATTATTTGGTTTGTGCTTGGGTCGATAGCAAAAGTATAATGAACCATCTGCTGTCTGAAGACTCTCTCTCTCCCCAACCCCCCTCTCTCTCTCTCTCTCCTCTCTCGCTCTCTCTCTCTCTCTCTCTCTCCATTTTTGCAGTCTTACATTAATTATTGAACTGTAAAGTTTACTGCTCACATTGCTCAGTGATATGCCCCTGTAATTATTCGGGTCATCTACATCTCCCTTTTTATGTAATGTACAAATTATGGATTCTGTCCATTGTTCAGGATATACACCTTTATCAAACAGAGCATTAAACAACCTAACCAAAAACATAACAACATGATCATTGGAAAACTTTAAAAATTCACCGATTATACCATCTGGACCCGCTGATTTTGAATTCTTTAATTTCCCCAATGCACCAATAACCTCTTCTTTCGTAATTGGCTTATTAAACCATCTCTCTTCATTGTCTTCAACTGAATAGTCATACTCCTCTTCTAAGTTTGTATTATCAACCTGCTTGTCAAGAATATTTTTAAAATGCAAAAACCAGTCATCGGTACTAATGTTATTGTATATACCACGTCGTTTGGGAGCAATTTTGTGCACTGCTTCCCAAAACTTGTACCGATTACCTACAGAAGACACCAGATCATTAAGTTGCAAATTTCTATATTCCTTTTCTTTTCTTTCCAAGAGATTTTTGTATTCTCTTCGAGCTTTAGAATACTCGGTCCTGTCATTATCTTTTAACGTTCTACAAACCTTCAAAAGTAACATTCTCACATTTTTTCTTCCAGTTTTACTTTCTTCATCAAACCATTTATTTCTCTTTTTGTCTGATCTCTCATCAAAATAAATCTTTTCTTTCATACAACCAGCGTGTTGCAAAATACAGTCATTAAATAATTCCAGAGCTCCATCTATGTCTGCATCAATCATTTGAGCTACACAACTTAAAGTGTCTTGAAAATCCTGATGACTCATGGCTTCAATGAGTTGTTCAGCACAGTCAACTTTCCATCTATACCTCTCAATGAAGCATGTTTCCTTTGATCTACAGTTTAACAATGCAGATGTATTCTTATTCTGTGTTTTAATACATAATTCTACAGGGAGGTGATCAGATTCTATCCTTTCCACCACATGAATTTCACAACATGAATGCAAAACAGAGAAAAAGTCATCACATGCCAAAAAATAATCATTCACACTACTGCCAGTATCAGAAATGTAAGTAAAATGACCATCTTTATCTCCATCACAAACACCATTCAGCATACATAATTCCTAATGAATTACAAAGGTTTAAGAGCTTCCTTCCATATGAATTCATTACTTTATCTTGCGAATTTCGAATCATTCCTTCGTTGATTTCATCATCTACAGCAGTGTTGCCAAAACCACCAATATTCCTTGGAAATATATCTCCTGTTCTACTGTTTAAGTCCCCACACACCAAAATATACATATTAGTACGGTATCAGTAAGAATATCTTCAAGTAATTTCACATCGCTGTCTATACTACTAGTGTTATAATATGGAGAATGCTCTGGCGTGATATAACAACAAATAAAAAGAATATCTTATCAGTACCAAGCAATGATTTGTTTATAGAAAAACAAAGAAACCCCCCCCCCCCCCCCCCCCCCCCCCCCAGAACGTCTTCTCTGTTTGGACAGCTTAACTGCTGGTTTACAATATGCTGTGTAATTCGGAAATGCTAGTGGATCAAAGCTATCAACAAAATGTCTCTAATAAACAAATAAAGTCAAAAGATAAAAGATAGAGTGAAAGAATTGTCATTCAATTTGGATCTAGTTGCAAAGCTAGACGACTGCAGCGGAAATCTAAACAAATCTTAAATAAATGTTAGCGAACCGCTCAGAGAACGTGACAAAACGAGTTACAAGACAAAACACGACGCGTTTCGACCTCTTAGGTCTTCGTCTGGTGATAAATAAACAATAAAACAACGAAAATTCACTTAGCTTTGGTCGCTTCAGATCGCTCAGGTTCAGCGCAAGGAAGAAGGCGTTGAATGAGAACGAGGCTGTTGGAAGGGAAATAGTGAGCGAGTCGAAGTCGTAATGATGATAATAATATTACTGATAGGAATACTATTAATGGTCAAATATTGGGGGAAAAAAAGGACAAGATCAATCTTGGTGTCAATAAGTATGTGTATGGGAGAAAGGAGAGTGGTTAGAGGATTCTTAAGCAGCAGGTTGCCGTGGCAACAGTCCCAGAGGCGAAGGTGATGGTGATGTCAATGCTAGGGGTATATCAATACTAGCAATAGTATTACTGAATGATACTGCTAACAACGATAGTGAAGGTTAAGGTAACGAAAGCATGATACAGAAATATATTTAGAAAATACATTTTATAATAATCAAATAAATAAATAAAAGAAACATTAAAAATAATAATAATAATAATAAATTAAAAATAAAAATAAAAATAAATAAAAAAATTAATCATAATAAATGCATAAATAAGATAGCTATAAGTTATGTGTGAGGTGAATAGTGGGAGATAAGGTAGTATGTGTGTGTGTAGTGGGAGGATATTGTGGGCTGAGATTGAATATATATATCTCTCTCTCTCTCCCCCCCCCCCTATTTTCACGACCAACGATAAAGGAGCTAGCATTCTATTCATTATGTGTGTGTGTATGTTGTGTGTGTGAGTGTGAGTGTGTGTGTGTGTGTGTGTGTGTGTGGTGCGTGTGTGTGGTGTGTGTGTGTTCCATTTGTAATATCAGCCTTATTCATTGGTTACCCCCACCTCCACCCCCGACAACCGCCATACCCACCAACATCCCTACACACATCATTACTAGGGCAGGGGGGGTGGGGTAATCGATTGATGTAGCAAATGGAGAGACTCAGAGAGTGTAGGAAAAGGGAAGGGAAGATAGCTGCAACCTATGTCTGAGGTAAACAGAGGTAGGGTGTGCGTAGTGGAGGATATTTCAGGCTGGAGCTGCAGAGATGGAATGGCACATACTACTTTTGGACGTTGATGCCATGAGGTGCACGGTGCCCAGTTTGGCAATGAGATGAATTCCTGCATAAGGCGTTCCAAGTTGTCACTCTTAGATTGCCAAAGTGCCAAGACTTTGACATGGTTGATGTTGTGTTGGGCATGGTTGAAGTGCAGAGCGACTGGTTTGGGCCGATGGTGGCGGATGTCGGCCAGGTGTTCAGAGATGCGCGTCTCAAGTGTGCGAGATGTCTCACCTACATAGATCTTACCGCACAGTTGACAGTGGATGGCATACACAATGTTGTGGCTCTGCAGGAGAAAGTGCGTTAATAGTGAAAGAGCCTGTGGGGCCATGTAGGATGGTGTCTGGTTTGGTGAGAGAGCAGATTTTGCAGTTGGGTTTTGAGCAGGGAAAGTACCTGGTGCTTAGGTGTGAAGATTTTGTTCAGCTTAGAGCGCACCAGTAGGTCGTTGACGTTTTTGTCACGTTTGAAAGTGATCATTGGTTTCGTCTCAAAGGCAGGTTTATGATTTTCTACCATGTGCCAGTTAGACTCAGGATCCTGCAGATGGGCAGATTTTGAGGATGGAAGAGAAGGCAGGCAGTGGGTCTGTCTGTCTCTTTGGGAGGTTTAGTTTCCAGAGTAGATGTTCTGGATTTAGCTGCAGTGCGGCTGAGAGCATCATTGATGACGGCACTAGGGTATCCACGGTTGGTGAAAAAATCAACATTTTGGCTGCTTGTATAGTGAAAATCTCTTCGCTAGAGCAGAGTCTGCGTAGGCGAAGGAATTCAGAATATGGAATGCTATTTTTAGTGGACTGTGGTGGGAAGATGTGTAGTCCAGTATGAGTGTGCATCAGTAGGTTTGTAGAAGACTGAGGTTTGAAGCAGTCCATCTTTGAGGGAATAGTGATGTCCAGGAAATTAACTAACTGTGAAATGGTGTAGCTCAGCTGATGGATGGATGGAAGGTCTGTGCAAAGTTGAGGAAATTCTGGAGGTCATGTTCTGGCATGGATGTGGCTCCCAATCCATCATCTATGTATCTTTTGTAGAGCTCTGGTGTAGGGCCTGTGTAAGAGGTTAGTAAGCGGTGTTCTAGGTGTCCCATGAAGAGGCAGGCATGGGATGGTCCCACTTGGTTCCCATAGCAACACCACTGATTTGTGAGAATGTGTGATTGTTAAATTCAAAAGTATTGAGGGTGAGGACTAATTCTGCAAGTCTGACCAGTGTAGCTGTGGGAGGGTGTTGTTGGTTAAGGGGCCGTTTGTTAAGAAAGAATGCGAGGGCCTTCAGTCCATCAGCATGAGGGATGGAAGTGTAGAGAGAGACGACGTCAAGTGTAAAGAGGAGGCTGGTTGGAAAGTGGGATCTGTGTTGTATGAATTAATCATGTTAAGTGTGTGTGTAGTGTCTTTGAGTATGTGGGGAGGCCTTGTACTATGGGTTGGAGGAGAGAGTCTAAGTACTGCGAAATGTGTTCTGTAGGGCAGCTGCATGCAGATACAATGGGTCTGCCGGTGTATTGGTTTTGTGTATTTTAGGGAGCAGGTAGAAGGGGTTGTTTGGTGTCTGTCATTATGAGGAGTTTGGCTGTTTTCCGTAAGTTTTATGTTTGATTTCTTGTTTAACTGTGGTTGAGATGAGTTTCTGGTGTTGGGGAGGTTTGATGCCGTGAGTGTGTATAGAAATTTGTGTCTGACAGTTGTCTGTGTGCTTCTTTTATGTACAGCTGTTTGTCCCAGACCACCACTGCACCACCCTGTCTGCTGGTTTGATGACAATGTCTTGTCTTTGTCTCAGTGATTCAAGGGCTTTTTGTTCATCCCGTGAGAGGTTGGAATTGTGGACAGGTTTGGATTTCACTTGAGAGATTTCTTTTCTACACTTTTTGATGTAGAGTTCAACTTCAGTGGATTTGTCAAGAGGTGGCTGGCGAAGCGCTGAGTTCGAAAAAGGTGGTAAAAATGTCTGAGCTCTCTGGTAGAGGGGGCTTAGGCTAAGCCCAACTGAGTCACAGATGTTATGTCCAATATGTTCATTTGCTGAGGAAGACGAGACCCATTTTGTCTATATGTGTCCAGCTTATAGTGATTTAAGAAAAGAATTCATTCCCAAAAAATACTACATTAATCCATGTATGTTCAGGTTATGTCTTTTACTTTCATCGTCTAACATTGTAACGATACGAAACTTGTCATTGTACTTATATAAAGCCTTTGCAAGACGTGCTGTATTCATTAGCTAGATGCCACTATCTTGCACTGTACTGGTAGACATGTATTTACACGTGTGATTATAGTTTGTAACTGTATTTTGATTGAGGCCCCATCAGAATGGGCCAATGGCCTTCTGATTAAAGAATTCATTCATTCATTCATTCATTCATTCATTCATTCATTCATTCATTCATTCATTCATTCTCTCTCTCTCTCTCTCTCTCTCTCTTCTCTCTCTCTCTCTCTCTCTCTCTGTCCTTCACTCTGTCGCTATTGTTCTGTCTCTCTGTGTCTCAGTCAATGGGGAAACTGCTTTTGTCAACGTAAGCACTAGTCTAATATCGTAGTGCAGGTGTGCATCAGGATTCTGTCAGAAAGGTTCCACAGTGAGACTTTCCAGTGTAGCTCTTCTTAACGTCAGGGCTACAGCACTGGCACTGCTCACGGAGAGCGCGACCACTGTCACAGTCTAACAGATCCTGGCTTTACTCTTTGTGTCAGTTCTTTAGTGAAAACAACATTATTTTTCGGCCAAGGGAGGTTATGCGAGGTCAAGACAAAAGCATTACCTGCCATGAGGGAGTTTTTTCTTCTTTCAAAGGGACATGCAAAATACATGTTAAGGTTTGTGTCATTAACACCGATTTATTATTCCATGCATGGTGCATGTTCCGAAATTGCACAGTGTCATTTTTTTCTGCATGTATTTTTGTTGACCTATCAAAGTGAATTTTTCTATAAGATGTTGGAGCGATTTATGGCTATGAGATATCAGACTGCATGGGCGTGCATGTGTGTTTGTGTGTGTGTGTGTGTGTGTGTGTGTGTGTGTGTGTGTGTGTGTGTGTGTGTGTGTGTGTGTGCGTGCGTGCGTGTGTGCGCGTGTACATCCGTGCGCGCGTGTGTGTGTACGTCCACGCGCACATGCGTGCGTGCGTGCGTGCGTGCGTGTGTGTGTGTGTGTGTGTGTGTTTGTACGTGCATGTGTGTGTGAAATCTATTCCCAAGTAGGGCAAGTTGTCAGTGGGTTTGATTTGTGTGCCACTGAAAGATACTAGTGAGGAAAAATGTCTTGGAGCTGAGAGTGCAGACCAATGTCTGGACTGTTTCAGGGTGGAAGGACGATCCAGTTTTTAGGACCATTGAGCAATGTTGGTTAGTTGCTGCGGTACTGCTTTTCTTACATGAGCATACTTCGATTCTTGTAGATCAGATCATCATCTACCAGAGTCAACACTCTAGCTATCCCTGTCGCTGTTGAGATCTGCAAGGCCTTTAGTGTAAACATTGTACAGAACAGGGGAGAGAGAAGAACCTTGAGGTAATCACTTAGAAAGTTTATAGGGTTCAGACATCCAGTCTCCAAATCGTAGGGCGACAATGACAGTGAATGAAGATGTTAAAGAAAAACCCATGGAGATGGGCCATTACGGTCTAAGACAGCAGAATAAGCTCTCCTTTGTACGCGATTGAGGCATCCCCACATCTACCAAACAGGAGAAATACTGACATCCTATTAGTAGATGAAACTCGACTGTGTGATTTCAATCATCCCAGTTGAGCCAACTGCACACAAAATAACCCTGGGCCAGGACTAAAATGCCCTTGACAGAACTCACTCACGACCTCCAGGCTGGCAACCTGCAACCATTTCCACCGCACCATTTTCTACATCCCTCTTGCATCCGTAGGTACCCTCAAACACAGGACTCCAACGATTTCCTGTTGAACTGTCATTGTTTACTTCTGCAACTTATTTGTCTTGTACGTGTTTTTTCCCTGCTCCATACCATACCATCTATGTTAACTGGTCTTCGTTTACTGATTGACAGTACCTGTCTGTTTCAGAATGAAGAAGAGCTATCGTTTGATGTTAATGGCATGGTGATTAACAGCACCTGTCTGTTTTAGAAAAAAGAGGCATTGCTTGAAGTTAATTGGCATCATGATTAACATTTCCGTCTGTTTCAGAATGAAGAAGAGATATTATTTGATGATGATGGCATAGTACTGACATTACCCGTATGTTTCAGAATGAAGAACAGATATTTATTTGACGATGATGGCGTGGTGACTGACATTACCCGTCTGTTTCAGAATGAAGAACAGATATTATTTGATGATTATGGCATGGTGACTGACATTACCCGTCGTTTCAGAATGAAGAACAGATATTATTTGATGATGATGGCATGGTGACTGACATTACCCGTCTGTTTCAGAATGAAGAACAGATATTATTTGACGATGATGGCGTGGCCTACCCAGCATACCTGGTCCAATACCTGATGACACCGCCAGACAAGGATCAGCGTCGCCCCACCTGTCTGATTGATGCCCGTGACTCCAGCATCCTGGTCAGCTGGGATGCCCTGGACACCTGCAATGACTGCAGAGCATCAGGTGTGGGGGGCAACCTCAAGATTGGGAAAATCCGATATGGCGAATTTCACAAATGTCTGGACCTGAGACGTGACAATGACACTTGCTACCTGGAGAACAGACACGTGCGTGTGCTGAATAATAACTTCACAAGGACTGAAAGTGAAGATGAACTTGACAGGATAACTCCTGTTGCCTCTTACAACTGTGTGGAGATTGACGATTATATCAATGGAGGATACTCTCCCTTGCTGGATGCACTGTTCTATGGCACTGTGGTGTCCAGGATGTTTGAGGACTGGTACGACATGTCGCCATTGGGTGACGTCATCATCATCAGAGTTCATTACGGTGTCAACATCATTAATGCCTTTTGGAATGGGATCGAATGTTCCTTTGGGGATGCAGATGGTGTAAATATGTACCCCATGGTAATCCTCGATATAGTCGCCCATGAAATTGCCCATGGAATCACAGAGAAGAACTCTGGCCTGTACTACTATGAGCAGTGGGGTGGTATTAACGAGGCTTTTTCTGACATGACTGGAGAGGTTGCCGAAAGCTACATTGATGAAGCTGATTGGATGGCTGGGCTTGACATCACAGTTGGCGACCGACCACCGGTACGTTTTTATGACCAACCAGAAAAAGACGGCAATTCAATCTCTCATGCAGATAACTACACATCCTTCCTGGACCCACACTATGGCAGTGGTGTCTACAATCACGCCTACTACACACTGGTTCATGTTTACGGTCTTCCAATCCGCGAAGTGTACCACATGTTCCTCCATGCCAACAGGATGTACTGGAATGAGTTTGCCGATTACCAACGGGCGGCGTGTGACGTCATGAAGTCTGCCTATGCCCCTGGGCCAGGATGGGGGCATGTTCCGCCAGGCCTTTGCAGAAGTAGGAATAGAAGTGTGTGACGTGGAGGACCATGTTCTGGGTTTGAGGGTCAACCAGTCGTACGGTAACATCACAGTCCTCCAAAAACATCAGCCCACGTTTGTCTTCCCTGTGCCCGGCACTATCTCCGGGCGATAATCGTCAACGCCAGCAGTTCTTCAGGAGACATCGAGATCATCCTGTCAGACAAGAGGTGGGCACAATAGAGGAGACCGTCGACCTCTATGCTAGAGGACTGCACTCTGTCACCTACGAGCTTATGGAGAGCATTTCCTTGTTTATCACTGTCAATTTGTTGAGTGACTCTGTGGTGCCTTTGAAGGACGTCACTCTCATCGCCTATTACGCCTAGTGGCATGGTGACACTGGTCCCCGAGATGATCATGTCATGATCTTCAAATCTGGGGATCAGTGGTTGGGGGTAACATGGAAATGGTGTAATGGTATTGCTGTGTTTTGGGTAACATGGAAATGGTGCAATGGTATATCTTTGTTTTAGGGGAATGTTTCCCAGATTCGTTGTCTGTATTTGTTTTTTTTTTTTTCCGCGGCATTTATGGTGTTTGTAGAGTCATTCTTATAGGAGGATTGAGGGTTGGCCTTTACTTGAAAAACTTGAGATCAGGAAGTGAGATCGGATAAGTGCTGAGCTCTTTTTTTATTTTTAACTTTTATGGTCCGTATTTGCTTTGCACTTTGTCATCCGAGTTCGAATTTTATGTGCCATTGGAGTATTTGCTGTATCATATTTATAGGACTCATTTGGGTAGGCCTGTAGTTGAAAGAACCTGAGATCAGGATCTTCATGGGGCAGTTATGTGCTGGTTTTGTTGTGTTCATGTTGTAATCAGGGGGAAGCCTTACCTACTGAGTTCCTAGATGGATGACTCCACAAACACTTTTAATGAAATGAAAAAAAACTCAATACGGAAGATAACTGTTCAAAATTATCCCAACTCACCATTAAAGCATACAAGATCCTATGTTTCCCTTCATATTACAAATCACCGACGAACCCGAAGATTCTGAGGTCTCAAAGGCCAGATTCATCATAAAACACCGTTAAAAATTGTGTCGCTAATTTCAAGCAAGATACTTCACACACGTCCTTAATTTTGGACAGGCTCAGGACCATGTAAATAACTGAGTTAGATGACATAGAAAAAGGATGAAACAATACATAGAAGAAGGAGAAAGTTGGGAGAGGTGTACCACAAGATGGAAGAAGAACAGGTCAAGAGATTTAAAAGGAATAGAAATGCGTGTACAATGAAAATGAGAAACTCCCATCTCTGTCATTTTCTTTTTTGACCCCAAACGGTCCTTTGGATTCCCACCCTTTGCTGTGGCTTCATTGCAGATGTATTGAGGGAGAAAGATGGCGCGCTTTTTGTTTGTTTGCAGCAGTCACTGTTTTTTGTCAGTTTCTAGACAATTGCATAACCAATTCCCGTTCAGTGCCTAAAAAAAGTACAAACAAGGTGTTTCCCCAGGTGCCAGGGAAATCTCATGATTTGGGGGTCATAATTAACAAAAAATTCTAGCTCAAACTACAAAAGATAGAAAAATGAAATCTATATCATTTTTGAAGGAAATTGAATGAAGATTTTGAATCTGGTCTTGTTTTGTTTTAATTTTGACAATAAAAAAGTATTTAGGAATTTAGATTTGGATAGATTTTTTTGCACGATCAAAAACATATGTATTTACCACGACATCTTCACATCCAAACAAGAACACACAGCAAAAAAGTTGAAAATAAAGTTTGTATTGTCACACTACACCTGTAAATGAAAGTAAAACAGTTTGGAAGTCTATCAAGACGCTCACACTCGATGCAGACTGACCAGTCCACGACCACGCCCCCCCCTCTCCCCACCACGCCCCCTTGCTGGACTTCAACCCTCTCTTTCACCCCTCATCTTCCCCTACCTTTCCGTCTGCACCGTGTCACGCCGCGAGCAGGCCACGCTCCCCTCTCGCGCTGACTTTCACATCACTGGACACCAGCACGCGGTGCAGAGTACACACTAGACTAGCTCGTTCGACACTGTCAGCTGAACACACACTGAGGTCACAGAGCCCTACTCAATAACTGACGAATATGGTCGGCAATTCCACCACTATCATCATCTCACCTTCATGCTCGAGTGAGTCGTTGAATAAAAGATTATTGTCTTTGTAAAAAATCATCAGCAGAGCCTGCTCAGCTGTGTAAATACGTTGATTTGGTCGCTGGGCTTGTTGAAGGTTGCGCCGCCATCTTTGCAAGCAAGACGAAGTGCTGGCTGGTCATCCAGTCAGTGATGAGAATAAATGGGCTTTCCCCTCACGTGTGGTCATTTACATATTATTTTAAGACTACAGACATATAAGGCTTTCTACGCAAACTCTATTTGAGTCCGTTGATAGAAATAGTAACGAATGAAAATTCAAGAAAAATGCATGACGTCAGTGGAATGCCCATAGGCACTGGGAAAGCACTTTTATTTCCGCGTCAGCTGACTGACTAAAGGCGCTCTACGGGTTAATATACCTTTCCTAACTGGTTGTATGACTATAGGCTGGGCTATTGTTAAAGACACAATACACTAGATACGCGTCAACATGCCATCTGTGCTCCGAGGTCTCTTGCTGCTGTCTGGGCCGCCCGCCCCGCGACCCCCCCCCCTCCCCCTATCACAGCGGGAGCACAAGAGAGCAGAGGAGGGGGGGGGGGTGGGAGACCGCGAGCCGACGGGGGGGGGGGGGGGGGTGGGGGTGGGGAGACCACGAGCCGCACGGGGCGCGCCGGCCGACAGCTGTGCTCCGACATCTCTTCTAGCTGTCTGGCCCCCCCCCCCACCCCCCGCCCCGTGCGCCCCACACCCCCCCACCACCACCACAGTGGGAGCACAAGAGA
>CM031625.1:16805342-16820342 GCA_018398815.1 Conus ventricosus | reverse complement strand
TTCTTCCGTCATTACATTAATGAACATCAGGGATATACAAATATAAAATCACTTCAAGCATATGGGGACCATCATAATCGATCTTGAAGACAGAACCATTCATTTTTGCCTGCTCCAAGGCTTTCATCTACTGGATCAGACCCATCAGGAGGCAGGGCCGATTGTTTATGTGGTCCCATAGCATCAAATACCACAGTTTATGATTCTGTGGTATTCTCATGACAAGGGTTCAGATATAGGATCCAGCAGCACCCTAAAACTGCCAGCGGAGGGTAGAAAGTCAAACAAAAAGAAAACGTAGTAAGGAAATAAGTTGCTGAAAGACTAACACCGGTATATAACACAATATAAGGAGAGAGAGAGAGAGAGAGAGGAGAGAGAGAGAGAGAGAGACAGACAGAGAGACAGACAGAGATGGAGCCACAGAATGTTGAATAACACAAAATAGCATGAATCGAAACAAACCTAATAAAAATATATATGAATGTTATAACCAAAAAAAAAAAAACTAACAAAAAAAAAAAGAAAAAAAGGGGGGGGGGGGGGGGGGGGCAGCAAAGCCAATGCAACAGAGACGGTTACCGGTATACGCACAGCGAAGTCCAAGAAGCACGCAGCACAGGCTGATTTGTGGCTGATTCAGCTGTTGGCAAACACTGGGACAATCTCGTGTTTCACCAGATGGAGCAAGGTGCGCAGACGACGTGAGGGTGGGTGAGTGTAGCGGAGTGAAGATGCCCTCTACTACATACTCACTTATATTCTTAGTGGGAGGGAAGGGGTGAGAGAAAGGGGATGGGGAAAGTGTGTGTGGGGGGTGGGGGTGGGAAGGGGGACGGGGGAAGGGTAGACAATTGTAGTCTCGACAAGGGGGCGTGGTTTAAGCCTCCTGGCTGTTGCAGTGCCTCAAGATGGGGGGATGAAAGGGGGGTGGGGAGGGGTTGGAGGAGAAGGATGTAGTGGTAAGAGGGGGTGGAAATGACCTGCTGGTTCCATTTGATGGACAGGGTGAGGAGGCGTGGCCTAACCCCCACAGATGTTGTGTGGCGTTAGCATGCTGACACAACAGAGGGTGGGAGGAGAGGAGGAAGGGAAGATAGGGAGGGGGAGGTGGGCTGGATGGGTGGTTGGTTGGTGTGTAAAATATATGTGGGCTAGGGAAGGGTGATGTGGTGTGGGTGGTTTGGGGGCAGTGAATTTTGTCGTCTGTGTTCCCAGTGATAGGTATTGTTATTGAGAGAGAGAGAGAGAGAGAGAGAGAGAGAGCTCAGAACTCGGAAAGCTTTATTCGATCAAGGATTGAGATTTTAGGCAGAGCCTTTTCTCCCACTGTCATTGCTAAGCTAAATTATGCAAAGAGATTTAAAGACAAGAAACTGAAAGGAAACAGGAAAAAAATGAACATGAAAAAAGAGAAAAAAAAATACAAAGGACTATGGAGTGCATGATTCACACCACACTCACGTTTGTATGCAAAGGCTGACAAAAGCATGCATGTACATGTGCACGCAATCGTAAGACGCAGACAACAACAAAATGGCAGGGAAAAGCTGGGAGGTGGGGGGGGGGGGGTATGCGACAGGGGAGGATGGAGGGGGTGGGGGGGGGTGTAGTGTGGGGCAGCGGTTGGGAACAGCAGGTAAAAATGTGGTTCGATAAGCAGTATATGTGCCGATGTTTGCTGTATGTTTGGGATTGTTGGTGGAGTTCGCGACCAGACGACAATGATGATTGTGATAGCGTTGGTATGAAAGAAAAAAAAAGAAACTGTATTCTAAGAGATGCAACTTTCCTCAATAAGTAAGGATTGTTAGTGGTATTATTTATTGATATAACTAGTGCGGTAACAACATACACATCAGTAATTGCTTGTGTTATAAGTGATTGCTGCAAAACACGTCTTTGAGACAGTGTAATCTACTCTAAAGAGTCTGTGAAATATTTTCGAAAATCTTTTTAAAGGTGCGCAGTGAATGGCAGAATTTCATTTTTAGGTTTGTGGGAAGAGATGATGAACCTGAAAATGCAAAACTAGTTTTGAACATGTCGATCCGAGCACATTGTAGAATGTAATTGTTAGATCCATATCGACACGATGTGTTAGTAAGTAAATCACTGAGGTATTGTGGGGCCAGATAATTGTGTACTTTATACATAAGTACATTTTTGTTGAAATCTAGTTGTGTTTGTAGTGGCAGTATGTATAATTTAGCCTGCTTTTCAGAGGTTGATAAAGAAGAATCTGACAGAATTATTTTTGCAGCTCTTCTGTAATGTAATTTTCTATGAGAGCACGCATGCGTGTGTGCGTGCTTGCATGCACAAGCACATGCGTGTGCGCGCGCATGAGTGTGTGCATGCGTGCGTGAGTGCGTGCACGCGCATGTGTGTTTAATACAGCGCATGTAAGTAATTTTTCTTGGTACTGGCTCTTGAGATGGCATCGTGGAATCTCAGACCCGTAATGCTGTGTTTAAATGAAACAGTATTCGTTCTCTGCATTGGTTTTTTTTTTGTTTTTTGTTTTGCTGTCCCAACCTCTGCGCCACCTCAGAGGCAGTGCACCAATGCTGCTCATTCCAACACCCCATCCACAGCCACAGCCTGGTCGGCCTGCCCCAGCCCAGCACTGGCAATCCACAGGGAGCAGTCAATGTCAAGTCGTCAAGAAGCAACGCACCAGAGGAGACACTGCACTGCTGCTGAGTCACTTCGGTGGTGTTCAGTGGCATCTCTTCTGATCTAACATATGCAGGACACCACCTACTAAGCCCCTACTGACGACAATATTTGCTTAATCGCGGAGCGTGAGTGAGCTTTCCCTCCGGAGGGCGCCACCGTGTAGGTCCAACAACAGCCCCCATGGACTCGCCGATACCGGTGACCCAGATGGAACCAAACTAAGGCCACAAAAGTGAAGAGGACATCGAAATTGAGGTCACCATGAGAGCAGGGCATGAAGGGCCACAGAATTTGAGACTTTTTTTTTTTAATGCTGATCGATGGAATGAGGATGATTAAGATGATGCTACGGATTTCCATTTCAGTCGAGACTTCATGACAGGGCTGTACTCTACGCTTCCTTTCATAATATATCCCGGCGTCAACCAGGCCTGAGAGATACAGACACCTGTAGTGTTGGTCAGGAAATTTGAGCAACACTCTCAGAAAACGTATCCATTAAGTGGATGAAACTCGACTGTGTGGTCCCAGTCTTCCCAACTGAGTCTGCAGCAAACTCAACTCTGGGTAGGAGCCGGTCGGTGCAGAAAAACCCACATGGCTCTGATGGGATTCGAACCCACGACCTCCCAGCCGGGAGTCCGCGATGCTAACCACTTCTCCACGGTGGCTGGTTTCTCTGCGTTTGTTTATTGAAAAGTTGTTGTTGTTGTTGTCGTACCCTGGCTAAAAGACTCCAGGGATCATCCAAACAGCCGAAGTACTTGAACACTATGGTACAAATGCATCAGCAGTGGGATGAGAACATTACGTGTGTGGACCGTTTTTGATTACCCCGCCACATGGGCAGCCACACTCCGACTTCGGGGGATTTTAGAGATGATAATGTTATGCTAGGGCTTGTCACAACTGAAGACATCCCGCATAACTATGCAGAGCATAACAACATTTGATGTAGCCTTGGTGTTCTAGCCTATGTCAATTAGCCTGACACAGCCTTAAGCCAAGGCAGAGTTGAAAAGTCATTAGGGGTATTTGTGGCACTCGGCCTTCTAAGAATGCTGTGGAACGCCTCTGACTGAACAATTTGTGAGTAGCATCTTCCTGTAATGCGTGAGCACTGACTCGTCGTTTTGTTTTAAGATACGATCTGTATTTGTTTAGAAACCCAGTAACAGGCAGTGTGATGAAGAAAATGTCGTTTTTCCCCCATTTCCATACTTTTGGTGATACTAACACACACACACACACACACACACACGCACACGCACACGCACGTACGCACGCAATAGAGAGAGAGAGAGAGAGAGGAGAGAGAGAGAGAGAGAGAGAGGAGGGAGAGAGAGAGGAAGAGAGAGTGAGAGAGAGAGAGAGATTCCTCTTTCAAAATGGTAGTTGTTTTGTGTTACCCAAAATGCATTCATTTGCTTTGAAATATCAATTGGAAGCGCCATTAAGAAGAGGGTGTCAAGGCCAAGCCCTCTTCGTGATGTCTGTTTCCCATGGCAACGGCTCACCTCCCAACGAAGTTTCTAGTTGTTCGCGATGTTTTCAAATAATTTGGTTCATAGCTGTGTTTGAGCAAACACGTAATAATATCGATATTTTTGTTGTTGTTGTTGTTGTTGTTATATGTGTTTATGCTAGTGTGAATGGATGTTGATGAATGGTGTTTGCATTTATGAAGTTATGATGACGCGTTTGATATTCTATATGCTGATATTGCTGGAAGTGATGTTTATGAAATGATGTTTCATGCAAGTATTTCAAAATAAATGAATCAAAACTTAGATATGACAAACTACCGTGTGATTTTGATAAGTTAAAAAAGGAATATTCATCTTTTATCTATCTTGACATTTTCTATAACTTTTGATCAGTTTTCTCTTACAGTTTTCAGCCTTTCTATGAGTGTGTGAGAGAGAAGAATGTTTTCTGTCCCACCTTCTGTGCAAACCTCAGTGGCATGAACCTACACAGCTCATTGCAAGCCCCCCGTCCACAGCCACAGCCCAGTCCAGCCTGTCACAGCCCCGGCACCAGCAATCCACAGGGAACGATGTCAAGTCGTCAACAGGCAACCCACGTGAGAAGACACTGCACTGCTGCCAAGTGACTTCAGTGGTGTTCAGTGGCGCCAGTTCTGATCCAACATAAGTAGGACCCACACTACTAAGCCTCCCACTGACGACAATAACTACTTACAGTTTCCGTCTGGCGGCCATTTTCTTTAGGCGCCAAATACATGGAAAGAAAAGTGAATCTTCGTTTTTTGTTTGCACGGCCTGAATTGAAAGTTTTGTTTTGCCTGGGAAGACCCAAAAGGTCGAAAGCCTGTATTGAAAAAGTTTGGATAACACTGCGAATTTCGGTGTGTATAAATTTATTAATGATAAAGGGTTTGGAGGGCTTTAAAGAGGGTCTAAAAATAGACTTTGCAGATATCTGACCTCTCTTAAAACCCAACGAAAATGCTCTTGCCCTGAATACCTTCAAAATTTTGTCTGCGCCACTCTTAACATTGTTTGTGTGTGTTTGCGTGGGTAATACGTGTATGGTATGTGTGTGTGTGTGGTGTGTGGGGGTGTGTGTGGTGGTGTGTGTGTTGGTGTGTGTGTGTGTGTAGTGCGCGTGTAGGGGGGTGGGAAGAGTCCATTTGTATGGCCAATGTATGCGGTGTTTGTGTGTTGTGTGTGTGTGTGTGTGTTTTGTGTGTGTGTGTGTGTGTGTGTGTGTTGTGTGGGGTTTTGGTTAGTGGTGGGGTTTTAAAAATGTGTGTAATCTGTGGGCTTGGTGAGCGGCTGATCCGCATTATGCTTGGCCTGTGTGGAACTGTGTATGTATGTGTGGGTGTGTGCCGATAGTACATGGGCATCATCCGTGTGTGCACACGCGCGTGCATGTATATGTGTGTGTGTGTGTGTGTGTGTGTGTGTGTGTGTGTGTGTGTGTGTGTGTGTGTGCGTGTGTGTGTGTGTGTGTGTGTGTGTGTGGTGTGTTGTGTGTGGGTGTGTGTGTGTGTTGTGTGTGTGTGCATGCATAAATGTGTGCATGTTTGCGTGTGTGTATGTGCATGTGTGTCTGTGTGTGTGTGTGTGTGTGTGGTGTGTGTGTGCGTGGCGTGCGTGGTTGTGTGTGTGTGTGTGTGTGTGTGTGTGTGTGTGTGTGTGTGGTGTGTGTGTGTGTTTGTGTGTGTGTGTGTGTGTGTGTGGTGTGTGTGTGTGTGTGTGTGTGTGTGTGTGTGTGTGCACGTGCGTCTTCATGCGAGAAACGCGTGCTGTATATGTATGCACGCTCTGTGCCGGATGATGAAATTTGGTAAGTATTTAGAAAATGATGGAACGTTACATCTCTTGCCTGCACGTTTTAGCTTTAAACAAAATCAAAGGTGAAGTAAATGATCCAAACACAGTGAAAGTTGGAGTGACGAAATAAACAATGTATAACATTCAACATAGTAGTGGAGCTAATAATACAATAACTAAAAACCTCAACACAGAACTGTTACAGGAAGCCGTACAAATCACCATAGATGGTGGATCGATCGCCATTGAACGATTTGGTGTCGACTAGGGACAAATTGAAATGAAATGAGGTATTGTGCTCTAGTTTACAATAGCAGGGTCATATAACGTTATAAGTGAAGCAGTAAACAACTGTTGAAGACGATGCAATTTAATTAAGATCTCATCTGCAACCAGCCGCCGTGGCGAAGTGGTTAGCGTCGCGGACTCCCGGCTGGGAGGTCGTGGGTTCGAATCCCATCAGAAGTCATGTGGGTTTTTCTGCCCCGACCGGCTCCTACCCAGAGTTGAGTTTGCTGCGGACTCAGTTGGGAAGACTGGGACCACACAGTCGAGTTTCATCCACTTAATGGAAGCGTTTCTGAGAGTGTTGCTCAAATTTCCTGACCAACACTGCAGGTGCCTGTATCTCTCGGGCCTGGTTGATGCCGGGATATATTATGAAAGGAAGCGTAGAGTACAGCCCTGCATGTAGTCTCGGACCGAAATGGAAATCCGTAGCATCATCTTAATCATCCTCATTCTCATTGATCAGCATTAAAAAAATGTCTCAAATTCTGTGGCCATTCATGCGCTGCTCTCATGGTGACCTCAATTTCGATGTCCTCTCCACGTCTGTGGCTTTGGTTTGGTTCCGTCGGGGTCACCTGTATCGGCTAGTCCATGGGGTCTGTCAGTGGACGGACGTGGTGGCGCCCTCCGGAGGGAGAGCTCACTCACGCCGACTCCGTGACTAAGCGGTTATTGTCATCAGTAGGGGGCTTAGTAGGTGGTGTCCTGCATATGTTAGATCAGAACAGGCACCACTGAACACCGCCGAAGTGACTCGGCAGCAGTGCAGTGTCTCCTCCGGTGGGTTGCCTCTTAATGACTTGACATTGACTGCTCCCTGTGGATTGCTGGTGCCAGGGCTGCGGCAGGGCTGACTGGACGGGGTGTCGGAATGAGTGGCGTGGGTACACTGCCTCTGAGTTGGCGCAGAGGTTGGGACAGCAAAAAAAAAAAAAAAAAAAAAAAAAAAAAAAAAAAATAAAATCTCATCTGCACGTCCTAGGGAAGTCGATTAAATATGATTCAAGTTAAAGTAGATGCCAACATCAAGATGCCAATAGTCGACATAAAAAAAAGTGCAAGAAAAATAAAATAAATGAGATTTCTATTACGTATGGATGTTAATAAAGACAGGGAAAGTGAACTAAATACCCGAACCCGCCAATTTGTTTTAGTGGGTGAACGGCGACGCTTTCGAAATTTACGGGATATAAGCTGGATCTATGAAGATTTGGATAGAAAGGACAGATTTTACGTGGCAGAGAGAGTGGGTGATGGTAAGGAAAAGGGAGTATTGACCAGGGGAAAATTGAGAAGGGGATCTCTCAATACGAGGCAATATCAATGTGAACCCGTTCTGTCCGTGTCTCCCATCGCCTCCCACCCATCTCTCTCTTTGTCTGCTCCAACCCCTCCCCTCCTCTCTTGTCTTCTCCCCCCTTCCCCTCCACCCTTGTCCCTCCTTTTCTGCCTACTCCACCTCCTCCCTTTCGACGCACACACATTGCACGTCTTACCACGTGAGTTGACGTGGGAGAAAACGCGTTAGTGACTAAGAATGTTTATGTAGGATTTTTTCTGCCTACGTCTCAATCGTAGGAGGAAAGACGTCATTGACTAGGAATTTTTAGGAATAGGTTTTTGCAGCCTACGTCCCACCTCTTTACTCATCCACAGTTTACCTGGTGTTTGTTGCTGGATTACGGATTGATTTCTTTCTTGTATCCCAAGTCAACATATAGAAATATGCTACAGCATCTGTCAGCCCTTGTAGGAGTACTGTGGGCGTTGAGCTATGAATGTTGTGTCTACCTGTTACACCATGGCATGTCACAATCCCACGATTTGTCGCAAATTGTAACAAAGCATAGCGAACCTCGTAGGACATCAGCACAGAAAGTTGCAATGGCGACAAACTGTGGAAAGCTCCCTACATATATTGTCACAAACCGACATTTCTTGGAAGGACTGCCCATGAGTAATTTGATTACTTTACACAGTATACTTCACACTTCACATTATACACCATGACATATGCAGAGTTATTATCACCATCCTAATCATCATCTATTTGATGTTCAATTGATAACATTGGTCAGACTTCCTTGCATGTCCGATCACACTGTGAACAGACGGTAAGTTGTGTAGTGACTATCACCCAACCAATGTGAGCTAATCGAATCATCTGGCCTTCCCAATCGACCTGCTGAAGGAGTTAAACGACATACGTTTAAGCTGTGCAACATTTGCTACAACTGGTCCTCAGGTGGGAGTGCATATAGTCGCACATACAGTCATTGGCAGATTTTTCAGGTAATGGAGATTAGTAATGTGGTCCCTGCTCTCTCTCTCTCTCTCTCTCTCTCTCTCTCTCTCTCTCTCTCTCTCTCTCTCTCTCTCTCTCTCTCTCTCTCTCTCTCTCTCTCTCTCTGTTGTTCTCCATCGGCCGTTTTCCATTCCTACAAAGATGTGTATAAGAAAAGACAGCGTTGACGGAAACATTAGGGAGAGCAGAGAGAGAGAGAGAGAGAGAGAGAGAGAGAGAGAGAGAGAGGAGAGAGAGAGAGAGAGAGAGAGAGAGAGAGAGCAGAGATATAGCAGGGAGCCAGCAGCGTGTAATTAAAGGGGAAAAAAAAAAGAAAAAGGAAAGTTATTATCAATATTTTTAGACCAAAGTCTCAAGCGTATTTGTATTGCTGAACTCGTGTTGGTGAGCTTGTGCAGATAGCATGGTAAGTTCTGATGTGAAAACAAGTCTGGCAATTCTGTAAAAAAAAAAAAAATCAAACTTTTAAATGATTTCAAAATTGTACCCCATTCACACATAAGGTACGTAAGTGTTCGCTATTGGAGTGAGGACATCATTGGTGAGTCTAATTTCATTCATTTACTTTAATATAAATTTCTTGTCTGTTTTCAGATGAGAAACCTTTTTTTTCTATGATTGGTTCATGAGGCTTGTTAAACTGAGGTGCCAGACAAGACAGACACTACTCCCGTAGACGTGGAAGAACCTCATAATTTCGCTTTCATGGATTGAAGAATACTACACTCTTAAGACAATATACATTTTTGCCTAAGATGTTTGTGGAAGCAAACCCTCGAGTTTGTAAAAGGGTAGACATCCTTTTGAGATGTATTTGTAAGCCAGTGAAAACACTGTGGAAAAAAACAACGACATTTGTCAAAGGGTAAAGCGTGATTAATCAGTGTAATGAAGAAAAACATGTAATATGTTTTTGTCTTTTTTTTACGTGTGTCAAAGGCGTACCTAGACTTCTGTAATTTGTAGAGGCGCCCTATTACGTAAAGGGACTGTTGGATTTGAATAACATGAAGAAAATTAATGTGATTGAAGGTACCCTAATTGTGAAAAGGGACAAACAGCCACGAAAGGCGCTGAATTGATATTTGATTGATATTGGTGATGTGAGCATCACAAATTGAAAAAAAAATTGTTTTCCATTTTTGCATTATCAAATTTGTCTGTTAAAAATACCCCAACAAAAAAGATCTAGAGCAAACAAAACTCTGGTGTGGTTGCTGTATATACCAGAGGGGAGAAATTAGAAATTATTGTTTGGTCTTTGTATTGAGTGAATGGAATCAGATTGCGCCCCGTGCCAATGAAGACAAATACAGCAATTACATTTTAAACCTATGCCATGTCAGCACCAACTCATCGTTGCAATTTTGCCAGTACTGTTACAACATATATATAATTTTTAGACCACAGTAATAACTTCTTTTAACCTCTTTGACATGTCTTTCACCTTTTAGCAGTGAATACTCATTTTTGAGCGTAACGCTCTTCTGGCATACAAGAAATCCCCCAGTGAGAAGACGCTTGCAGCATTAAGAACTGCACGGAGCAACGCACAGAGGGGCGCAAGATGATGTGCCAATGACTACTGGCTGCAACTGTGCGAGGACATTCAGTGTTCAGCCGACTGCGGAAATGTTCGTGGTATGTTTGATGGGATTAAGAAGGCAGTTGGACCATGTCACGGTCGCTAAGCCAGACGGCCCTACCACCCCTACCCACGCCTATCACACACTAGAGCAGACAACACAGCACACTAACACAACTTTACAATTTACAACCATGCACACTTCTTTATATGCACGTGCATGTGTTTTTAATACAGCACATGTAAGTAATTTTTCTTGGTACTGGCTCTTGAGATGGCATCATGGAATCTCAGACCCATAATGCTTTGTATAAAATGAAACAGTATTCGTTCTCTGCATTTGTTTTTTTTGGGTTTTTTTTTGCTGTCCCAACCTCTGCGCCACCTCAGAGCAGTGCACCAATGCTGCTCATTCCAAAACCCTATCAACAGCCACAGCCTGGTCGGCCCCGCCGCAGCCCCAGCACCGGCAATCCACAGGGAGCAGTCAATGTCAATTCGTCAAGAGGCAACCCACCGGAGGAGACACTGCACTGCTGCTGAGTCACTTCGGTGTGTGTTCAGTGGCACCTGTTCTGATCTAACATATGCAGGACACCACCTACTAAGCCCCCTACTGACGACAATAATTGCTTAGTCACGGAGCGTGAGTGAGCTCTCCCTCCGGAGGGCGCCACCACGTTGGTCCAACAACAGCCCCCATGGACTCGGCGATACAGGTGACCCCGATGGAACCAAACCAAGGCCACAGAAGTGAAGAGGACATCGATATTGAGGTCACCATGAGAGCAGGGCATGAAGGGCCACAGAATTTGAGACTTTTTTTTTAATGCTGATCGATGAGAATGAGAATGATTAAGATGATGCTACGGATTTCCATTTCAGTCCGGGACTACATGACAGGGCTGTACTCTACGCTTCCTTTCATAATATATCCCGGCATCAACCAGGCCCGAGAGATACAGGCACCTGCAGCGTTGGTCAGGAAATTTGAGCAACACTCTCAGAAACGCATCCATTAAGTGGATGAAACTCGACTGTGTGGTCCCAGTCTTCCCAACTGAGTCTGCAGCAAACTCAACTCTTGGTAGAAGCCGGTCGGCGCAGAAAAACCCACATGACTCTGATGGGATTCGAACCCACGACCTCCCAGCCGGGAGTCCGCGATGCTAACCACTTCTCCACGGTGGCTGGTTTCTCTGCGTTTGTTTATTGAAAAGTCATTAGGGGTATTTGTGGCACTCGGCCTTCTAAGAATGCTGTGGAAACGCCTCTGACTGAACAATTTGTGAGTAGCATCTTCCTGTAATGCATGAGCACTGACTCGTCGTTTTGTTTTAAGATACGATCTGTATTTGTTTAGAAACCCAGTAACAGGCAGTGTGATGGAGAAAATGTCGTTTTTTCCCCCATTTCCATACTTTTGGTGATACTAATACACACACACACACACACACACACACACACACACACACACACACACACACACACACACCACACATGCACATGCACATGCACGCGCGCACACACACAGAGAGAGAGAGAGAGAGAGAGAGAGAGAGAGGAAGAGAGAGAGAGAGAGAGAGAGAGAGAGAGAGAGAGAGAGAGAGATTCCTCTTTCAAAGTGGTAGTTGTTTTGTGTTACCCAAAATGTATTCATTTGCTTTGAAATATCAATTGAGAAGCGCCATTAAGAAGAGGGTGTCAAGGCCAAGCCCTCTTCGTGATGTCTGTTTCCCATGTCATCAACGACTCACCTCCCAACGAAGTTTCTAGTTGTTTGCGATGTTTTCAAATAAATTGGTTCGAAGCTGATGTTTGAACAAACACGTAATAATATCGATATTTTTGTTGTTGTTGTTGTTATATGTGTTTATGCTTGTGTGAATGGATGTTGATGAACTGATGTTTGCATTATGAAGTTATGATGACGCGTTTGATATTCTATATGCTGATACTGCTTGAAGTGATGTTTATGAAATGATGTTTCGTGCAAGTATTTCAAAATAAATGAATCAAAACTTAGATATGACAAAACTACCGTGTGATTTTGATAAGTTAAAAAAAGGAATATTCATCCTTATCTATCTTTACATTTCTATAACTTTTATAGTCGCACATACAGTCATTGGCAGATTTTTCAGCGAATGGAGATTAGTCATGTGGTCCCTGCTCTCTCCTCTCTCTCTCTCTCTCTCTCTCTCTCTCCTCTCTCTCTCTCTCTCTCTCTCTCTCTCTCTCTGTCTCTTTATTTTTGTTTGGTACATGACAAATGCTTTATGACCAGTGTCTGAATACCTTGTTATGTATGTGTATATATGTGTGTATATATAGACAGACACTACTCCTGTAGACTTGGAAGAACCTCATAATTTCGCTTTCATGGATTGAAGAATACTACACTCTTAAGACAATATACATTTTGCCTAAGATGTTTGTGGAAGTAAACCCTCGAGTTTGTAAAAGGGTAGACAACCTTTTGAGATGTATTTGTAAGCCAGTGAAAACACTTTGGAAAAAAAAAACCGACATTTGTCAAAGGGTAAAGCGTGATTAATCAGTGTAATGAAGAAAAACTTGTAATACGTTTTTGTTTTTTTTTTACGTGTGTCAAAGGCGTACCTAGACTTCTGTAATTTGTAGAGGCGCCCTATTACGTAAAGGGACTGTTGGATTTGAATAACATGAAGAAATGTGATTGAAGGTACCCTAATTGTGAAAAGGGACAAAGAGCCACGAAAGGCGCTGAAATGATATTTGATTTATATTGGTGAAGTGAGCATCACAAATTGAAAAAAAAATTGTTTTCCATTTTTGCATTATCAAATTTGTTAAAAATACCCCAACAGAAAAGATCTAGAGCAAACATACCTCTGGTGTGGTTGCTGTATATACCAGAGGGGAAAAATTAGAAATTATTGCTTGGTCTTTGTATTGAGTGAATGGAATCAGATTGCGCTGCGTGCCAATGAACACGACGTCTCTGTGTATGCATGCGATGTCGGTCGTGTGACAAATACAGCAATTACGTTTTAAACCTACGCCGTGTCAGCACCAACTCATCGTTGCAATTTTGCCAATACTGTTACAGCATATCACTTTTAGACCACAGTAATAACTTTTTTTAACCTCTTTGACATGTCTTTCACCTTTTAGCAGTGAATACTCATTTTTGAGCGTAACGCACTTCTGGCATACAAGAAATCCCCCAGTGAGAAGACGCTTGCAGCATTAAGAACTGCACGGAGCAACGCACAGAGGGGTGCAAGACGATGTGCCAAGGACTACTGTCTGCAACTGTGCGAGGACATTCAGCGTTCAGCCGACTGCGGAAATGTTCGTGGTATGTTTGATGGGATCAAGAAGGCAGTTGGACCAGAAGTGAAGAAAACTGCTCCTCCGAAGTCTTCAACAGGTGCAACAATCACAGACCGTGATCAGCAGATGAAGCAATGGGTCGAACACTACTCAGAGCTCTACTCCAGGGAAACAGTAGTCACTGACGCTGCCCTTGATGCCATCGATGACTTGCCTGTGATGGAAGAACTGGACCAGGTGCCCACGCGTCAGGAATTCGGCAAAGCCATCGACATGCTCTCTAGTGGAAAAGCACCAGGAAATGACGGCATTCCACCTGAAGTGATCCAGTGTGGGAAGTCAGCGCTGCTGCAGCCCCTGTACGACCTGTTTTGTCTGTGCTGGAGGGAGGGTGCAATACCCCAAGACATGCGTGATACCTCCATTGTGACTCTCTATAAGAACAAAGGCGACCGCAGCGACTGCAAAAACTACAGAGGGATATCCCTCCTGAGCATAGTCGGGAAGGTATTCGCTCGCATTTTCCTCACCAGGCTCCAGACACTGGCTGCTCGAGTGTACCCAGAGTCCCAGTGCTGCTTCAGGGCAGGCCAGTCAACAACTGACATGATTTTCTCAGTGCGCCAGCTTCAGGAGAACTGCAGAGAGCAGGGCATGCCACTGTATCTGGCATTCATCGATCTAACGAAGGCTTTCGACCTTCTTAGCAGAAAAGGCCTCTTCCGTCTCCTGGAGAAGATCGGCTGTCCTCCTCAGCTGCGCAGCATGGTGGTTTCCTTCCACGAGAAGATGAAGAGCACAGTTATGTACGACGGGTCTTTCTCAGAACCCTTCTCCATCACAAGCAGAGTAAAACAGGGCTGTGTGCTCGCGCCGACACTTTTCGGCATCTTTTTCTCCATGCTTCTGAAGTACGCCTTCAGCTCCTCGAAAGATGGAATCTACCTGCACACACGCTCTACCAGCCTGTCACTTGATATAGAGATCAACCGGCGGATAGGAAAAGCCCCAGCAACCTTGACCAAGCTGTCCAAAAGGGTGTGGGACAACAAGAAGCTCACAGAGAATACCAAGATGCGTGTCTATCAGGCCTGCGTCCTCAGCACTCTCCTGTACGGCAGCGAGACATGGACCACCTACGCGAGGCAGGAACGCCGTCTGAACACCTTCCACATGCACTTCCTCAAACACATTCTGGGCATCACCTGGCAGGACCGAGTACCGCACAGTAACATCCTGGCCCGGACTGGAATGCCAAGCATGTTCGCCATGCTGAGTCAGAGATGTCTACGCTGGCTTGGGCATGTAAGGCGCATGGAAGATGGGCGTATTCCCAAGGACCTACTCTACGGCCAAATTACCACTGGTACCAGACGCACAGGACGCCCCACTCTCAGGTTCAAGGATGTGTGCAAACGTGACATGAAAGTGTGCAACATTGACCCTGATGCCTGGGAAACAGCTGCCGACGACCGTGACTGCTGGCGTCAAATGGTGCAGTGAGGAATCAGACA
>CM031625.1:16750342-16802842 GCA_018398815.1 Conus ventricosus | reverse complement strand
TGTGTGTGTGTGTGTGTGTGTGTGTGTGTGTGTGTGTGTGTGTGTGTGTGGATGTGTGGGTGTATGTGCGTGTTGTTGTTGTTAGCATGTTAACACTTTTCCCATTGATCATTTCCATTCATATCCTTTCCAACCAGTATTAGTATACTATCATGCTAATACCAACTCTATTTCACTTCTGGCAATCAGTCTCATGATCATCATTCACTCGCAACACTGTTCATGTGTTTTTTTTTATTCCCCCCTTTTTGTTCTCCCCTAACACACGATACCCCGTTTCTCATTGATTATTTCTATCTCTTTTCAACCAACACGATCATATTAATGCCAACGCATTATTTCACCTGCTACAATGAACAATATCCAACTGCATTGTTTACTTTTCCAACAATACTATGTGCATGAATTTCCCATCCCCCTGCCCTACACATATGTATGTGTGGGCGGAGAGATATGAGCTTTCCCTCCCCCATTGCCCCCCACCCCCATTTTTTTAAACTCCGATAGCTTCTCACCAATTGATCACTTCCATTCCTTTTAAATCATTATTAGCATTACCACATCCCCACATACAACTACCCACATACAACTACTATCATCACAATCACCACCCATTATGTTTTTTCTTTCATTAAAAAAATTTTTTTTGTTCATTTATTCATTTGATTTCTTTTCTTTTCAATTTTTTTCTCTTTTCTTTTCCCCCCACTAAGCACTACCATCCATCCAGCATAATCACTAGCGTCACTAACGTATCATACCATTTTACAAAGCAGACTACAAACCCCACTGTTCTTTTTCTCTACAAACCCACTCTACCTGTATCCCTCCCCTTATTATATACGTATCGAATCATTTGAAACTGATGTCACATATACACACACCAATGCAAAATGTTGTCGCATTTTCATCTTCATGGTGAGCCTACTTACGACTGGAGAGAGAGAGAGAGAGAGAGAGAGAGAGAGAGAGAGAGAGAGAGAGAGAGAGAGAGAGAGAGAGAGAGAGAGAGAGAGGAGTGCACACACACACACACACACACACACACACACACACACACACACACACACACACACATTGACAGAAACCATACACCAACAACAGTGGTCGATGGTGAATGACAAACTGACGTCGGCACACTTTCATTAGTATCGAAGCATACATCAGACATGTCAACACATTCAAGTGCCGAGTTGGATGTGCTAGCTATAACTGGTGAGGTTTGTGTAGAGAATGTTCTAGGCTTTTTCATGGGGGTTGATACCAACAGAGAAAATGATGACACATCTTCATCTGTGTGCAAGCAAAGATCAGACTGGTCTAAACATTCTTGAGCAGATCTTTTGACGGGTCGGCTCTTCTTTGTTTTCTGATGACCAAGAAGGCCGGCTGATTGAAAGAATCGACACAATGTACACTGACTCAAAGAAATATCTGGATCGAAAGTTGTCCAGATTTCTGACATTCTCTCTATGTCACCAGCAGCATTTTCTTTTGTAGTATAACATTGAGAATGTGCTGACATGTGTCTCGTTTTTGTCAGTTTATGGTAGCATTTTATGCAGATACACTTGGACTGTTTGCCTTCTTCACCACCAGAAATATCTAGACTGAAATACTGCAACAAATCATTGGAGAAGTTGACACAAAGTCTAGCGTTTAATCCTTTATCTTGTACCTTTCGGATCACACGATTGCCGAACACACGGCACTACAAATCGACACGTCTTTTGTGTTCACTGAAGTTGTGTTGAAACGCCTCTGCCATTGTTGGCACTACAAACACGCACGCGTACGCACGTACAAAAGATCGGAATGAAGTAGGCCTACACGTTAGCAACAAGACTAGCCAATGCAGGGTTGGTCACACACATGCGCGCGCACATGCGCGCGCGCGCGCCACACACACCACACACACACACACACACACACACACACACACACACACACACACACACACGTGTATACACACACACACACACACACACACACACACACACACACACACACACACACACACGTGTACACACACACACACACACCTACACACACACACACACACACACACACACACACACACACACCACACACACACACACACACACACACACACAAAGACACACACACACACACCTACACACACACACACACACACACACACACACACACACACACACACACACACAGCGAGAGAGAGAGAGAGAGAGAGAGAGAGAGAGAGAGAGAGAGAGAGAGAGAGAGAGAGAGAGAGAGAGAGAGGAGAGAGAGAGAGAGAGAGAGAGAAGAGCACCACACACATACACGGCTTGCTGAGCTAACACTGCCTCCATAGATATATATACGTATACACGTGCCGGGTCCTGGCCAACTTATGAAAACAAACTTTTCCATGGAAAAAAAAACCCTCGAGAATACGTGATGAACCGAAGTTGTATCAAACAGCACAAAGAAGAAACACAACACACAAATCACGCACACAGTTAATTATATCCAGTTATGGAGAGTGAAAGAATAATAATCCATAAAGCACAACATGAACAGCACAGCATCTGAACACATGCACTCCCTTGTGCACAGCTGTAGTACACGGGGCGCTGGCGGCTTGTCAGCACTCAGCTGTGAGTCACGCAGTCTGTTTATCGCCTGCCGGGCAGGCAGGAGGAGCTAAAGAGCGCGATTTTCATCTCGGCAGGACAGCTGTATATCCCCGCTTATGGTAGCCATACTGAGGATTGACATTGATTGTCATTTGATTTGACTGTTCTGATTTCTGAAATGAAGGTGTTCATCAATTAAGCCCATGAAGTTGTTTTTGAGCAGCTGTTATTCGTTTATTTCTGATGTCATTGTATCGTTCCAAAGATGAATTTTCAATTACATTGTTTGAAGAAGTTATTTTGTTTTTCTGTTGGATTGTGTGTGAATGTTTTCAACTGGCTCTTAAATTGTTTTGAGCAGTATAGTTCTAAAAACACACCCGACATTTCGTTTAAAATCTTTTCACTGTAAAACTTCAGATCAAATGAAAACTGTTAATCTCTTTCAGAAATTCAAAGATCGCATCAGGTAGAACATCTCTGAACAAAGTTTTCATGGAATCCACTTTTAAATGTTCATGTCTCACATCGTGCAAGTCCCAACACTAAAAGAATGTTTCATTGTGACTGGCACATGACATGGAATGCACCACAGAGTTTCTTCACTCTTTAAAAGATACGAATGAGTGGCCAGTGTGCAGACGTGCTTTTTCAAACACACTTATAAAGCACTAAGCACTAACACACACACACAGAAAGATTCACAGATAGGTGAAGAATACATGGTTTGAGAGGGAAGTGAAACCAAAACGACACGACCAACACAAATCAGATAAATACATGTCCACACGCGAAAACTCCAACTGCCAGGTAGCAAGTAGAAAGGTGGGTTGGTGACACAGCTGTTGGTAAACACTGAACAGACACTCACTTCACCAGATGGAATGACGTGTGCAGACTGTCAGTACAGATGGAGGTTGCAGAGTCCATTCACTGCTGCACAACACCTGTGATTCAGTTCTTAGCAGGAGGGTGGGGGTTAGGGAAGAAAGCGGGGATGAGGAGGATTTTTTAGTGGATAGAACTGCATGGTCTCTTTGATAGGCAAAGGGTGTGGCCTAACCTCTTGTCAGATGTCAATATTATGAGAACAGACGGAGGAGGGGGGGGGGGGGGCAGGGGTGATGGGGGTAGCGAACAGCTAGCTCTCTTTGATAGACAGGGGTGTGGCCTGGCTGTCTCAACTGTTGTGTTGTGTCAACTGGGAGACATGAGTGGAAAGAGGGGAGAAGACAGAAATAAAGGGGGAGGGAGGGAAGGGAAGGACGAAGGAGCGGGCACTGGATTTCGCTTTCGTTTGTCTTCAAACAACATGTCTGATGTTACTGTGACTGACTCTGTGTGTGTGAGTGTTGGAAGGGGGGGGGGGGGAGCGGTGGGAGGGGCATGTGGGTGTGGGTGTGTCTGCATGGGTGCATGAGTGCGTGAGTGGGTGTGTGGTTGAGTGACTGGGTGCACACATGCATGTGTGTGTGTGTGTGTGTGTGTGTGTGTGTGTGTGTGTGTGTGTGTGTGTGTGTGTGTGTGTGTGTGTGTGTGTAGTGTTTGGTGTGCGCATGTGGGGTGGGGTGGTGCAGGTGTGTGCGGATGAGTGGATCAATGTGTGTGTGTTTGTTTGTTTGTGTGTGTATTCTTGTGCGTGCATGTGTGTGTATGTGTGTGTGCATGTGTGTGTGCGCGCGCGCGCGCGCGCGCGCGCGTGTGTGTGTGTGTGTGTGTGTGTGTGTGTGTGTGTGTGTGTGTGTGTGTGTGTGTGTGTGTGTGAGAGAGAGAGAGAGAGAGAGAGAGAGAGAGAGAGAGAGAGAGAGAGAGAGAGAGAGAGAGAGAAAGTTTGCATCCATGTATGTGTGATTGCGTTTGGATGTGTGTGTGTGTGTGTGTGTGTGTGTGTGTGTGTGTGTGTGTGTGTGTGTGTGTGTGTGTGTGTGCACACGCGCACGTGCGCGCAATGTGTGTGTGTGTGTGTGTGTGTGTGTGTGTGTGTGTGTGTGTGTGTGGTGTGTGTGTGTGTGCCCTGTTTAATGGGAGAGAGACAGAGACAAAAAGAGAGAGACACAAAGACAGTGTGTGTGTGTGTGTGTGTGTGTGTGTGTGTGTGTGTGTGTGTGTGTGTGTGTGTGTGTGTGTGTGTGTGTGTGTGTGTATGTGTGTATGTCTACACAGCATTCTTTGACATCAAGGATGCTTTTGGCAGCATTGATCACGACTTCATGATCAATGAATTGAAGTCCTCCGGCTACCCCGAGGTGTTTGTAGACATCACCCGGGACATCTACAGCGCCTCTACATTCCAGGTGAAGACAGCAGCGGGGCTGACCAAATCCATCCAGCGTGGAAAAGGCATCATCCAAGGCTGCCCATGGAGCGTCATTGTCTTTGAACAAGGCATTGACAAGTGGCTCCGCTGGATTGAACAGCCCTATCCTCCGACGTGTAACCCGAATCCGGTGCAGGGATACGTGGATGATGTGTGTGCCTCAGGAACAACGGAGGATGCCATCAGCGAGGCAGTAAGGAAGACGGACCAGTTCATGGCCACATCAGGGATGGAAGTTAAACACCGCAAGTGTGCCATCCTGCACGGCAAGAGATCTGGTAACCGCTGGTGCAGGAACGACCACACTGGCGACACCTTCCTCTCCATCCAAGATCAGCCTCTGCCCATGTTCCATCGAGAGCAGGCTTACTCCTACCTGGGCTACGATTTCAACATCTGTAACACCGCCCCTTTACAGCAGGCAGCTGATGTTGTGGGTGACTTTTCCACAGTGCTGGACAAGATTGACGTTTCCCCCCTCCCTACCACTGCAAAGTTACAAGCTATAAACACCATGGCATGTTCGAAGCTGAACTTTTATTTTTCAAACTTAATGTTCACAGTGAAACAGTTGAAGCAGATGGAGGACTGTATAGTTGGCCATGTCCGGGGCTGGCTAAAAATGAACACATCCTCTACCAGGAGCTACCTGTTCACTTCAAGGGCTCAGGGTGGCCTCGGCATCCTGAACCCGCAGCACTCTACAGCGCCAAATACCTGTCCTTCCGGTTGTCTGTGCTTAACAGTGATGATGAGCGGTTTGTGAGACAGCCCGCTCCTCGTTCGCGCTCCACATGTCAAAGAGGAGAGTGCCGGAAACAGCAGCACCTGACAGAGCCTTTGGCGGTTTCCAGACCAACGAGAAGGGCGCCTTCAACAAGGCTTCTCGTGTGACATGGCCGCGGTCTGAATGGGTGCATTTCAATGAATTGTGCGTGCGTGAGGGTGTGTCGTGTGAGAAATGTGTGGATGGGAGCTATGTGTTAACATTCAAAGCAGATGAGGATGTGAGTCTCTCCACGGCTGACAGCAAAGCTGCATACTTCCTATGCAAAAAGCAGAATATGCAGAAGTTTTCAAAAGAGTGGAGAGAAAAAGACTGGCAGGGCCGCATTGTGAGAGAGAATGAGCAGATTGATCATGTTGTGTCTAACGCTATATTGCAAAATGTAAAATTGAAAGATAGCATGATCAGTTTTGTGGTGCGAGGGAGACTCCAACTGCTGCAGTGCAATAGTCTCATGGCACTGTACTATCCTCACGAGTGTGCCAGGCAATGCAATCTCTGCAATCACCCAACTGAAACCGAGTCGCATGTACTAAATGGTTGCACAAGATACCAAGCCATGTATCAGGCAAGGCATAATCGGTTGGTTGAGGTGACAGCCAGACACATCCCTCAGACAGACACTGCTCGTGTCATTAAAGACACCCCCCTGACACCCCGCATGTTTGGCATTAACTCTGATGCCTTCGCCTCCAGTGCCAGCAGGCCGGACATCACCATCATTGACCGCAATAGCCGCGAGGACTTTCTTGTTGAAGTAGCGGTGCCTTTCGATGCCTTTATTGACGTCTGCTATGCTGCCAAGTTTGACAAGTACCTCCCACTGTGCATGGAAGTAAGCTCTTTTGGCTTCTCCTGCAGAACTGTGGTGCTCATCTTTGGCAGTCTGGGGAACGTGCATCGGAGGGTACTCCCAGGTCTACGGATGATTGGTGTTCCGTCCTACTCGGCAAAGTGGTTGGCAAAATATCTTAGCATCAGTGCCATAATCGGTTCTTTCAGAGTGTGGCAAAAGCGCTGTACTGACCTAAAGGTCTAAAGAAGAAAATGTCCATGCTCCGTGTGTGTAAAAGGGCACTCATCTCTGCAAGGCCCCTAATTGTTTGCATTTTCGTTATTTTGAGCAAATGTCTAAGCCTTCTGGTGTCGACTATGTCCATGGTTGCCCTGATGATTGTGTTATCTTTTGTCTTCAGGAGATGAATTGCTTAGTTTTCATTGTGTTCATCACGTTTTCCTGAAATAAATATGTTGAGATGTGTGTGTGTGTGTGTGTGTGTGTGTGTGTGTGTGTGTGTGTGTGTGTGTGTGTGTGTGTGTGTGTGTGTGTGTGTGTGTGTGTCTTTCTGTCTGTCATTCTGTGCGCGCGCATGCATGATCATGTTTGTGTGCGTGTTTGTGTGTGCATGTATGTGTGTGTACATGTACGTGCAGCAGTTGTGTCAAACTTCTCGTTTGACTCTCTCCAATAGGTATCTCAAATGAGTTCCGGCGTGCTGCGGTGCCCTCAGCTTCAAAATACTGACTTTCACACTTCTTTTGAAGCCAGAATGGTTGCCAGTGTCGGGAGCGCAATTTCATATACTTCGGCTATCATGTTCTGTTTCACTGGATTTCATCGACTTCTTGAGTAAAGAGAACTATAAAATGCCAATCCTGACTCAAACCGCTCTCAACCAGTTTCGAGCGGTTTGAGTCGGGATAGGCATTTTATAGTTCTCTAACTAGTAAACCCTACAAACAAACATACTGTGTTGGATTATCCGTTTTCAATACTAATTTACTAAACTTTTTAGATTTTAGTTTTTGCTTAATCCTATGTTTTTCCTGATCATTTTCAACATTCACAGTAGAGCACCTGTCACAAACCACCCAGCAAGGGGAAATGACATGATTCTAAAAATAACGGTTATGCATAACCGGGGCTCTGCTTCAACTTCTTCTTGCTCCAGCAGCGGCGAGGTTATAAAGGCCTGTCATTAGGGCTGACACCTGATCACTTAATTATGCTCTGCTAGGGTCTTGCAGCTTGGGGCCTTTGTTCACACAGAACACAGCACACAGTTAATTAGCTGTTAATGCCAACACCTAAACAATTCTACATACCTTATTCGCCTCAAGTCCATTGAGCATGCGCAGTAACGAGGTAAAACCAACCTCGGTTTGTAACAGTCTTGTTAGCAAAGCCTGAGCTGAACGTTGTTGTGTTCTATGGCCAAGTGTGATGATGATGTAGACAAAGCATTATTGCAGCTAAAAAAAGTACTACATATTGATGATGAAGAATGCAAGTGGACCAAAGTTTAAGTAAGTGTTTTTTCCTGCACTTTTCTGGAATAGTCTAGAAATAGGAAGTGAGAATTTTTTAATCAACTGGTCTTAACCAGTTTCGTTTCATGCCCACCCTACTATTTGTGCAGAGTTCTGAAACCAGAGAGCTTAATGAGTTAAGTGTGGGGTTGGTCTATGCTTGGATCACTGGCACGCGCCGCTGCCCTGGCTAGGTAATTTTCTGTAATTTGACACGGGCTAATTTGCGTTGGCTGGTCGTCTACTAGTAAAGTGACAAATGCGCCGCCCCAGCTCTGCAATTTTGTAAGCCAATAATTGAAGGGTTTGCACGAAGGAAAGCAACCCTTTAGAATAAGAGAAGAGGAGTTGTTTCCCAAAAATGTAACAATGGATTGTGTTTTTATTTTACGTTTTATCAAGTTGCCATAGGTTCTTATTTAAGTTGCTATCAAGTTGTTCTAAGTTCTTAACCAAGTAACCTCTAAGTTCTTAATTAAGTCACCTCAAGTTCTTAGTTAAGTTTTTAATCAAGTCCCCTCAAGTTCTTTAATTAAGTTCTTAATCAAGTCACCTCAAGTACTTAATCAAGTTAGCTCAAGTACTTAATCAAGTCACCTCAAGTTTGTAATTAAGTCATCCTTTAAGTACAGCCAAGTTCTTATTCAAGTTAACTTATAATTATTTATTAAGTTCTTAAAGTATTATTGCATCTGAAATGTATCAAAATGAACTTTTGTTGTTGGCGGTTCTGGCATGCTTTTTTGTTCAGCTTCTATATTTAGTGGTTGAGATTTTTTTGACTGCTTCGGTTTTCGCTGTCTTTGTTTATATATTTTATAACCGTAATAACCACCCCAGCAGCAATGCCGCCAAAAATGACAATTGCTTTAAAAAAATTCCATGAAGACTTTGGCGGTGTTGTTGTTTTAGGATCAACTTGTTCTGGTGTTTTTATAGCCGGCATTGAAACAACTGGCTGCGGCTCTGGCGCTTTTTCATTATAAGTTATATTCTGTGATTGTACCATTAATTTTGTTCGTTTGTTCCACTCTGCTAATCTTTTCCCTGCTGCAACGCGTCCAGGATGAGGCGGTTTTTTTATTCACTTTCTCCACCCGATTCAATGTTTTCTGATTCTGCTGATTTTCTGGCTCGGTCATTTAAAAAAAAAAATCTATATGATTAAAAGTAATTAATCCCATGCGTTTCCATTCTGTGCTTGTAACTTTAATTTTGTTCGTTTGTTCCACTCTGCTAATCTTTTCCCTGCTGCAACGCGTCCAGGATGAGGCGGCTTTTTACTCATCACTTTCTCCACCTGATTCAATGTTTTCTGATTCTGCTGATTTTCTGGCTCGGTCATTTTGAAGGGAAATAAAATCTATATGATTAAAAGTAATTAATCCCATGATTAGCGGCGACAATAATGTTCCAAATCTGTAATATAGATCACATCCTAGAGACTCTAATGTCTTTGTTAAAACTGGATCCTGCGTTAAATCATACATAAAATCTTGTTCAGAATCAATAGGTGCAAATCTACTAACTAGTTTAGTGTACAAACTAAGAACCGTTTGCCCGACACTTTTTACCATTCTTGATCCTAGTTGCGCTTCATACCTGTTATGATACTTTACAATGTCTTGTGGCGACATTTGTTGAATCTGTTCTATGCTGAATTCATTTCCGAGGAACTGTTTTGTTTTTCCACATTCTGCTAAAGAATACAGCCTTTCCTTTTTGGGCATAATACCTTGCTCATCAACCTGGTCATTTGTAATCATAGGTTCGGGAATGTTTAGCAGATCATGGGTGTTCATGTTTTTTATTAATTATAATTATTTTATTTTTTAAAAATGAGCGCCGAAAAGACTGTTACCAATCTTGTATACCATTCTGCTGTTATTGGAGGCCTAAGTATAGGATACACAATGCTTGGTAAAAGCTTGTTAAAAATTAAACCAGCAGATCTTGGCAAACTAGACTTTGAGGATTCGGCAAAGCTAATTGCTATCATTGCAGCTTCGTTTGCTACGAAAGATTTTTTAGTTAAGCAAGGAATAATTCCAGACAGTATAAATAGGTAAAATAAAAAATACATTTATAAAAATGGCTTCACTCGTAATGATGATAGGCGCGCTGTGGTTAATGCGCTTGCTTTTAGCGGAAGTAATTACGCATTTAGTAAACTAGGGGATGACGGTGAGAGAAAAATGCATAACAAAGCTATGGAGCAACTAGCAGCTGCACAAGATTACTATGAAAAGCAGAGAATTGAGCAGTTAGATTTTATTAACGACAAACTGAAAAAACAGGGACATGCAGCTTACACATTTAAAGACGTTGACCAGGCATAAAAGAATATTATCTTGTAACAGGCAAACCAATCGAGACATTGCCCCCACCAAAATTCAGTGACTTTTATCAGCCATCAGAAAAACAAAAGATGCAAGAAATCGTGTTTATCGTCTTTGGAATGACCGTTGTGTATTTTGTTGCACATAATATTGGCTGAATAAAAATGAACAAAATCTATTATTCGCCAAAAGGATATTGGAAGGGAATCACGGCAATAAAAAAAGCTAAGCCAAGCAGCGGGAGTCAGTGAACAAACAGCAAAGGAATGGTTATCTAAACAAGCGATTTGGCAAATTTATTTACCTGCACCTAGGCGAATACAGAGACCGCACTTTGTGAATACAATACCGAACGACACCCATCAAATGGACCTTCTATATTTACCCCCATGATACGATTAGACGAAAAAGATTTAAGTACGCACTCACAGTCATTGACATAGCTTCAAGATACAAAGATGCAGAACCATTAACACAAAAGAGTGCTTCTGCTGTTGCTGTTGCCATACAGCTGATATACCAACGAGGTCCACTAACTTATCCTCGCATGATTCAAGTTGATGATGGAAAAGAATTTAAAGGCCGAGTGAATCAATTATTGTTAAAACATAGAGTTACCATTAAAAGAGGCATCCCAGGAGTTCACAGATCACAGGCTTTAGTTGAAAACTTTAACAAACAGTTATCTGAAAGACTTTTTTCCTACCAGTATCACAGAGAGATGACTGGCAATTCTCGCAACACAGAATGGGTTAGAAGACTGCCCTCAGTTTTGCGCGCAATGAATAATGAAGAATTTAAAGGGCTAAAACCTGTACAAGCAATCAAAAAACAAACAATAGATGTCTTCATCCGGCAAACTATTACCATTTGGTTTAAAAGTAAGGTACCTTTATTTACCGGGGAAGCAGAAGGGGACACTCGCATCAGGGCAACAGATCCAGTTTGGAGTGTTGATCCATATGAAATAAAAGAATTGTAAAAATGAATCCGCCCGTGTATTATTTACGAGAAACTGACACGACAAAACAACCAGCCCCACAAAGATCTTTTGTGAAGGAAGAACTGCAGATAATCCCACCAGACACAGTTCCGCTTAATTAATTTACGTAAATATATTTGAGTTTAAAATGGAAGCTCAAAAGGAAGAAACCTTACGTATTGAAGCACAGAAGGAAGTAACAATGGCAGAGAAAGAGGCCTCAAAATTAATGCGAGACTTATCTAGTTATATTACCCTTATTAATAAAATATTTAAGAAGAATAATAATTTTACGCTAGAACAGCCGGACAAAACCCAATATTATAGTTTTCTGGCAGGCCTTGACATGATAAAAGAAATTCGAAAACATTTAGCAGTAATGGGTAATAATTTGGGTAAATTGGAAGGGATATATTTGAGGCCATGCTGTTCTCCAATGCCCAAATGCATTTGAAACCTCTAGATTAACAAATATTTGTTTAATTAATTTACAAAAATATATTTGGGTTTAAAATGGAAGCTCAGAACAAAGAAACCTTACATGAAACTAAAATGGAAACAAGAATGATAAATGAAGAGAACTTGGAATTGATACGGGAATTATATGATACGAATTCTATTATTAAGGAAGCATTTTACGAGGATTTATCGGCACATGGCAATGCATCCAGATCACTCACAACCCAAATTCCCAAATTTTGATCATCAGATATGGGGAAAAGAATATCTTCAAATAATAAAAAAAATACGAGCACATCAAGCAAACATGAAAAATAATTTGACTGAATTGGTTAATGATATGAATGAGCTTATAACAAAACTTAAGGAAAAATATGAAGAAGGTATGTAATTATGCTGTTCTCCAATGCCCAATCGCATATGAAAACTCTGGATCAACAAATACTCGTTTTGTGTTGGTGCTGTCTAGAGACTTCTTTGTTACAACTGTTGTGTTGATCTCATGTAGATTAGATCGTAGTTTTACGTTGTCATGATGAAAAGTATGTTTATTGAACAATGCTTCTTTGTAGTTGTCATGTGATATGTTTGCACAACACTGCGAGATATTCCCTTTGCTTTCTTAATGGTTTTCTCCTGGCTCGAAAGACTGTACATTTTCGACCTTAAACCAACAAACTCCTTGATCACCCCTCCAGATAATTCATCCTTCATCTTTCCTAAAACCTTCTTGTTAACGGTTGAATGCAAAGGCGAATCTTTAGGATAATCAGATGTGTCGTACCATCCCGCATGCCCTTTAGCTATTTCTACTTCCATGTCTTTATAGATGTCTTCAGTAGGGATATCAATAACAAAACTATCTGTATCTGTGTAAAGTACTCTGGACTCTGGATACAAGGGTTTAAAGTAGTCATAAAGAAATTCTAACATCAAAAGCTTTGATAATTTTAAAACAGTAAACCCAATAAATACAGGGTTTGTCCAATTTGACTTTCTTTTTCTTCATCATTATGCCAAAAAGCTGATCATGAAATCTTCTAAAGTCCTGATAATTAGGTTTTGAAGTCAGCTTAATTGCTTCGTTCTCTTTGGTGACCAATCTGACATCTTTGCGCTTGTGCGGATTTTCCATAGTCTTTCCAAAACAGCTGTTGTTCATCAGCTTGAAAAAGTCTTTTTCTGAAGCATCTGTGGATTTAGTTCTAAGATCAGTGTTCTTCATGATGTATGGTTTCATGAACTGTTCTTGATCAAAAGCAATTACACGATGAACTGCTGTCAACTTCAACCCATGTCTTAAATAAAATTGTAGAAGTCTGTAATGACAGACATATTTTTTTTTGCCTCGAAGATTAGGCACAAGTTTAGGCGGCTCTCTTGGATTCATCTTTAGACTTTCTGCAGCTAATGGGTAGTCATTATGTAGGTCATGGAGTTCATGAGGATATTCTAAGTCAACTTCTAGAATAAAGCCCTTTTTACGATCAGCTGTAAGAGTATGCAGTTGTTCTACAAATCTTTGAATGTTTTCTAAACCGCCTGTGTACATTTTAAAGTTGCGTAGTGGAAGTGATTGCGCCATAGCCCAACCATACAGATTGTTTGCATCTAAATACATGAGATAGTTAGACCTTTTACTTGGATCATAGTCGTCCAAGTATTTTTTGTTTGCTTTACAGTAATGGTGCGACGCCATACTAATTCCTCCACGCAATCCGTTTTCAATCATCTGAATCATTGGTAAATCTGACAATAAATCAATCTTTACTCCAGTATCTTTTAAGAAAGCGTCCAACTCATTTCCCCGGGTGCAGAAATGTAATGCGCAGGATCCAGGCTATAATGTTTCATGCAGGTCTTTCTATAATTTTCAAAGACGTCCGCCAACAAACAAACGTCAGCCATCAAGTATGAATCATGATAGTCTCCCATTGTTTTACAATCTAACTTCTGCCACGCATCTTGAGCATGCTGGTAATCAGAATCACTGATGCCAGTTAATCCTAAAACAAGTGCTGTCTTTTCATATTCATGGTCATTATTTTTTTTTACTTCAACGGTCTTTGGGCTTTGGGCCACGGGGATTGGATGACTTATTCTTGGGGGGTCATCTTGTTTGTTTACTGCTTGCAATATTACTGGGTCAGAATTTATTTCGTTTTTTCCAACCTTCTGTTCATTGCCTGCCACAAGGATTTCATTATTGTAGTTTATTATTGTTCCTATCTGGAGCCTGAGGTCAGAAGGCAGCATGTATAAACCAGTGCCAACAGCAAAGTCTACTTTCGATCTTGCATATTGTAAAACATTTTGGTACCTTTTTATACTTGAAGGTAAATCAACTGTAGAATTAATGGTGTCCTCTAAATTTGCTAAGTATTGTTTTTGTGCATCAAAACCAGTAGAAGGATCAGTTATGCTCGATCTCGTTTGTGCTTGCGAACCTAGCAAACACCAAACGTAAGTACGAACAGAGTCGTTTATTCGTTCTATTCCTGCTTTAGTTAGGCCCTTAGAAGTGTCTAAGATAAATGTTGTCCATGCTGTTTTATGCTCTTGCTCTATGGACCCTAGGTGAACAGCTGTGCCTGAAGAAAAAGATGTGTAAGGAGGATCCCAGTCATAGTTATACTTTCTGTGCACGCCCCAAAAATAAGGGTGCCTAGACCATGATTAAGATCCAACTTTTGTCTAAAGTCTGTCTTGGCCTTAATATTGAATTCGTTACAGATCCTTTCAAAAGCCTTCATGTCTATTCTGTTGCTGAATGGATTAAACGGTTTGTCATTTGGCAATGGTGCTTGCAGTTCAGTCAAAATACGTCTGAAGGTGTAATAGAAATGAAATCTGTACACTGACCTCACCAAAGGATCAGGGTGATTTTAAGTGATCAGCATACGACACTCCACACCCAGTTGATGCACAAAACACAGCAAAGTTTAACTGGTTCTGATAAAACTGCATCGGATGACTAAACCACACTTTCGGGATGTGGTCGTTTTTAATAGGAGGGTTAAGATAGCTTCAATGGAGTACTAACCTTTACTTGAAAGGCGTCAGACTGAGTCACAGAAATGTCAAGAGTATTAGTTGTTATATTTTTAAGATTGTAGTGCGGCCCAACAGAATATTTTGCATCAGTATATTTAAATGCGCTCATTTTTATTTCGTTTAAAAATGTTTGTAACAATAACAACTCAAGACCGTCCTTCGTTTTTAGAACATGCTATTGATAACGATTGCGGAATCAGAACGGTCGCACTCCATGAAATTTTTACAAAGTCGTATGGTTTAATATAACCGAATCCAAGGAGAATAATAAGATTAAAAAAGTTAATAATAGAGGACAATTAGTTAGCCAGTTAACCATACCTGATGGTTATTACGGGTTTTGCTCACTAAAAGAAGCAATGAGTAACTTCGACATTACTCTCAAACTTAACAATACAAATCTGAAAACAATGTTAACATTCAACACCTGAAGAAGAAGAAGTAGGTTACTATTTTGATAGAGAGCTAGCTAAAATGTTAGGCTTTACAACTGACAATCGACCCACTCATAGTTTTAGGTTGCGCCAGACAAAACTACTTATGAGGGGGAAAGTCCGCTCGATCTTGCATTACATTCATTACTCTATGTTCATTTGGATGAGCTGAGCACTGATGAAAACTTATATGATGGAAGGCCCCAACTGTTTTTAAGAGCTCTTCCGTCAGGGAAAGCTGCATATTGCGATTATGAAATTATACAATTCCCTAATTTACAGTTTTAAAAGATTAGTTTGTGGGAGGGTTGGATCATTTAATATAAAATCAAAGACAAAGCGGGGAAAGTTGTGAAATGTGATAACCTACACATTGTTTTAGAAATAAAATAATTAGTCGTTCTAAAAAATGTCGCGTGGACCAGAGAATCAGGAGTTACATTAGCGCCTGTGAGGTGTATAACCTTAGAATTAAAAGACCTTGCAGACGTTGCGGACTTTGAACAAAATGGTGAGATAGGCGCTTTGTATGGTTTTGAGTACACTAAAGATGGTGATTATAAACGTAAAGAAGTAGGCGACAGCAAAAGGTTTCCTAAACTAGAACAACTGCGCAATGTAGAAGCAAATAATGCTGGCCAGTATGAATATAAAATAGTTCGAAAACCTGACAGCAAATGGCACTTAGAACCATATTTAGAATGGGATATAAATTTGAATTCATAAGCCCATTTACATTTTTTAGCCGTCAAAAAAAGTTTCAGAAAAGCATACAACTCTGGCCCTTTACATGTAAGTCTTATGCCAGAGGACAATAGTCGGAAAGAGATTGAAATAAAGCCGTATGAGAATAAACAGTACATCCTCCACAGAAAAGAAACGGTTTTAAAGGAAGCTTCTACAAAATTACAGTTCATTCCGCAAATGAAATTAGGAGAGCACGTTCACAATGATATTTGAAATTTTCTGTCTTAAAGATAAGGAGAGCGATGGGGTTGTGGGCGTTAGTGACGTCCTTTTAAAAGGAATTCTAATTAGCTGGCAAAACTTAGATGTTGACAGTCTTAAAGTTACGGTCGTCATTCTTCACAATGGTGAGGATATTAAGGTCATAACAACAAGCAAAAAAATCAATATTAGTCTAAATAGAAACAATCTTACAGAACTGAATTGGATTAATCTTACACATTTAGGCCTTATAGGGTTTTATTATACTGAACAAGTTTTGACAGAGAGTATGATAAATATAATAACTGGATTAAATTAAATTCTGTTATAAAATGGAGCAGTTAAACTTTATGCCAAAAGAGCCCCATTGTTCATTGATTTGTGGGCGGACTGGCTGTGGAAAAACAATATTTGTCCTAGACCTATTACAAAACAGTTTATCGCTATAATTTTAATCAAATTGTAATTTTCTGTCCAACACTTGAATTTAACAAAGCATATCATGATAGAAGGTTTATACGGACAGATGATGACATATATTTAGTTGATCCTAGCAATAAACTGAGTGAGTGTTTAGAATACTTTTATAGAGCGTTTAAAGGAACGCAGACACTATTTATTATAGATGACTGTGCAGCAGAAAAAGACATAGTTAAAAAGAGAAACACTTTGTCAAAACTAGCCTTCAGTGGAAGACATGCTGGAATAAGTGTGTAGATTTTATCTCAAAAATATAACTCGATTTTAAAAGACTTTAGAGAACAGTCAACGACTGTAGTTTTATTTTACATGAAAGGTACAGATGCATTTGATGAATGTATGCGCGAAAATGGTTATTGAAGACAAACAAGAAATCCAAAGGATTAAGCAAAAACTAAAATCTGAAAAGTTTTAGTAAATTAGTAATGAAACGGATAATCCTACACAGTATGTTTGTTTGTAGATAATCGTTATTTTTTTGGTTTATAAAAGAAACGTGTGATGGATTATCAAGAGAACAGTAAAATGTCTGAGAGAACTATAAAATGCCTATCCCGACTCAAACCGCTCGAAACTGGTTGAGAGCGGTTTGAGTCAGGATTGGCATTTTATAGTTCTCTAGTAATTTTGATTTTGTCTTTAGCAATAGGCCTAGGCCTTTGCGACGCGCAGACGCCATGATGAAATGGCCCATTAAATTAAAGCGTGGCACCCGAAAACCCTCCTTCTCCTGCACCTCACCTTCCTCTCTCTAGCGTGTCTCCTCCGTCTACAGTCGTTGAACTTGCTCACATCTGAGTCGACTGCTCTGCTTCGACAATCACTGGCACTCGCATTACCACACAAAATGTCACCACTCCACAAAATGTCACAATGACATTTTGTGAAGATTTTCATTGCACAAATCGTCACAATTTGCACAAATTTGCACAAAATGTCACAATTGTGACAATTTGTGCACCTGCATGCCTTTTCAAAAAATCAATGCAGCACAAATTGTCACAACTCTCTCTCTTATCTGTGTGGGTGTGGTTGTGTTTGGGTGTGTGGGTGGGTGGATAGATGGGTGAATATACTCTATGATGTCCCCGTATATATATATATATATATATATATATATTTTATATATATATATAATATATATATAAATATATATATATATATATATATATATATTATATATATATATATATATATTGCGTTTTTCAATTTGGTTTGCAATATATAATTTTCAATTTTGTATAAGATATATATATATATATATTTAGTCTGTATTCATTACACATGTTTACGAGGTGACAGCCCAGACGAGATGGCCTACGTTGGTTGATGAGGCTAATGGAAACAACACGATTTGTCTGGGTTGTTGTCAGTTGTTGTCCCCAAGGCTATGCACCTCTGTAGCAAGTTTGGAAAATCTAGTTTGAAAGATGTGGAAAATATTGCAGGAAAAAGGAAATGGGTGTTCAACAATCAGCGTGACCTTGACCCTGAGCTTTGACATTGATTTTTTTGCGAGCAGTATCAGGATACCTTACCTAATCAACAAACAAATTTGAGAATGCTGTCTTAAGTGGTTGAAAAGACATTGCTGCAAATGTCTGTTTTGGCCGACGTGGGACACACACACACACACACACACACACACACACACACACACACACACACACACACACACACACACACACACACACACACAAAATAAACAGACACGAACGAACTTAATAGTCTTCTCGCTTTCTTGAAAGTGGTGGACTAACAAGACTGACAGAGGTTGTGACATTTTGTGCAAGAGTGTATTCGAAAATGGGGCATAGGTGCACAAGTTGTCACAACTGCGAGTAGTGACATTTTGTGCAGTCCTTCACTGCACATAATGTCACAAATGGGACAAAATGTCACATTTGTGACATTTTTTGCAGTGGTGACATTTTGTGCGGTAACAGACCCCAAAGCATTTCGTTATAAGCGCCATTTCGTTACATCCGATTTCGTTACATCCGACGGATTTTTAGTCTTGTAAAGAAGGATTTTTGCAGGGACCAACCCTTTCACTTCGTTATATCCGGCATTTGGTACATCCGACTTCGTTATAAATGGCTTCGAGTACACACACACACACACTATATATATGCTTGTGCGCTTGACCGTGGCTGTCTGTGAATCACTGTTCATTCTTCATCAGGCTATGCTATTTGGAGACTGATGACTCCGCCTCTGATGTCATCTTTCTGCTGAGGAATAGCGAGCGCGCGCACATGCGAGCGTATCTCTGTGTGTGCGTGCGAGCGTGCGTGCATGCGCGTGTGTGTATTTGAGTGTGACTGAAAGTTTTAGTGTGCATGTATGTTATTTTTCATGCTTAAGAATCATCGCTGGTTTCGTTATAAGTCCCATACTGAAATAGTCATTTGCTTGTTAGTATCCTTAGTCCACGAAGGGACAGGTGACAAAGTATCTTTTACTTATCCCGTACCCATGGAAATAAAGATTATTAATCAATCGATTAATCAATAAATCAATAAAGAGAAGAAAACCTTGTTTTTAAAATAAGTCGCTCGACAATCTGGTAGATGGGTTGTTTAAGTTTTTATTATCATTTTTTTATCAGCTCAGGACTTTTATCAACTGTCAGAGATCGAAATTTGGATTGTCAGGTTTTGTGTGTGTGTGTGTGTGTGTGTGTGTGTGTGTGTGTGTGTGTGTGTGTGTGTGTGTGTGTGTGTGTGTGTGTGTGTGTGTGTGAGAGAGAGAGAGAGAGAGAGAGAGAGAGAGAGAGAGAGAGAGAGAGAGAGAGAGAGAGACAGACAGACAGACACACACACACACACACACACACACACACACACACACACACACACACACACACACACACACACACACACAAACACACACACACACACACCGTGTAAGGGAAGAAACCCATGCATTGTTCCTGTTGGTCTCTCGATGGAGTTACATTACTTTGTCCTTCCATTGGTGGGATTTTTTCTTGCTGTCGTTGTTGTTGTTTTGTTTTCCGTTCTTGTTGTTTACCCGATTTCAGGGACAGTAGACGTTCAAACAGCACAGTCCATGCATTATTAGCATCAGGGGTGTCACACTGCAGCAAGTCAAGTGTTCGGGGAGTTTTACCCATGTCAGGGTATGTTCAGAGATGTAGGTCTTTGGGAGAGGCTCGCCTGCCTTAATCTACGAGCAGAGAAATTGGAGGGAGTTACCGTTCAGCGAAGATCAGCCCACTGCACTTGTGGTTGGTAGATTTTACCTCCGCCTCTGATTTCTATGAGTCGACTTCTGTTCACCGGAGTGGTGAAGAAAGTAATTGTTCGCTCGACAAATAATTATGTCAGTAATTTATTTTTCTGTTGGATTACTCGAAAGCTGGCGGGCGTAGACAGCAAAGTGCTGAGTAAAATGGTCGATCTTCAGTGTGCCTCTGCTGTGGAGGGATTGTTGATCTCTTCAGTGTGTGTTCACAGTGAAGGGAGACTAAATTTTCAGTGTGCGCTCACTGTGAGAATACTGTTGATCTTCAGTGTGTGTTCACTGTGGAGGACTTTTGATCTCTTCAGTGTGTGTTCACAGTGAAGGGAAACTAAATTTTCAGTGTGCGCACACTGTGGAAATACTGTAGAGAACTAATAAATGCCGATTCTAGCTCCCCCACCCTCAACAAGTTTCGGGTGGGGGAGCTAGAAATCGGCATTTATTAGTTCTCTAACTAGTAAACCCTACAAACAAGCATACTGTGTAGGATTATCCGTTTTTAATACTAATTTACTAAACTTTTCAGATTTTAGTTTTTGCTTAATCCTTTGTTTTTCCTGATCATTTTCAATAACATCATTTTCGCGCATACATTCATCAAATGCGTCTCTGTCTTTCATGTGAAATAAAACTACAGTCTTTTAAAATCCACACACTTATCCTAGCATGATAAATCTTATAAAACGAAGTAGACAGACAGACAAACAAACACTAGGTAAGGCTGGCCGGCCTGCCTAAGGAAGAAAATTTCCCACACTGCCAGAATACTTCACAGACATGGAAATACAGAGACCTGTCATTAGGTTGACGCCTGATTACTTAATTTGCGGTGTCAGGTTTTATGACTTGGCAAGGTGCAATACTGCGTGACCGGACATGACGATCTAGACCCAACGCCTCTCAGTTTAGCTATGGATTTCAATGCAGATGGACGTGTTTGTTCACAGAGAAACAGCTTCTTGCTATAGATGATCATGTGTTTTATTACAAGTGTATGACGGAGTATCTAAACAAAAGAAAATCAGGCGGGCCCAGTTCTTTACTTCCTAAGCTAAAGAGAAGTATTGCTTTTTTGGAAGGTGAGGAGAAAGAAAAACGAGAACCTACTATTGATGAACTGCACAAGCACCTTGAAAGCTTGTTAATTCAAGACAGAGATTTAGCTGATATATTTGAAAGAGATGTTGTTAACTTTGAAAAGCTTTTAACTTTTGAAGAAATGATTCCATTTTAAAAAATGGCGTTGTTTTATTCAAAAAGCTCCAATGTTCAGTGATAGGTTTACTACCTGGCAATCAAGAGCCGCCAAAATACACTAACTCCGCCAATGCCAGTCCTAAGCCCGGATAAAAAAGAAGGAGAGTTAAACTCTTTGTGAAACTCTTGTGAAATAGTTTCGGGCGGTTGCCCTAGGCTAGGTATTTATTCGTTCTCTCACGGGTTGGAGCGTGAAAAGAAACGTTCTTTTGGGCCGCACTCCAAAATGGTCTTGAAGGACCAACTTTGGCATTAAGCCAAGGCCCCAGGCAGAGGCGGGATAAACAGTTGGACAACGTCACTGTTCGGCAAGCCTTTTTCTAGTAATTAGAAACTCGATCCTACATCCTCGTTTTTCTTCAACACAAGCCAACGCGTTACCCGCTGCTGTTTTTTTGGAATCCCCGCTTGCCCGCAGGCAATTTAATGACTTTCAAAAGCCTATTGAAATTGAAAAAAAACTCTTATCACAGCAATCACACATACTCAGTAGACTTGTTTCCCCACTGGGCATGCGCATTAACGAGGTAAAACCAAACCACAAAAAGCCCCCCCCACCACCATCCTGTCTATTGTGTGAATAATTTTTGTGTGTATGTGCGTGTGTGTGATCCAGATCATGCTATAAGTCACCCCAATCCTTAATTAAGTTCTTAATCAAGTCACCCCCAAATCCTTAATTAAGTTCTTAATCAAGTCACCCCAGTTCTTAATTAAGTTCTTAATCAAGTCACCCCAAGTCACCCCCAAGTTCTTAATTAAGTTTTTAATTAAGTTTTTTAATCAAGTCACCTCAAGTTCTTAAAGTTCTTGATTAAGTCACCTCAAGTACTTAATCAAGTCAGCTCAAGTTCATAACTCTAAGTTCTACCAAGTTCTTATTCAAGTTAACTTATAATTATTTATTAAGTTTTAAGTATTATTGCATCTGAAATGGATCAAAATGATCTTTTGTTGTTGGCGGTTCTGGCATGCTTTTGTGTTCGGCTTCTGTATTTAGTGGCAGAGATTGTTTGGACTGCTTTGGGTTTTGCTGTCTTTGTTTTTATATTTTATAACCGTAATAACCACCCCCACAAGGCAATGCCGCCAAAAATGAACAATTGCTTTAAGAAAATTCCATGAAGACTTTGGTGGTGTAGACAACCCTGTTGTTGTTGTAGGTATTGAATCAACTTGTTCTGGTGTTTTTATGCCGGCATTGAAAACAACTGGGTGCGGCTCTGGCACTTTTTTATTCTGTGCTTGTAACTTTTTTCGTTTGTTCCACTCTGCTAATTTTTTTCCCGCTGCAACACGCCCAGGGTGAGCGGCTTTTACTGGTCAATTTCTTCACCTGATTCAATGTTTTCTGATTTGCTGATTTCTGGCTCGGTCATTTTTAAGGGAAGTAAAATCTATATGATTAAAAGTAATTAATCCCATGATTAGCGGCGACAATAATGTTCCAAATCTGTAATATAGATCACATCCTAGAGACTCTAATGTCTTTGTTAAAACTGGATCCTGCGTTTAAATCTACATAAATCTTGTTCAGAATCAATAGGCGCAAATTACTTACTAGTTTAGTGTACAAACTAAGAACCGTTTTGTCCTACACTTTTTACCATTCTTGATCCTAGTTGCGCTTCATACCTGTTATGATACTTTACAATGTCTTGTGGCGACATCTGTTGAATTTGTTCTATGCTGAATTCATTTCCAAGGAACTGTTTTGTTTTTCCCACATGCTGCTAAAGAATACAGCCTTTCCTTTTTGGGCATAATAGCTTGGTCATCAACACTGTCATTTGTAATAATAAGTTCAGGAATGTTTAGCAGATCGTCGCTGTTCATGTTTTATTACTAAATATAATTATTATTTTGTTTTTAAAAATGAGCGCCGAAAAGACTGTTACTAATCTTGTTTACCATTCTGCTGTTATTGGTGGTCAAAGTATAGGATACACAATGCTTGGTAAAAGCTTGTTAAAAATTAAACCGGCAGATCTTGGCAAGCTAGGCTTTGAGGATTCAGCAAAGCTAATTGCTATCATTGCAGCTTCGTTTGCTACGAAGATTTCTAGTTAAGCAAGGAATAATTCCAGACAGTATAAATATGTAAAAAAAAAAATACATTTATAAAATGGCTTCATTCGTAATGATGATAGGCGGCGCTGTGTTAATGCGCTTGCTTTTAGCGGAAGTAATTACGCATTTAGTAAACTACAAACTAATGAAGAGAGAAAAAGACATAACAAAGCTATGGAGCAACTAGCACTGCACAAGATTACTATGAAAAGCATAGAATTGAGCAGTTAGATTTTATTAACGACAACGAAAAAAACAGGACATGCAGCTTACACTTTAAAGATGTTGATCAAGCAATAAAAGAATATTTTCTTGCAACAGGCAAACCAATCAAGACATTGCCCCCGCCAAAATTCAGCGACTTTTATCAACCATCAGAAAAACAAAAGATGCAAGAAATCGTGTTTATCGTCCTTGGTATGACCGTTGTGTATTTTGTTGCGCATAAATTGCTGAATAAAAATGAACAAAATCTATTATTCACCAAAAGGATATTGGAAGGGAATCACGGCAATAAAAAAGCTAAGCCAAGCAGCGGGAGTCAGTGAACAAACAGCAAGGGAATGGTTATCTAAACAAGCGATTTGGAAAATTTATTTACCTGCACCTAGACGAATACAGAGACCACACTTTGTGAATACAATACCGAACGAGACCCATCAAATGGACATTCTATATTTACCTCATGATACGATTAGACGGAAAAGATTTAAGTACGCACTCACAGTCATTGACATAGCTTCAAGATACAAAGATGCAGAACCATTAACACAAAAGAGTGCTTCTGCTGTTGCTGTTGCCATACAACTGATATACTAACGAGGCCCGCTAACTTATCCTCGAATGATTCAAGTCGATGATGGAAAAGAATTTAAAGGCCAAGTGAATCAATTATTGTTAAAATATAGAGTTACCATTAAAAGAGGCATCCCAGGAGTTCACAGATCACAGGCTTTAGTTGAAAACTTTAACAAACAGTTATCTGAAAGACTTTTGTCCTACAGTATCACAGAGAGCTGATTGACAATTCTCGCAACACAGAATGGTTAGAAGACTGCCCTCAGTTTTGCGCGCAATGAATAATGAAGAATTTAAAGGGCTAAAACCATACAAACAATCAAAAAACAAACAATAAATGTTGTTGAAGACTCCAGTACAACCGGCAAACATATTACCATTGGTTTGAAAGTAAGGTACCTTTATTTACCGGGGGAAGCAGAAGGGACACTCGCATCAGGGCAACCGATCCAGTTTGGAGTGTTGATCCATATGAAATAAAAAGAATTGTAAAAATGAATCCGCCCGTGTATTATTTACGAGAAACTGACACAACAAAACAACCAGCTCCTCAAAGATCTTTTGTGAAGGAAGAACTGCAGATAATCCCACCAGACACAGTTCCAGTTGCTTAATTAATTTACGTAAATATATTTAAGTTTAAAAATGGAAGCTCAGAAGGAAGCACAGAACGAAACAAGAATGATAAAGGAAGAGACCTTGAAAATAATACGGGAATCATATGATATGAGTTCTGCTATTAGGGAAACATTTGCGAGGATTCACCAACACATGCTAAAACATCCAGATCACCTACAACCCAAAATCCCAAATTTTGATCATCAGATATGGGGAAAAGAATATCTTGAAATAATAAAAAAAAATTCGAGCACATCAAGCAAACATGAAAAAGATTTAGCTGAATTGGATTATGATATGAATTGAGCTTATAATAAAAGTTGAGGAAAAATATAAACCCCTCGTGAAGCCCTCGGTGAAGAAGATATATAATTAAGATGCTTAATTAATTTACAGAAATATATTTGTATCTAAAATGGAAGCTCTGAATAAAGCAAGAATGATAAAGGAAGAGACCTTGGAAATGTTACAAGAATCATTTGAAAAAAATTCTGTTATTAGACATATATTTATGAGGATTAATCAATACATGCTAAAACATCCAGATCACCTACAATCCAAAATCCCTAATTTTGATTATCAGATATGGGAAAAGAATATCTTGAAATAATAAAAAAAATTCGAGCACATCAAGCTGAATTGGATGAAGATATGATTGAGCTTATAATAAAAGTTGATGAAAAATATAAACCCCTCGGTGAAGCCCTCGGTGAAGAAGAAATATAATTATGCTGTTCTCCAGTGCCCAATTGCATATGAAAACTCTGGATCAACAAATACTCGTTTAGTGTTTGTTCTATCTAATGACTTTTTTGTTACAACAGTTGTGTTGATCTCATGTAGATTAGATCGTAGTTTTACGTTGTCATGATGAAAAGTCTTATTGTCAAACAATGCTTCTTTGTAGTTGTCATGTGATATGTTTGACTGCACAACACTGCGAGATATTCCTTTTGCTTTTCTAATGGTTTTCTCCTGGCTCGAAATACTGTACATTTTCGACCTTAAACCAATAAACTCCTTAATCACCCCTCCAGATAATTCATCCTTCATCTTTCCTAAAACCTTCTTATTAACAGATGAATGTAAAGGCGAATCTTTAGGGTAATCAGATGTATCATACCATCCTGCATGCCCTTTAGCTACTTCTATTTCCATGTCTTTATAGATGTCTTCAGTAGGGATATCTATAACAAAACTATCTGTATCTGTGTAAAGTACTCTGGACTCTGGATACGAGGGTTTAAAGTAGTCATAAAGAAATTCTAACATCAAAAGCTTTGATAATTCTAAAACAGTAAACCCAATACATACAGGTTTGTCCAATTTGACTTTTTTTTTCCCATCATTATGCCAAAAAGCCCATCATGAAATCTTCTAAAGTCCTGATAATTAGGTTTTGAAGTCAGCTTAATTGCTTCGTTCTCTTTGGTGACCAATCTGACATCTTTACGCTTGTGCGGATTTTCCATAGTCTTTCCAAAACAGCTGTTGTTCATCAGCTTGAAAAAGTCTTTTTCTGAAGCATCTGTGGATTTAGTTCTAAGATCAGTGTTCTTCATGATGTATGGTTTTCATGAACTGTTCTTGATCAAAAGCAATTATACGATGAACTGCTCTCAACTTTAAACCATGTCTTAAATAAAACTGTAGAAGTCTGTAATGACAGACATAATTTTTTTTGCCGCGAAGATTAGGCACAAGTTTAGGCGGCTCTGTTGGATTTATCTTTAGACTTTCTGCAGCTAAGGGTAGTCATTATGCAGGTCATGGAGTTCATGAGGATATTCTAAGTCAACTTCTAGAATAAGACCTCTTTACGATCAGCTGTAAGAGTATGCAGTTGTTCTACAAATTCTTGAATGTTTTCTAAACCGCCAGTGTACATTTTAAAGTTACGTAATGGAAGTGATTGCGCCATAGCCCAACCATACAGATTGTTTGCATCTAAATACATGAGATAGTTAGACCTTTTACTTGGATCATAGTCGTCCAAGTATTTGTTGTTTGCTTTACAGTAATGATGTGACGCCATACTAATTCCTCCACGCAATCCGTTTTCAATCATCTGAATCATTGGTAAATCTGACAATAGATCAATCTGTATTGCTGTAAATTTTAAGAAAGCATCCCAACTCATCCCGGGCGCAGAAATGTAATGCACAGGATCCAGGCTATAATGTTTCATGCAGGTCTTTCTATAATTTTCAAAGACGTCCGCCAACAAACAAACGTCAGCCATCAAGTATGAATCATGATAGTCTCCCATCTTTTTTACACTCAACTTCTGCCATGCTTCTTGAGCATGCTGGTAATCAGAATCACTGATGCCCTTTCCTCTAAGACTAGAAAAGAACGCGTCTTTAGGTGGAAGTGTATCTTCGTCAAACCTTTCCCAACTGTTCATGTACTCATAAGGGTAAACGCCCTTTCTAACAAGAGTTGGGTCAAAATATTCTTCTGTTATTGGGCAGGACTTTAAGGACATAGCCAGTGACTCTAATGATCCCATCAGGTGTTGCATAGAGTCATAAAAGACATGTTTTTTTATAGTGAAACACATGTACTTTTCTGATGACTGTGCAATGCATGTTACCCTGAAGTCGCTGGAGTCGCTGGAGTCGCTGGTTACTGCTTGCATTATAAGATGAGAGTCGTAACCTAGCAAGTTATGAAAGAAGATGGGGCAGCTTCCATGTCTTAGGATTACAAACTTTGGTTGAAGATTGCATTTACTGTGCGCTGCTCCTCTGAACTTCCGCTAATGTGATCATGGTCTCTTACTGTTGGATTCTCTGCGTCTGATGAGAGGCCTAAACCGTCGGTAACCAAGGCCGCCCCACAAATCCAACAATGTGCGGCTGAGTCATACTGTTCTTGGTCTTCAGGCGTCATTATGATTTCAGATAAGTTTAGATTATTAGAACAGGCGTTACGCACTTGCTGCATGCATTCTAAGAATGTTTCTGTAGCATCTGGTCCTCTATACAATTCTGGTTCTGAATGGACCCATCCGACCTAACAATGATAAAAGCATAGGAACAAATCTGGTGATTACTCATTAAGACAGTTTTTGGAAGTTTCTGTGGGGTTGGCCCTTCAAAAGGGAAAAAATAAGCGACTCGAAGTCTGCGTAAACTACGTATGGACTTGTTTGCAGCCGTTTCCAGTTCTTAAAACTAACTTTAGATTCAGTGGGGGCGTAATTAGTTCTGTATTACAGTCTACAGAACTTTTACAATGTTTTTTATTTTCAAGCGCGGCTTTAACGGATGGAATTCTTGTTAAACATTTTCTACAGAATTCTTGTTTATGACCATGTTTTGAAGTATGCGCTAATAATCTACTCATTGTGCGTATCAATGTGTAATGTGGTAGCCCTGACGATGAAAACATTAGGAGTAAGTCCACATGGCTTTGTCTGGATCAGCAATTGTTGGGCTGTCTTTAGACACTCTAATAGGCACCAAATTTGTTTTCTCAGACCATGTGTATACATTAACAGTTATTGGTTTGTTTTGTTCTTCAAACTGATCAATTTGTCCACGCTAACAGAAAGGATATTCTACTAAAGTTAAGATCATTGATGTAAGGTTCATAGTTAGATACTTTCTCTGCGTTTTTGCGGACGTAATGCAGCCTTGCAAGAACACACCACATAAAACATTTGTTGTCCGAATTCTTTATGTTTAGAACTGCTCTTTTTGCAACTAATGCTGGAGGTAGTGAATGTGAGACTTGCCTACGATGGGCTCATACTTAGCCTGTTTTAATCTGATCTCTAAGACTTCGCCCTCTGACCAACCAGAGCCTCTCATTTTTGGCTTCTTCAGCGGCCACATCAAACTGTGTAAGCAGTTGGTCTGCCCAACCAGGTGTTAAATCATTATGAGAAAGAATAACCTGTTGTTAAGTTGAGACCCAGACTTCTAGATTTTCTTCATTTATTGTTTATAATCGATTAAAACAGCTAACATTACTTTAACTGGCGGTCTATTGTTAGTTTACCTGGAACTTGAGAAATAGCATGAACAACACTTCCCTGTACGTTTGTTGGATCAATGACTTCTAGATTAATATCATTTAAAGCTTTTGACAAACGCTCTCCCTTAAGCATTCCTTCAAACAATTCGTCTGGTCCTTCATATATCTTAGCCATGTTGAGTTTTCTTTTTTAACTTAAACTTTTATTAAATTATAAAAAAAATACTTAATCAGAATCAATAATCAACGGTCTTGTTGTGCTTGGACTCATAAACTAAAGTATAAACGCCATTTGACGTTGTTAATGTGAGCTGTTTAGAACAGAGTTTAATGCCTCGTTTACTTTTTTTTAAACATTCCTTTTTTATCTGCTCGGTGTCTGGCTGTTGAGAAAAACTTGCCCTTGCCTTTCTTTGAAGATCAAACTTTTGTCTTTATAGTCATCAAAATCGGCCTGTAAACGACTAAATTCTTCATCCGTGATGTTTGAGTCAACTAGTGCTTTATTTTATTGTCAGTTTGAACGAACTAAGTTTAGCTGTTATTAGTTGAACCATAGCTGTGTGCTTTGGGAGTTTAGTTTTTAATTTTTTGCTAGCAGCACTTACAGCTAATGAACACACGCCAAGAGTTAAAGACACCCGCCTAGAGGTATAGCTAACGGTGCACCAACACCTGTTGCTAAGAGACCTACACTTGTCCCTGCCGATAGTGCACTCAAAGTCGATGCTCCAGTATTAACATAATGTAACAGCAATTTAAAAGGGCAGCAGAATACCTTCGTTTGGTTTTGCTGTATTTTGAAAGGTCTTGCTCTAGTACTTGTTGCATTTGTGTAATGTTTGTTAATCTGAAGGTTTTTATGTCAGGGGTTTCTACTATCTCTTCTTTAGGCGACTCTGGCGCTGTAGGTACTTTTGGATAATGCTTTAACAGACATGCTTTTTAAATAAAATAATTTAGTAATGTATATCTTTTAATCTGTTATCTTGAATATTCAGCTGCGCATCATATATTAAAAACAAATATACATTAACTGGTTTATCATTCTCTTTTTCTTTATCAATTTGAATGTTTATTACGTCTCTAACAGTTCTCCCGCTTCCATGCAACTGATTATCCTCAGTTGACCTTAGGTCAATCCATAAACCGTATTTCGTTTTAAATAATCATCAAGTCTAACACTGTGAAGGTGTAGATCTTTAGACACAAGGTCTACCGTTGGACTTCTATGCCTCCGCCTCCGAAACAATTTTCTTATTTCGTCAAAATGCTGATAAGGTTTAAGTCCACTCCCATAGATTTGGTTAGGACTACCCTCAATTGAACATTGTACTTTCGTTATTTTAGGATTAAGAAACTTTTCAGTTTGTCTTTTAAATGGTTCTTCATCTTCGCACAGCAATAAAATACCTTTAAGTGATCTTGCTGAGGCACTAAAACTAAAATTCCATATTAGTGTCTGCCTTGCTTTTAGGATATGTTGTATGATGAATCACTCTTTCGTAATATATTGCTAATTTTGACTGATATTGTTGCTCAATCAACCTTGCTAAGTGAGGGTTGCTAACAATGTCAAACTCTAACAAGATGTCAGAAATGCTGTACTTTGCTTCGGTGTCTGATGATTTAATAACACGTTTGTATTCATTAAAAAGTTAGTTCATATGACAATCTGTCTTTTAATGCTCCTTGAAAGTAGGGCGCATGCGCACTTAACAACTCAAAATCCAAGGGGATGGGAAAGCGATTTCCATACGCATAACTTACAGCTACATACTTTTGCCGTCTTCAGCATTTGCGGCGCCTATTCTGTGTTTTAGTGCTTCATTATTTTCAATTCCTTGAAACGCAAGATCATTCCTTTCATTCCCGGTTAGCCATAGATCAGAATAGGTTAAAAATATGTCTGCATGTGTAAAGAAAATATTTCTTGCCCCTCAAGTTTTATAGAAATTTTCTTAACGATTGCCCGTCCCAGATTCTGGACAACTGTCCTGTTTGGGTCTGTTTCTGAATCGAGTTCTATTTTGAAAGTAAGTCGCGCAGAGCCTGGCACAAATCACTTCATCTGCTCCTAAGTCTGGAAATTTGACAGTAAGAATTTGATCTGCATCAATAGTAGATGGATTATTTGGAACAATAATATTCCGTTTATTTCCCTTCACGCCAAAGGGCTCTTTCAGTCTTCTATGCGGGTCAAGAATTGAACCATATGTTTGCGACATTTTTATAAACAAAATAAAAAGTAATTATTTAAAACATGGAGAACTGAAGGCAAAGAAGATTATGATGTTCCTGATCCTGGAGACGACATGAGTGAAATGACTCCTTTGATACAGTATCGCTCAGCGCCCTCCTTGCGGCGTGAATTAACAGAAAGTAAGGTCAGATCATTTTACCAAAGTTTAGGTCAAGAACCTCCCGAATTTATACCCCCTGATGATTTTGAAGTAAAAGATGACCATTTGTTTGTGAAAAACGATCAAGGACAACTTGTTCGGCTTACAGATAAACGAGACCCATTAAAGTTTTTAGCCGAGAGTACAATTAGACAAAGACTCAGTGTGAGAGATCAAAATCGCCTTAGCATTTCTAAACCAAAATTACATGGGAAGGCTGTTTCTAAACTTCAAAACATACAACAAAAACTCCCAACATATAACCAAATACAAAACATGGAACTTCGAGATTTAAGTCAAACAGCAGGCGAAATAATAAATGTAATAGAAGCAGAAACCAGTTTTTCCGAAGAAACAGCATTAAAAACTATCCACGATCCGCTGTTACCCATGCAAGAAATAACAGCCTTTGATCATTCTTTGAGAACCATCAGAGACGAATTAACAAACAACTTAGCAAAACTGGATGAACTAGATGAGCGTATAAAACAAGAAAAAAGAAAACTCGTTGAGGCTGATGACGCCAACTTAGGGCATGATATTAAAGAAAGAATAACCCAAAGACTAAAAGATCTTAAAAAACAAAGATCGGCAATACTAAAAGTGGTGTCTACTAACCGAGAACAATTACGATCTCAAGCGAGCAGAATAATAGAAACTATCCAAAAAATTTTATATGAAGACACAACACTAGCAGAACCAATACGAACGCTGTTTAGAGAGCAAGGAGTCACATTAGTAAGCGTTTAACGGCCTTAGGTTTTGCAATAAGTACACTGGTGATGGCTATACGGGCGGTGGCGGTCAAAGCCCAGTGCCTCCACCACCATCCCCTCCATCACCACCTGATAAATCATGGGTAAAAAAACAACTTGATCATCTTGCCGGTTTATTAAAAAAATTAGCCAGTAAGCCATGGGACGCTTTACCAGGTATATTAGGGAGTGTCGTTAGCTGGCTTTTGTCTACTGCAAGCAAAGTAGTTGGCTTTATGGCCGAGCACTTATGGTCATTAGTTCTCTTAATAGTTGGGTTAATTTTTAGTAAGATAAAGACCAAGTAATCCTAGGGCCCGTTAATCCAAAAACAAGTGCTGTCTTTTCATATTCATGGTCATTATTTTTTTTGACTTCAACGGTCTTTAGGCTTTGGGCCACGGGGATTGGATGACTTATTCTTGGGGGGTCGACTTGTTTGTTTACTGCTTGCAATATTACTGGCTCAGAATTTATTTCGTTTTTTCCGACCTTCTGTTCGTTGCCTGCCACAAGGATTTCATTATTGTAGTTTATTATTGTTCTATCTGGAGTCTGAGGTCAGAAGGCAGCATGTATAAACCAGTGCCAACAGCAAAGTCTACTTTCGATCTTGCGTATTGTAAAAAAATTTTGGTCCCTTTTAATACTTGAAGGTAAATCAACTGTAGAATTAATGGCGTCCTCTAAATTTGCTAAGTATTGTTTTTGTGCATCAAAACCAGTAGAAGGATCTGTTATGCTCGATCTCGTTTGTGCTTGCGAACCTAGCAAACACCAAACGTAAGTACGAACAGAGTCGTTTATTCGTTCTATTACTGCTTTAGTTAGGCCCTTAGAAGTGTCTAAGATAAATGTTGTCCATGCTGTTTTATGCTCTTGCTCTATGGACCCTAGGGGAACAGCTGTGCCTGAGAGAAAGATGTGTAAGGAGGATTCCAGTTCATAGTTATACTTTCTGTGCACGCCCCAAAAATAAGGGGTGCCTAAGCCAAAGATTAAGATCCAACTTTTGTCTAAAGTCTGTCTTGACCTTAATATTGAATTCGTTACAGATCCTTTCAAAAGCCTTCATGTCTATTCTGTTGCTGAATGGATTAAACGGTTTGTCATTCGGTAATGGCGCTTGCAGTTCAGTCAAAATACGCCTGAAGGTGTAATTTGAAATGAAATCTGTACACGGACCTCAAACCCAAAGGATCAGGATGATTTAAATGATCAGCATACGACACTCCAACCCAGTTGATGCACACAACACAGCAAAGTTTAACTGGTTCTGATAAAACTGCAACGGATGACTAAACCACGCTTTTGGGATGAGGTCGTTTTTTAAAAGGAGGGTTAAGATAGCTCTTCAATGGAGTACTAACCTTTACTTGAAAGGTGTCAGACTGAGTCACAGAAATGTTGTTATGTTTTTAAGATTGTAGTGCGGCCCAGCAGAATATTTTGCATCAGTATATTTGAATGGAATCATTTTTATTTCGTTTAAAAAATGTTTGTAACAATAACAACCCAAGACCGTCCTTCGTTTTTAGAACATGCTATTGATAACGATTGCGGAACCCGAAGGGTTGCACTCCATGAAATTTTTTACAAAGTTGTATGGTTTAATATAAGTGAATCCAAGGAGAATAATAAGATTCTAAAAGTTGATAATGCAGGAAAATTAGTTAGCCAGTTAACAATACCTGATGGTTATTACGGGTTTTGCTCGCTAAAAGAAGCAATGAGTAACTTCGACATTACTCTCAAACTTAACAATGCAAATCTAAAAACAATGTTAACATTCAAGCCTGAAGAAGAAGAAGTAGGTTACTATTTTGATAGAGAGCTAGCTAAAATGTTAGGCTTTACAACTACCAATCGACCCACTCATAGTTTATGTTACGCCAGACAAAACTACTTATGAGGGAGAAAATCCACTCGATCTTGCATTACATTCATTACTCTATGTTCATTTGGATGAGCTGAGCACTGATGAAACTTATATGATGGAAGGCCCTCAACTGTTTTAAGAGCTCTTCCATCAGGGAAAGCTGCATATTGCGATTATGAAATTATACAATTCCTCAATTTACAGTTTAAAAGATTAGTTTGTGGGAGGGTCGGATCATTTAATATAAAAATCGCAGACAAAGCAGGAAAAGTCGTAAAATGTGATAACATAAAACATTGTTTTGGAAATAAAATAATACGTTACTAAAAAAATAATGTCGCGTGGGCCAGAAGAATCAGGAGTTACATTAGCGCCTGTGAGGTGTAAAAACTTTAGAATTAAAAGACCTTGCAGACGTTGCGGACTTTGAACAGAATGGTGAGATAGGCGCTTTGTATGGTTTTGAGTACACTAAAGATGGTGATTATAAACGTAAAGAGGTTGGCGACAACAAAAGGTTTCCTAAACTAGAACAACTACGCAATGTAGAAGCAAATAATGCTGGCCAGTATGAATATAAAATAGTTCGAAAACCTGACAGCAAATGGCACTTGGAACCATATTTAGAAGGGAAATAAAATTTGAATTCATAAGCCCATTTACATTTTTTAGCCGTCAAAAAAGTTTCAGAAAAGCATTCAACTCTGGCCCTTTACATGTAAGTCTTATGCAGAGGACAATAGTCGGAAAGAGATTGAAATAAAGCCGTATGGGAATAAACAGTACATCCTCCACAGAAGAGAATCGGTTTTGAAAGATGCTTCTACAAATTACAGTTCATTCCGCAAATGAAATTAGGAGACACTTCACAATGATATTTGAAATTTCTGTCTTTAAAAGATGTGGAGAGGGATGGGGTTGTGGGGGGTTAGTGACGTCCTTCTAAAAGGAATTCTAATTAGCTGGCAAAAACTTAGACGTTGAAAAACTTAAAGTTACTGTCGTCATTCTTCACAATGGTGGGGGATATTAAGGTCATAACAACAAGCCAAAAAATCAATATTAGTCTAAATAGAAACAATCTTACAGAACTGAATTGGATTAATCTTACACATTTAGGCCTTATAGGGTTTTATTATACTGAACAAGTTTTGACAGAGAGTATGATAAATATAATAACTGGATTAAATTAAATTCTGTTATAAAACTATGGAGCAGTTAAACTTTATGATAAAAGAGCCTCATGTTCAAATTTATTTGTGGACAGACTGGTTGTGGAAAAACAATATTTGTCCTAGACCTATTACAAACAGTTTATCGCTATAATTTTGATTATATTGTGATTTTCTGTCCAACACATAAACGGAACAAAGCATATCAATGATAGAAGGGTTATATGGACAGACGATGACATATATTTAGTTGATCCTACAATAAACTGGTGAGTGTTTAGAATACTTTTATAGAGCGTTTGAAGGAACGCAGACACTATTTATTATAGATGACTGTTCGGCAGAAAGAGACATAGTTAAAAAAAGAAATACTTTGTCAAAACTGGCTTTCAGTGGAAGACATGATGGGATAAGTGTTGGATTTTATGTCAAAAATAACTCAGTTTTAAAAGACTTTAGAGAACAGTTTAAAGACTGTAGTTTTATTTCACATGAAAGACAGAGACTCATTTGATGCATGTATGCGTGAAAATGATGTTATTGAAAACAAACAAGAAAAACAAAGGATTAAGAAAAAACTAAAATCTGAAAAGTTTAGTAAATTAGTAATGAAAACGGATAATCCTACACAGTATGTATGTTTGTAGGGTTTACTATTTAGAGAACTAATAAATGCCGATTTCTAGCTGACCTGCCCCGAAACTTGTTGAGGGCGGGGAAGCTAGAATCAGCATTTATTAGTTCTCTACTGTTGATCTTCAGTGTGTGTTCACTGTGGAGGACTGTTGATCTTCAGTGTGTGTTCACTGTGGAGGACTGTTGATCTTCAGTGTGTGTTCATTGTGGAGGACTGTTGATCTTCAGTGTGTGTTCACTGTGGAGGACTGTTGATCTTCAGTGTGTGTTCACTGTGGAGGACTGTTGATCTTCAGTGTGTGTTCACTGTGGAGGACTGTTGATCTTCAGTGTGTGTTCACTGTGGAGGATTGTTGATCTTCAGTGTGTGTTCACTGTGGAGGACTGTTGATCTTCAGTGTGTGTTCACTGTGGAGGGATTGTTGATCTGTTCAGTGTATGTTCACAGTGGAGGGAGACTAAATTCTGAGTGTGTGATCACTGTGGAAATATTGTTGATCTGTTCAGTGTGTGTTCACTGTGGAGGGATTGTTGATCTCTTCAGTGTGTGTTCACAGTAAAGGGAGACTAAATTTTCAGTGTGTGCTCACTGTGGAAATACTGTTGATCTTCAGTGTGTGCTCACTGTGGAAATACTGTTAATCTTCAGTGTGTGTTCACTGTGGAGGGATTGTTGATCTTCTGTGTGTGATCACTGCAGAGGGATTGTAGATCTTCACTGTAAAGGACTGTTGATTTTCAGTGCGTCGTCACTGTGCAGGGACTATTGATTCTCAGTGCGTGTTCACTGTGCAGGGACTGTTGATCTTAAGCGTGTGTTCACTGTGGAAGGTCAGTAGACTTTCAGTGTATGTTCACTGCGGCCGGATATACTGTTGATCTTCAATGTGTGTTCCCTGTGAAGGGACTGCTGATCTTTAGTGTGTGTTCACTGTGGAGGGACTGTTGATCTTCAGTGTGTGTTCACTCTGTAGAACAAACCGACATTTCTTGGGAGGACTGCCCATGAGTAATGTGATTACTTTACACAGTATACTTCACACTTCACATTATACACCATGACATATGCAGAGTTATTATCACCATCCTAATCATCATCTATTTGATGTTCAATTGATAACATTGGTCAGACTTCCTTGCATGTCCGATCACACTGTGAACAGACGGTAAGTTGTGTAGTGACTACCACCCAACCAATGTGAGCTAATCGAATCCTCTGGCCTTCCCAATCGATCTGCTGAAGGAGTTAAACGACATACGTTTAAGCAGGGCAACATTTGCTACAACTGGTCCTCAGGTGGGAGTGCATATAGTCGCACATACAGTCATCGGCAGATTTTTCAGGGAATGGAGATTAGTCATGTGGTCCCTGCTCTCTCTCTCTCTCTCTCTCTCTCTCTCTCTCTCTCTCTCTCTCTCTCTCTCTCTCTCTCTCTCTCTCTCTCTGTGTCTGTCTGTCTCTCTCTCTCTCTCCTCTCTCTCTCGTTCTCCATCGGCCGTTCTCCATTCCTACAAAGATGTGTATAAGAAAAGACAGCAATGGCGGAAACATTTGGGAGAGCAGAGAGAGAGAGAGAGAGAGAGAGAGGAGAGGAGAGAGAGAGAGAGAGAGAGAGAGAGAGAGAGAGCGAGAGAGCAGAGATATAGCAGGGAGCCAGCAGCGTGTAACTAAAGGTCAAAAAAAGAAAAAGGAAAGTTATTATCAATATTTTTAGACCAAAGTCTCAAGCGTATTTGTATTGATGAACTTGCGTTGGTCAGCTTGTTTAGATAGCACGGTAAGTTCTGATGTGAAAACAAGTTTGGCAATCCTGTAAAAAAAAAAAAAATCAGACTTTAAAATGATTTCAAAATTGTACCCCGTTCACACATAAGGTACGTAAGTGTTCGCTATCGGAGTGAGAACATCATTGGTGAGTCTAATTTCATTCATTTACTTAAATATATAAAGTTCTTGTCCGTTTTCAGATGAGAAACCCTTTTTTCTATGATTGGTTCATGAGGCTTGTTAAACTGAGGTGCCAGACAAGACAGACACTACTCCCGCAGATTTGGAAGAACCTCATAATTTTGCTTTCATGGATTGAAGAATACTACACTCTTAAGACAATATACATTTTTGCCTAAGATGTTTGTGGAAGCAAACCCTCGAGTTTGTAAAAGGGTAGACATCCTTTTGAGATGTATTTGTAAGCCAGTGAAAACACTGTGGAAAAAAAAACAAACGACATTTGTCAAAGGGTAAAGCGTGATTAATCAGTGTAATGAAGAAAAAGTTGTAATATGTTTTTGTCTTTTTTTTACGTGTGTCAAAGGCGTACCTAGACTTATGTAATTTGTAGAGGCACCATTTACGTAAAGGGACTGTTGGATTTGAATAACATGAAGAAATTTGATTGAAGGTACCCTAATTGTGAAAAGGGACAAACAGCCACGAAAGGCGCTGAATTGATATTTGATTTATATTGGTGATGTGAGCATCACAAATTGAAATATATATATATATATATATATATATATATATATATATATATATATATATATATATATATATATATATATATATATATATTATATAATTGTTTTCCATTTTTGCATTATCAAATTTGTCTGTTAAAAATACCCCAACAAAAATGTCTAGAGCAAACAAAACTCTGGTGTGGTTGCTGTATTTACCAGAGGGGAGAAATTAGAAATTATTGCTTGGTCTTTGTATTGAGTGACAGGCTGAGTTTTTCTTCGCTCCAAGTATTTTCTAAATTTTCTACGGATTTATTGTGTTGTTCAAAGCGAAAGTGATATGGATGTGTTTATGACAGTGTCGACTTCCTTTTGGATGATGTTTTGTGCTTCTTTGCCAACGGATCTTCGTATTATGTGGTTTCTTTTTCTTTTGAGACTATCAGGTATTGTACAGCCATCAAACTTTGCTTGCTCGCCATCCTTGTGTGTTCGCACCGTGACGCACGTGCAGTTTGGGCCAACAGCTCACACTTTACCTTTCACTCTGCTCTCTGTTGCTGTGCTCCCCTCTCTACCACATCCACCCGTCCCCATTACTGACATTCCTGTTGCGTGTCAGCAATCACGCCCTCCTCCTTCGCCTTTCCCACTCTCTTCAGCTGTCACCATGCTGTCATGCCCACCCCTCCCCTTTCACTCCCCCTCTCCTATTCTCGTGACGAACTTTTGGCTGTGAAACCTGCGCCCCTCGACCCTGCCTTGAACTTGAAATTGCGAAAGTTTTGCATTGGTGTCGACCTTCCGCGTGTTCGTGGGTGTAGGGGAGGGAGAAGAAAGCAGAGGAAGATCGCCGCCATTAGCCGTGCCCGGTTCTCTCCCTTTCATAAATCATCTCGCTCTTCTGATGCTACCAACCTGATCACTGTCCCCCTCCTCAAGCCTCCCACTGTCTCCAGTCATAACAGCAAACTGACTCTGGGGTTATTCAACGCCCAATCTGTTGGTGCCAAGGCGAAAAGGACTGCAATCAACGATTTCATCGTTGACAATGACGTCAACCTTATGTGCATCACAGAAACATGGTTGCTACCAAGTGGTGACGAGGCCAAGTGTTGCGACCTTTCCCCTCTGGCTATACGACCTTCAGCTTTCCTCGGCCAACCCGTGGCGGAGGCATCGCTTTCGTTGTGTCTGATGCTGTGTCCCCCTCTGTCTCCACTACCTCCAGCTTCTCATTTGCTCATTCTTCTTACGAACTGGTCCAGCTTACTGTGTCCTTACCCAAGTCCTCCCTTCATGTGTTCTGCTTTACCGCCCTCCTCCCAGCAAGAAGAATCAGCTGAAAGACTCTCTCTTTCTGGGGGAGTTCCCGGATCTGCTGGACTTCATGAACTCTGTGAAAGGCCACTCAGTTTTGGTTGGGGATTTCAACTTCCACTGGGACAATCCTCCAACAACTTTACTGCACGACTGAAGGATCTCCTAGAGTCCTTTGGTCTGCGTCAGTCTGTCTCTTCCTCCACTCACAGATCAGGTCACATCCTGGACTGGGTCATCCATCCTGATGGTGACTGGTTGACTCAGCCACCACCAGTTTGACCCTGACCTCTGACCACCATGCCATCCTAGCCAAGCTCAACATTTCTGTTCCTGTCAAATCTCCCAGGTTCGTTGAAACCAGGGACTTTGCATCTGTGGACCTTGATGCGTTCCGGGCTGACCTGCTGTTTTGTCTTCAGTCATCACCTGCTCTTTCTGCTGAACTGTTCCATACCCTTATCCAGGACGTTCTTGATCGTCACGCTCCTGTTCTTCGACGGAGGATCTCCAGCCGCCCACCTTCGCCTTGGTTTCCAGCAGTTGCCCCGCAAGTTCTGGACGCTAAACGTGTTAGGCGTGGGGCAGAGAGACAATGGATTAAGAGCGGTCTTGAGGTCCATAAACAGATCTTACGTGTTGCAAACAATGTTGTCAATGAAATTGTGCAGCAAGCCAAATCAGCATTTTACAATGCCAAAATACTTGCATGCACCTTCGAGCAAGCAACTGTTCAACCTCACAAACACACTCATGGGGAGAATTAAATCCTCTCCTCTTCCATCTTCTGTCTGTCCCTCTGATCTGCCACTAAATTTTGTGACTTCTTTGTCGGCAAAATCAGGTCGATCCGGGAGAATTTGGACTCTCAGACAGCAACTGTTCCTGATATCCACTTTGACATTTTCTCTGGCATTCCACTCTTTTCTTTTGAACCTGTTACTCAGTCATTAGTTAGAGATGTGATTAAGAATACTACCATTAAGACTTGTGTGCTTGACCCCCTCCATCCTCCCTGCTATGTGGTGTAATTGATGATTTGATGCCTTTCATCACTGCCATTGTCAATGATTCACTCACCTCTGGTTGTTTCCCCTCTGAACTAAAACACTCTGTTATTCGACCCCTACTAAAGAAACCCTCTCTTGATCCTGAGATTTTGAAAAACTATCGTCCTGTTTCCAACTTATCCTTTCTGTCGAAGATAATTGAAAAGATTGCTCTTCTCCAACGTCATGAACATCTTGAGCGTAACAATCTTCTCTATCCTTTGCAATCTGCCTATCGTGCTGGCCATAGCACAGAAACCGCTCTCCTCAAAATTGTCAACGACTTCTCTCTGCTCTTGACGATGGTAAAGTCTCTCTGCTGTCCTTGTTAGACCTGTCTGCCGCTTTTGACACTATAGATCACAGTACCCTTCTGTCTAGGCTTGAGCATACATTTGGCATCTCTGGCACAGCTCTTTCCTGGTTCAGATCTTATCTCTGTGGTCGTACTCAGACTGTCTCTGTGAATGGTTTCTCTTCTCAGTCAGCTGACTTGGAGTATGGAGTTCCCAGGGCTCAGTCTTGGGCCCCATTCTCTTCGTTCTTTATACACAGCCTATCTCTGACATTGTCACTCATCATGGCATCTCCACCACTGTTTCTCTGACGACAACCAAATCTACACCTCTGACGATATTTCTCAGCTCCTTTCTATCATTGAACGAACTCAGGCATGTTTTTCTGATATCAAAGCTTAGATGACTGACAACAAACTTCAACTGAACAAGGACAAGACCGAATTGATTTTCATAGCATCTAAAAGATTATTGTCTACAAACTGCCTTCCCTCATCTGTCCAACTAGATAATTCAGTCATTCGGACTTCTTCAACTGTCCGTAATCTTGGGATCACACTGGACCAAACTCTATCCTTTCAAAGTCAAATTTCCTCTGTCTGTCGTGCTTGCTATCTGGAACTCCGCCGTATTTCTTCTGTTCGTCATCTTCTCTCGGATGATGCCACTAAAACTCTCATTTCTGCTTTTGTTCTTCTCGCTTGGATTACTGTAATTCTCTTCTTGCTGGTTGCCCACAGAATCTTCTTGGCAAATTGCAGAAAATTCAAAACAGTGCTGCCCGACTAGTATTGAAACGCTCCAAATTTTCTCACTCGACTCCCTTGCTTGATTTTCTCCACTGGCTCCCAGTAGGCAAAAGAATTGAATACAAGCTTTCTTTGCTTTGCTACAAATCTCTTAGTGGTCTAGCCCCATCCTATCTTGCTGATCTTCTGAATACCTATAAACTCTTAGACAGCTACGTTCTTCCTCTGACACTTCTCTTCTCCAAATTCCTCGCTTCCGCACTAGGACCCTCGGTGAACGTTCGTTCTCTTTCCAGGCCCCCTGTTGTTGGAATAACCTCCTCTGTCTCTCCGCTCTGCGACTTCCCTCTCTTCCTTCAAGTCTTCTCTTAAGACTCCTTTTCCAGTCATGACCCTTCCCTCTTTCTGTCGAAAGCAGATGTACCCTACACCTGGCGTATGTGTGTGTTTGTGTGTGTGTTTGTGTGATTGTGTGCGTGTGTGTGTTTGTGTGTGTGCGTGTTTGTGTGCTCAGCTTAAGCATGTAGAAATGTTGTGTGTGTGTGTTTGCACATTATTATTATTATTATTATTATTATTATTATTATTATATTATTATTATTATTATTATAATGTTATCAGATTGCGCCGCGTGCCAATGAACACGACGTCTCTGTGTATGCATGCGATGTCGGTCGTGTGACAAATACAGCAATTACATTTTAAACCTATGCCATGTCAGCACCAACTCATCGTTGCAATTTCGCCAATACTGTTACAGCATATCACTTTTAGACCACAGTAATAACTTTTTTTTAACCTCTTTCACATGTCTTTCACCTTTTAGCAGTGAATACTCATTTTTGAGCGTAACGCTCTTCTGGCATACAAGAAATCCCCCAGTGAGAAGACGCTTGCAGCATTAAGAACTGCACGGAGCAACGCACAGAGGGGCGCAAGACGATGTGCCAATGACTACTACTGGCTGCAACTGTGCGAGGACATTCAGTGTTCAGCCGACTGCGGAAATGTTCGTGGTATGTTTGATGGGATCAAGAAGGCAGTTAGACCATGTCACGGTCGCTAAGCCGGACGGCCCTACCACCCCTACCCACGCCTATCACACACTAGAGCAGACAACACAGCACACTAACACAACTTTACAATTTACAACCATGCACACTTCTTTATTTCTCAAACACATGCTATGGCGCTACCACTCACGTCCGCACACAAGAATCCCAATTCCCGCTGACCCACCCTACCCTGCAACAATAACCTGGGAGACCCTAACCTAACCTAAAGCACCAGTTGCGGTATATCACTGTGACCTGGGGACACAGCGATAGCCCGCACACGTGGTGGCTAACTACTAGGGACGAGGATTTACCCAAGGGACTCTAATCTCCAAACTACTACCACCCACACCTCTCCCCAGGACTCGCCCTTCTCTTTTGATCCGGGACCACTACCGCACTGGTCGCTGCGTCCCTAAGGGAGGCAGCGACAAGTACCCTACACCGTGCTGGCCACTACGTCCTGAAAGGAGGCAGTAGCTAACACCCCTAACCCTACTGCCTAACGCTACACCCCTTCTACCACAAACACGGGACAACCCATCCGGCCCGGAGAACTCCAGTCCTCGGCGCTGTACATGGCCCCTCACAGGCTGACACCTCCACGGAAGACTCTGCCCCTCGACGCTGACCGTGGCTTCCCCGCAGGCCGACACCTCCCCGAAGACTCTGCACCATGGCGTTGACCGTGGCTCCTCGCAGTCTGACTCCTCCCCACGCTGGGCACGACACCCAACGCACACACACACCAGACGCCCTCTCGACGAGTCCGGGGCTCGAAGGACGCCTCCTCCTCTGAAGGCCCCGCCAGACACTGAGGGTGAGGGACGGCCTGGTGCAGCGCCCTCTCACAGGACACCTGAACAGGGAAGAGTAACAGGTGCCCGAGAACTCCCAGAGATCCCCGGTAGCAGGAGGAGAGCTGCCTCACAAACGGCAGACGGCCTGGGTGATCTCCCTCTCCTGGAAGAGCAGACTGCGGTGATCTGGCCCCAGCCTCAGGACGGAAGCAGGATTCCTGCTGACACAACTGTAGGCCACTACTGTAGTGTTGCTACTACCTGAGTCGTCAAGGCACATAGCCTGCTTGGTATGGCTTAAACTCTCCATCTCCCGTACTTACTTCCCACCTTGGGCATGAGCGTGACTCCTTAAATTTCGAATACACCCCCAATCCGTTACTCGCTTTGGGGTTATCAGACCAATCTCCTGCTAACCCTTACCACAGCAGCAAAGCAATAGTCTCCTGAGCCAATCCACGTTATTACACATGAATTTATGAATTACACTCAAATCTCGGAGAAAAAACAAAACCAAATCCAAGCGATCCCAACGCGGACTCCATGGCCCCGTAGGAAATGCTAAGTAGTCTAGGAAATGGGCAATTTCACCAGGAAATGTCTCCACATAATAATCAGTAGTAATACACATCTCTCTAAAAAAAAAAAAAAAAAAAAAAAAACTTATCAATTTTCAGTGGTTCACACTTCCAGCATGTTCACACAAGAGAATCGGCTCGCGGCCACAATCCTTCACATTCTTACCCCTCTTTGCACTGTCAAGTATAATCATATATCGAAAAACATGATTTGTTCGCCAAAATTTCCATCCAGCACCCCACTCTCATGTCATCTCTTGCCAATCAACCCAACTCATATTCCTTGTTATGCCAAAATAACCACACTTCGTACAATATTACATGCTTCACACCATCTATTCTTATTCTACCGACTGCTAAGTCACTCGCCTTAAACATTACCTCTCCCTTCTTTCTCACTACTAAAATTCATAACTGGGCTGCCTCCCCACAACTAAGATATCTTTCTCCAACCCCGTTTTGTCACAAATTATATATATCCCCGTACATGTGATGACTGTCACTTGCTCTACAGAAAACCTGGTGCGCTGTTCACACACACACACGCCAAGGATACAGTCTGCACGTGCATGACACTCGCGTCGAGAATATGACTCTAACGAAAGTGAAAAGACACCAATATAATTTGAATGGTCACGACCGTACCCGGTAAAAACCACTCACCTACAAGTTGGCCGTGGCCCTACTGCACAGTTAACCAATTTCAACGCTGAGCACGGCAGCCCGAAATCGTTACTAAATTTCAATGCATTACTACTATTTACAACTGAAATTGAGCACAATCATCAAACCCTTAATGATTCACGCGGACACATCTGCACCTAACTCATATTATGATCCTCAACAGAATGCAACCTCATGCTATTCTCTTACTGAACCGGCTAAAATCAACATGAACTAGCCACAATCAATATCTGCCTCACCGTCCATCAATGGTTATTATATCGAACCCACATTGTCTAGCCAAACTGTCCGTGACAATCGAACTCAGGAACCACTATGTACACTACTTACAAAATATACAGAAAAGAGGTGACAACACAAACCAGCTGACCACAAAGTCCAACCACGGAACCAAGACGACATCATACCAGACAACCAGTATACGCGACAAACACAATACCAACTAATCACAATATGAGACAACCACAGCACAACTCGCCATAATACAAGACAACACGACGAACCACAACACCACGAACATAACAGATTACCAACCTGGACAGACAGACGATCAACCACACCAGTTCTGCAACTGGCTGAAGTGGCTGCCAACAAAGACGACACAGAACCCGGCACAGGCCAAGGGCACACCAGACCCAACGAGGACCTGGCCCTAACTATGACTCGAAGTCACTCAGCTCGACTAACGGCGCTCCCGCCGCAACTACAAGGAGCACGTCCACTCCGACGAACACCAGGGACCGAAGTGAAGCTACCCCAACGCATTCCGCCCTGGTCGGAATCAAGCGAACTCTACTCACAACACAAAACAGCGATTGGTCAGAGCAGCGTATCCTCCACAGAGCTGACACGCCCGACCAACGGACTAGTTGTTGCTCGTGCAACAACACGACAATTTTCCACAACAAGTCACAGACTTGACAACACAACAACAGCCGATATCCTGCCCCGCCCCCTCTGGTGTAGAACCAAAGCAACAAAGGGTAACAGTCGGAAACGAAACCAACTTCCTCCTACCACTCCCTCAATAAACGAAAACTGGAAGGCAAAAATACTATATGTCCTACTTCCCCGGCCCCCCTACCTAGCCTAACCTTCCAACCTAACCCAAAACCCCAATCTTACACACACGCGCGCGCGCACACACAGACACACACACACACACACACACACACACACACACACACACACACACACACACACACACACACACACACACATATATATATATATATATACACATATGCACCCACCCATGCACACGCACACGCGCACACGCTCTCTATTTCTCAGCTATCATTACCCAAACACATGGACATGCCGGTTTAGTACCGCCGATCGGTGACAGACCAGAAGTGAAGAAAACTGCTCCTCCGAAGTCTTCAACAGGCGCAACAATCACCGACCGTGATCAACAGATGAAGCGATGGGTCGAACACTACTCAGAGCTCCATTCCAGGGAAACAGTAGTCACTGACGCTGAGAGAACTAATAAATATTCATTCTGGCTCACCCGGTCTCAACCAGTTTCGACCGGCTGACGCCAGAATGAATATTTATTAGTTCTCTGATAAGTAAGACTTCAATAACCTTTTCTTAATAACTAAACTTTTCAGATTTCAGTTTTTCCGCGTTTTTCTGATCATTATCAATAACATCATTTTCGCGCATACAGTCATTTTCAATAACATCATTTTTGCGCAGACAGTCATCAAACTAAGACTTGGCTGAGACACTGTGCGAACAACCCTAATTAGAGGGCTTGGGGTTTGTGGCAGGCAGTACCATGTACGGCGGTCCTAGGTGGCTCATGTGATACCTGTAATTAACTAACTGTAACCACCATAAGGCGGGGCTGGTGGCGCTCACCTGACCAGGTTAACCCGCAACATTGTGGTGCAATCACAAAAGAAAGACCGGTTTCGCCATTCTTTCCCGGACTGCCGCACAAGAAGGTTGTTTTTTGACTGTGCTCCGGTGTGACCACTGGGTTTTGGTTGTGTTTTATTTTAAAATGGCTAACAGGTTTACCGAAGAACAGGCTTGTGCTATTCAAGACCACAAGTTTTACTATACCTGCATGTTAGAGTATTTATCAAAAAAAAGAACTAGGCGAAGCATGTTCTCTACCAGTGAAACCGAAAAGAAGCATTGCTTTTCTAGAAGGTGGAGAAAAAGAAAAAAGTGAACCGACTGCTTTGGAAATGCACGACTATCTTAAAGGGTTGTTGGTTCAAGAAAATGAAAACGCTGAAAGAAATATTGCTGAACAACATATAGCCGGTTTCAATACGTGTTTGACTATTGATGAGATGGTTCCTTATCTAAAAGATGGCGCTGCATTGTTGAAAGTTGGTCAAAGAAAAACAATCCATCATGCATTGATTGTTGGGCGCTGGCTTGAGACAGCTCAAGTTATGTTTAAAAAAACAAAAACGCTTCAAACATGGCGTTCATTTCTTAAGGCGCAGGTAAACATGGCTGATTCGTATGCTAAAAAACTTATTCAACTTTCTGTGTGTTTTTATAACTATCCTAAATTTCACAAGCTAGGAATCAGTATAAATGAACTGTGTAGCAAACGTCAAAGTATTATTAGGCTTATGCAACTGAATAGAGATTTTCGGGAGTTCTGGCCAAACAAACTAGATGGGGATAGGCAGACCTTAGTACATCTCCCAGTATGGAGAGGAGTAGTGTGTAGCCGCACTTTCCATATAAATGCTCCAAATATACAATGACGGATGTACTACTACCGGCGTTTTAGAGCTGCCATAAAAGCTCGGCTACAGCAATTATGCGTAACTCTGCCAAACCCAGTTGCAAGCCTGGTTGAGAAAAGAGGATGCACAGCAAACTAGGCCAAACGACCCTACTGTGATCACTTGCCCTGCAAAGCGCGGCATTTACCTGCAAAGCCAGCGGCAAACTAGGCCAAACGACCCTGTGTGATCACTTGACCTGCAAAGCGCACCTGCAAAGCTCAGCGGCAAACTGGGCCCAAACGACCTACTGTGATCACTTGGCCTAGTTGATTGAGGTGGCGCGGGACACAACCTGTTTAGTCACAAGCAAGTGGCTCCCAGTTCCACTTTGGACACTTGACACCTTCACCCCAAGTCACCAAGTACCCCAAGTCACCCCAAGTCCCCCCAAATTCCTTATTAAGTTCTTGATTAAGTTACCCCAAGTCCCAAATTTAAGTTTTTAATCAAGTTACCCCAAGTTTTTAAATTTAAAGTTCTTAATTAAGTTCTTAATTAAGTTACTTAAAGTTCTTAATAAGTTCTTGATCAAGTCACCTTAAGTTCTTACCCAATTTTAACCTAAGATCTATAACTAAGTCATCCTCTAAGTAAACCAAGTTCTTATTCAAGTTATCTTATAATTATCAAAAAAAACAAGAAAATCTATGTTTTTATCTTAAATAGAAAAATATTTAATATAGTACAACACCCCTCAAAAAACGCGCCATCGTTGAGGATGTCTTGGCTCAGCGTCATTGGCGCGAGATTGGTTAGCATAGATCTTAATGAAGTTCTTACATCGTAAGCAACCGCATTGATTACAATTCGGGTTTCTATGGAAATGTCTTTTATAGATCCATGTTTTTTATTTATTGACTCCATCATTTTAAAACAAATTTAAAATCCGTCTGATCTATTTTTATCAAAATTTTTTTAAAATTAAGTTCTTAAATATTATTGCATCTTAAATGGATCAAAATGATCTTTTGTTGTTGGCGGTTCTGGCATGCTGTTGTGTTCGTCTTCTGTATTTAGTGGTTGAGATTGTTTGGGTGCTTTGGTTTTTGTTGTCTTTGTTTATATTTTATAACGTAAATAACCACCCCCAACAGCAGCAATGCTGCCAAAAATGACAATTGTTTTAAGAAAATTCTGTGAAGACTTTGGTGGTGTAGGCAACCTAGTGTTGCTGTAGGATTAACTTGTTCTGGTGTTTTTAAAGGGCATTGAAACAACTGGCTGCGGCTCTAGCACTTTTCATTATGAGTTATATTATGTGCTTGTAATTTTAATTTCGATTTTTTGGTTCCACTCTGCTAATCTTTTTCTGCTGCAATACCCCCAGGATGAGGGGCTTTTTACGGGTTTTATATTCTCCACCTGATTCAATGTTTTCTGATTCAATGTTTCCTGATTTAAATGTTTTCTGATTCAGCGTTTCCTGATTCTGCTTTTTTTCTGGCCGGTCATTTTTGGGGAAATAAAATCTATATGATTAAAAGTTATTAATCCCATGATTAACGGCGAAAACCCAATGTTCCAAATCTGTAATATAGATCGCAGCTTAGAGACTCTAATGACTTTGTTAAAACTGGATCCTGCGTTAATCATACATAAAATCTTGTTCAGAATCAATGGGAGCAAATTACTGACTAGTTTAGTGTACAAACTAAGAACCGTTTGCCCGACATTTTTACCATTCTCGATCCAAAGTTGCGCTTCATACCTGTTATGATACTTTAAAATGTCTTGTGGCGACATCTGTTGAATCTGTTCTATGCTGAATTCATTTCCCGAGGAACTGTTTGTTTTTCCACATGTGCCAAAGAATAAAACCCTCTCCTTTTTAGGCATAATAGTTTGGGTTTCATCAACTTCTTCATTTGTAAGTCCAAGACAGTTTAGGCTCTCTGTAGCTTAGCAGATCATCGTGTTCATGTTTTTTATTAATTATAATTATTTTATTTTTTAAATGAGCGCCGAAAAAACTGTTGCCAACCTTGTATACCATTCTGCTGTTATTGGAGGTCTAAGTGTAGGATACACGATGTTTGGTAAAAGCTTGTTAAAAATAAAGCAGCAGATCTTTGGAAACTAGACTTTGAGGATTCAGCAAAACTGATTGCTGTTTTACAGCTTCATTTGTACGAAAGATTTTCTAGTTAAACAAAAAATAATTCCTGACAGTATTGATATGTAAATTAAAAAAATACATTTATAAAAAAATGGCTTCACTCGTAATGATGATAGGTGGCGCTGTGGTGAATGCGCTTGCTTTAGCGGAAGTAATTACGCATTTAGTAAACTACGGACGACGGTGAGAGAAAAAGACATAACAAAGCTGTGGAGCAACTAGCTGCAGCACAAGATCGCTATGAAAAACAGAGATTGAGCAGTTAGATTTCATTAACGATACCCCGAAAAAACAGGGGCATGCAGCTTACAAATTTAAAGATGTTGATCAAGCAATAAAAGAATATTATCTTGTAACAGGCAAACCAATCGAAACATTGCCCCCACCCAAAATTCAGTGACTTTTATCAAACATCAGAAAAACAAAAAGATGCAAGAAAAACGTTGTTTATTGTCTTTGGCATGACCGTTGTGTATTTTGTTGCGCATAATATTTGGGTGAATAAAAATGAACAAAATCTATTTTTCACCAAAAGGATATTGGAAGGGAATCACCGCAATAAAAAAGCTAAGCCAAGCGGCAGGAGTCAGTGAAAAAAACAGCAAAGGAATGGTTATCTAAACAAGCAATCTGGCAAATTTTTACCTGCGCCTAGGCGAATTTCAGAGACCGCACTTTGTGAATACAACACCGAACGACACCATCAAATGGATCTTCTATATTTACCCCATGATACGATTAGACGAAAAAGATTTAAGTACGCACCACAGTCATTGGGCATGCTTCAAGATACAAAGATGGAACCATTAACACAAAGAGTGCTTCTGCTGTTGCTGTTGCCATACAACTGATATACCAACGAGGCCCGCTAATTATCCTCGCATTTATTCAAATCGATGATGGAAAAGAATTTAAAGGCCGAGTGAATCAATTATTGTTAAAACATAGGTTTTCCATTAAAAGAGGCATTCCAGGAGTTCACAGTCACAGGCTTTAGTTGAAAACTTTAACAAACGTTAGCTGAAAGACTTTTCCTACCAGTATCACAGAGGTGATTGGGCAATTCTCGCAACACAGAATGGGGTTTTACGACTGCCCTCAGTTTTGCGTGCAATGAATAATGAAGAAATTTTAAAAGGGCTAAAACCAGTACAAGAATCAAAAGAAAACAATAAATGTTGCTGAAGACTCCAGTTCATCCAGCAAAATATTACCGTTTGGTTTAAAAGTAAGGTACCTTTATTTACCGGGGGAAGCAGAAGGGGACATCGCATCGGGCAACAGATCCAGTTTGGAGTGTTGATCCATATGAAATAAAAGAATTGTAAAAATGAATCCGCCCGTGTATTATTTACGAGAAACTGCACAACCAAAAAGCCAGTCCTCAAAGATCTTTTGTGAAGGAAGAACTGCAGAATCCCTCCAGGGCACAGTACCATTTTCTTAGTTAATTTACGTAAATATATTTGAGTTTAAAATGGAAGTCAGAAGGAAGCGCAGAATGAAACAAGAATGATAAAGGAAAAAGACCTTCGAACTGATACGGGAATCATTTGATTTGAGTTCTGCTATTAGTGCAACATTTGCGAGGGTTCATCAGCACATAGCAATGCATCCAGATCGGCTACAACCCAAAATCCCCAAATTTTTATTATCAAACATGGGGAAAAGAATATCTTGAAAAAATAAAAAATTATTCGAAACGCATCAAGCAAACATGAGAAAAAATTTGTCTGAATTGGAGGATGATATTTATTGATTTTATAGATAAAGTTGATGAAAAATATGGCCTGAATATTACCCGAAGAAGATATTTAATTTTCGTGTTTTCCAATGCCCGATTGCATATGAAAACTCTGGATTAACAAACACACGTTTTGTGTTGTTCTATCTAATGACTTCTTTGTTACAATGTTGTGTTGATTCATGTAGATTAGATCGCAGTTTTAGTTGTCATGATGAAAGTCTTATTGTCAAACAATGCTTCTTTGTTAGTTGTCTGTGATATGTTTTACTGCACAACACTGCGAGATATTCCTTTTGCTTTCTTAATGGTTTTCTCCTGGCTCGAAATACTGTACATTTTCGATCTTAAACCCAAAAAACTCCTTAATCACCTTTCCAGATTTAAATTTATCCTTCATCTTTCCCAAACCTTCTTATTAGTAATTGAAAAGCAAAGGCGAATCTTTGGGTAATCGGACGTGTCATACCATCCTGCATGCCCTTTCGCTACTTCTATTTCCATGTCTTTATAGATGTCTTCAGTAGGGTTATCTATAACAAACTATCGTATCTGTGTAAAGTACTCTGGACTCTGGATACAAGGGTTTAAGTAGTCATAAAAAAACTCTAACATTAAAATTTGAAATTCTAAAACGGTAAAACCCCAATAAATACAGGCTTTTCCAATTTGACTTTCTTTTTTTTCATTATTTGCCAAAAAGCTGATCATGAAATCTTCTGAAGTCCTGATTTAGGGTTTTTAAGTCAGCTTTTGCTTCGTTTTCTTTGGTGACTAATCTGACATCTTTGCGCTTGTGCGGATTTCCATAGTCTTTCCAAAACAGCTGTTTTCATCAACTTGAAAAAGTTTTTTGAAGATCTGTGGATTTGGTTCTGATTCGTGTTCTTCATGAAGTATGGTTTCATGAACTGTTCTTGATCAAAAGCAATTATACGATTTAACTGCTCTCAACTTCAAACCTGTCTTAAATAAAATTGTAGATGTCTGTAATGACAGACATAAAATTTTTTTTTCCCAAAGATTAGGCACAAGTTTGGTGGTTCTGTTTTTGCATCTTTAGGCTTTCTGCGCTAATGGATAGTCATTATGCAGGTCATGGAGTTCATGAGGATATTCTAAATCAATTCTAGAATGAAACCACGCTGTTGACCCGGCGTCAAACTGCCCAACCCCTTTATGCCTTTTGAATATTATTGACCACCGCTTGTGTGCATTTTAAAATTACGTAATGGAAAGTGATTGCGCCATAGCCCAAACCCTACAGATTGTTTGCATCTAAATACATGAGATAGTTAGACCTTTTACTTGGATCATAATCATCTAGGTATTTGTT
>CM031625.1:16735066-16747566 GCA_018398815.1 Conus ventricosus | reverse complement strand
TGAATGTTGTGTCTACCTGTTACACCATGGAATGTCACAATCCCACGATTTGTCGCAAATTGTGACAAAGCATAGCGAACCTTGTAGGACATCACGACAGAAAGTTGCAATGGCGACAAACTGTGGAAAGCTCCCTACATATATTGTCACAAACCGACATTTCTTGGGAGGACTGCCCATGAGTAATGTGATTACTTTACACAGTATACTTCACACTTCACATTATACACCATGACATATGCAGAGTTATTATCACCATCCTAATCATCATCTATTTGATGTTCAATTGATAACATTGGTCAGACTTCCTTGCATGTCCGATCACACTGTGAACAGGCGGTAAGTTGTGTAGTGACTATCACCCAACCAATGTGAGCTAATCGAATCATCTGGCCTTCCCAATCGATCTACTGAAGGAGTTAAACGACATACGTTTAAGCAGTGCAACATTTGCTACAACTGGTCCTCAGGTGGGAGTGCATATAGTCGCACATACAGTCATTGGCAGATTTTTCAGGGAATGGAGATTAGTCATGTGGTCCCTGCTCTCTCTGTCTCTGTCTCTGTTCTCTCTCTCTCTCTCTCTCTCTCTCTCTCTCTCTCTCTCTCTCTCTCTCTTTATTTTTGTTTAGTACATGACAAATGCTTTATGACCAGTGTCTAAATTCCATGTTATGTGTGTGTATATATGTGTGTATATATATATGATTTCAAAATTGTACCCCGTTCACACATAAGGTACGTAAGTGTTCGCTATTGGAGTGAGAACATCATTGGTGAGTCTAATTTCATTCATTTACTTTAATATAAATTTCTTGTCTGTTTTCAGACGAGAAACCTTTTTTTTCTATGATTGGTTCATGAGGCTTGTTAAACTGAGGTGCCAGACAAGACAGACACTACTCCGTAGACTTGGAAGAACCTCATAATTTCGCTTTCATGGATTGAAGAATACTACACTTTTAAGACAATATACATTTTTGCCTAAGATGTTTGTGGAAGCAAAGCCTCGAGTTTGTAAAAGGGTAGACATCCTTTTGAGATGTATTTGTAAGCCAGTGAAAACACTGTGGAAAAAAAACGACATTTGTCAAAGGGTAAAGCGTGATTAATCAGTGTAATGAAGAAAAACTTGTAATATGTTTTTGTCTTTTTTTACGTGTGTCAAAGGCGTGCCTAGACTTCTGTAACTTGTAGAGGCGCCCTATTACGTAAAGGGACTGTTGGATTTGAATAACATGAAGAAATGTGATTGAAGGTACCCTAATTGTGAAAAGGGACAAACAGCCACGAAAGGCGCTGAATTGATATTTGATTTATATTGGTGATGTGAGCATCACAAATTGAAAAAAAAAAAAAAATTCTCCATTTTTGCATTATCAAATTTGTCTGTTAAAAATACCCCAACAAAAAATATCTAGAGCAGACAAAACTCTGGTGTGGTTGCTGTATACACCAGAGGGGAGAAATTAGAAATTATTGCTTGGTCTTTGTATTGAGTGAATGGAATCAGATTGCGCCGCGTGCCAATGAACACGACGTCTCTGTGTATGCATGCGATGTCGGTCGTGTGACAAATACAGCAATTACGTTTTAAACCTATGCCATGTCAGCACCAACTCATCGTTGCAATTTTGCCAGTACTGTTACAGCATATCACTTTTAGACCACAGTAATAACTTTTTTTTAACCTCTTTCACATGTCTTTCACCTTTTAGCAGTGAATACTCATTTTTGAGCGTAACGCTCTTCTGGCATACAAGAAATCCCCAGTGAGAAGACGCTTGCAGCATTAAGAACTGCACGGAGCATACAAGAAATCCCCAGTGAGAAGACGCTTGCAGCATTAAGAACTGCACGGAACATACAAGAAATCCCCAGTAAGAAGACGCTTGCAGCATTAAGAACTGCACGGAGCAACGCACAGAGGGGCGCAAGACGATGTGCCAATGACTACTGCCTGCAACTGTGCGAGGACATTCAGCGTTCAGCCGACTGCGGAAATGTTCGTGGTATGTTTGATGGGATCAAGAAGGCAGTTGGACCAGAAGTGAAGAAAACTGCTCCTCCGAAGTCTTCAACAGGCGCAACAATCACAGACCGTGATCAGCAGATGAAGCGATGGGTCGAACACTACTCAGAGCTCTACTCCAGGGAAACAGTAGTCACTGACGCTGCCCTTGATGCCATCGATGACTTGCCTGTGATGGAAGAACTGGACCAGGTGCCCACGCGTCAGGAACTCGGCAAAGCCATCGACATGCTCTCTAGTGGAAAAGCACCAGGAAATGACGGCATTCCACCTGCGCAGCATGGTGGTTTCCTTCCACGAGAACATGAAGAGCACAGTTATGTACGACGGGTCTTGCTCAGAACCCTTCTCCATCACAAGCGGAGTAAAACAGGGCTGTGTGCTCGCGCCGACACTTTTCGGCATCTTTTTCTCCATGCTTCTGAAGTACGCCTTCAGCTCCTCGAAAGATGGAATCTACCTGCACACACGCTCTACCAGCCTGTCACTTGACATAGAGATCAACCGGCGGATAGGAAAAGCCCCAGCAACCTTGATCAAGCTGTCCAAAAGGGTGTGGGACAACAAGAAGCTCACAGAGAATACCAAGATGCGTGTCTATCAGGCCTGCGTCCTCAGCACTCTCCTGTACGGCAGCGAGACATGGACCACCTACGCGAGGCAGGAACGCCGTCTGAACACCTTCCACATGCACTTCCTCAAACACATTCTGGGCATCACCTGGCAGGACCGAGTACCACACAGTAACATCCTGGCCAGGACTGGAATGCCAAGCATGTTCGCCATGCTGAGCCAGAGACGTCTACGCTGGCTCGTGCACGTAAGGCGCATGGAAGATGGGCGTATTCCCAAGGACCTACTCTACGGCCAAATTACCACTGGCACCAGACGCACAGGACGCCCCACTCTCAGGTTCAAGGATGTGTGCAAACGTGACATGAACGTGTGCAACATTGACCCTGATGCCTGGGAAACAGCTGCCGACGACCGTGACTGCTGGCGTCAAATGGTGCTGAGAGGAATCAGACAGGCGGAGGAGGAGAGAACCCAGCAGGCAGCAGAGAAACGAGCACGCCGCAAACAGCGAGCAGCCTCTGCTTCTTCCCAGTCGTCCTGCTTCGTCTGCACCAACTGCAACAGAGACTGTCACTCCGGAATTGGGTTGCACAGCCGCACCAGGCGCTGTTCACAACCCTAGGAGAAACCTCACTTGGCGCATCAAGCATTGTCCTCTGGGACTGCATTGCCAGATACGATACGACGATACTCATTTTTGAGGAAAGGTCTGAAATGCTCACTTTTATTCATCTTTTCCTTTTAATCAGTAGCCCATCACTCATTGTTAAAAAAAGTAAAAGAATAATGTATAGATTGTATCAAATTTTCCATATATCAGCGTTGTATGGGCATAGTTCTTTATAAATATTTTTTTAAAAACTCAATTTTGGTGATTGATAGCAAGTCTGCTGCTAATTTGCTGTGGTTTTGTTTTTACTGGTGCTCAGATTAAATCCAGTGCACATTCCGGACTCCTCCGATAACCAAACGTTCACAGTCTTTAGCTTTAACCAACTAACAAATCTTAAAAAATGTATGCGCGCAACGCACGCACACACACACACACACACCACACACACACACACACACCACACACACACACACACACACACACACACACACACGCACTATTATCAATCCAACATAATCACTACCATCACTAATGTATCACACCATTAAACAATAACTACAAAACAAACAAACAAACCCTACTGTTTCACCCCCACCCCACCCCATCCCCTTTTTCTAAACACACACACACACACACACACACACACACACACACACACACACACACTTTACCAGTACCCCTCCTCTTATTATATACGTTTTCATTATCGCCACTATTATTGCCATTGTTACCATTATTATCAAGGTCATCATTACTATTTCAACTCTCAGGATCCCATCTTTAACAGCCTCGTTTTCATCCAACAGCCATTTTGCGCCGACTATAAGAAGATAAGTAGTTTCACGTTGTTCCATTTCACTGTCCTACATGTTGTTGATGTTTGTTTGCTTCCATTTCACTGTCCTACATGTTGTTGATGTTTGTTTGCTTCCATTTCACTGTCCTACAGATCGTTGTGTGATGTTTGTTTGCCTGAAGAAGACCCAAGAAGTCTTAATGCATTGTGTTTTGTCCTGTAATGTGTTTGTCTGTGTCTGTGGCGGTAACTAACCCCCTTTTCTTGCTAAATTTGGCTTGATTGTTCCACCTTCAGTCACCTCGTTTTGAAACGAGTATTGCGAAACTTTTTATATCAATGCCACTTCATTCTTCCACTTATGACAATGATCATCATCTTATAGTACTCAAATGATCATCATCTATAAGTCATAGATTTCTTCCCCCCCCCCCACCCCCCCCCCCCAAAAAAAAAAAAAAAAAAAAAAACGGCGTCATTATACTATTGTCACCATATATTTTCATTTATGACAATGATCATCATCCTATGGTACTGTTGATCTCAATTATGACAATGATCATTATCCATCAGTCATTGATCATTTACATTTCTTCGCCAACTAGCATTATCATACAGTTCAGTTCAGTTCAGTCTAGTGGTTTATCTAATGTCTTTTCATCGCCAGATGATATTAGACACTTATTTAAAAACAAACAAACAAACAAAAAACATTCTTATAGTAATGCACCACATTATTTCACTTATGACAATGAACATCATCCTATAGAACTGTTGCACTAGATGTGAAAGTGATCACCATCCATCGATCGTTCATTATTTCCTTTATTCCCGCAACTGGTATTATTTTAGCAATGCCACAACATTATTCCACCTGTGTGACAATGATCATCATCCCAAGGTACTGTTGATCTCAAATGATCACCATCTATAAGTCATTGATTTTTGCCCTCCTCAACTGTGCCAGTATTAGTTATACTAATGCCACCACATTATTTCACTTATGACAATGATCATCATCCTACAGTACTGTTGATCTCACTTATGACAATAATCACCATCTATCGGTCATTGATCATTTCTATTATTCCACCAACCTGCATTCTTATACTAATGCCACCACATTATTTCACTTATGACAATAATCAGCATCCTACAGTACTGTTGAACTCACTAATTACAATGATCATTATCCATCAGTCATTGATCATATCGATTTTCCCCAACCGGCATTAATCTCAAATGAGCGTCAAGCAACAGCCATTTTTTTTCATTTTCTTTTGTGTGTGTGTGGTGTGTGTGTGGTGTGTGTGTGTGTGTGGTGTGTGTGTGTGTGTGTGTGTGTGTGTGTGTGTTTGTGTGCTTGTGTGTGTATGTGTGTGTGTGTGTGGTGTGTGTGTGTGTGTGTGTGTGTGTGTGTGTGTGTGTGTGTGTGTGTGTATGTGGGCGTATGCGTGTGTATGTGTGCATGTACTGTGTATGTATGTGCGTGTGTACGTGCGTGCGTGCGCGTGCGCACGCGCGCACGTGTGTGTGTGTGTGTGTGTGTGCGCGCGCACGCGCGCACGTGTGTGTGTGTGTGTGTGTGTGTGTGTGTGGTGTGTGTGTGTGTGTGTGTGTGTGTGTGTTGTTGTTGTTATTAGCATGTTAACACTTTTCCTATTGATCATTTCCATTCATATCCTTTCCAACCAGTATTAGTATACTATCATGCTAATACCAACTCTATTTCACTTATGACAATCAGTCACATGATCATCATTCACCCGCAACACTGTTCATGTGTTTTTTTTTTATTCCCCCTTTTGTGTGATGTGATTTTTTTGTTCTCCCCTAACACACGATACCAGTATACCCCGTTTCTCATTGATTATTTCTATCTCTTTTCAACCAACACGATCATATTAATGCCAACGCATTATTTCACCTGCTACAATGAACAATATCCAACTGCATTGTTTACTTTTCCAACAATACTATGTGCATGAATTTCCCATCCCCCTGCCCTACACATATGTATGTGCGGACGGAGAGATATGAGCTTTCCCTCCCCCTTGCTCCCCCCCCCCTTTTTTTTTTAACTCCCGATAGCTTCTCATCAATTGATCACTTCCATTCCTTTTAAAACATTATTAGCATTACCCCACCCCCACATACAACTACTATCATCACAATCACCACCCATTATGTTTTTTCTTTCATTTAAAAAATCTTTTTTGTTCGTTTATTCATTTGATTTTTTTTCTTTTCATTTTTTTCTCTCTTTTCTTCCCCCCCCCCCCCCCCCCCCCCCCCCCACTAAGCCTATCATCAATCCACCATAATCACTATCGTCACTAACGTATCATACCATTTTACAAAACAGACTACAAACCTCACTGTTCTTTTTCTGTACAAACCCACTCTACCAGTATCCCTCCCCTTATTATATACGTATCGAATCATTTAAAGCTGGTGTCACATATACACACACCAATGCAAAATGTCTTCCACATTTTATCTTCATGGTCGAAGCCTACGTACGACTGGAAGAGAGAGCGAGGCTGAGAGAGAGAGAGGTACGAGAGAAGATGACAGAGAAGATCGAGAAGAGAGCACGAGCGAGAGAATGAAGAGGTGGGAGAGAGCAGGAAGAAAAACGAGATCGATTGAGAGAGAGGACCATGAGACGGGAGAAGAGACTTGATAGGAGAGAAGAGAGAGAGAGCGTTGCACACACACAACACACCACAAAACATCTACACACACACACCCCACCACACCTCACTACCTCACACCACACCACAAACACCGTCACAAACACCCAACGACGCACGCACCACGACCCGCACGCACGCACCGGCACGAACGACGCTAATCCTCCACACCACACACCTCACACATTGACAACAACCACACAACCAAAAGCAGTGTCAGCAAGGGATCAAACTGCGATTCGGACACACTTTATTGATCGCAGCACATCAGACATGTCAACCAAAATTAAGACAATTATTCAGAAAGCTTGTAGTTTTGTAAATCCTTTGAAGGGCATGGGGATCAAACTCGAAGGGTTTAAAACTCGCGTATAGGTCGGACCGCACAGTTCAAACGTTGCGTGAAGCACTCCGTCCGTTCGACACTGACTGGTCGGAGCGCACAGGTTCAAACGTTTTGTCAGCGGTGTGTGTCAAGCAGTCTGCTGTAGGTCTGTGCCGTGTTTTGCCCCTCTGACATAGGCTTGCGGTTGAGAACAGGGTCCTGGGAAAATTGCGTCGCTAAACGCACGGCCGCGAAAAAAATGCGTAGGAAGGCAGAAAAACGCAATAATTACGCAAAATTTTGCATAAATGGAACCCCTGAAAATGTTGTCGCATTTTTCATCTTCATGTGAGCCTACGTACGACTGGAGAGAGAGAGAGAGAGAGAGAGAGAGAGAGAGAGAGAGAGAGAGAGAGAGAGAATGAGAGAGAGTGAGAGAGAGAGAGAGAAGAAAAAGAGAGAGAGAGAGAGAGAGAGAGAGAGAGCGTGCACACACACACACACACACAAACACACACACACACACACACACACACACACACACACACACACACACCACGCACGCACGCACGCACGCACGCACGCACTCACGCACGCACGCACGCACCACACACACACACACACACACACACACACACATTGACAGAAACCACACACCAACAACAGTGGTTGATGGTGAATGACAAACTGACGTCGACACACTTTCATTAGTATCGCAGCATACATCAGACATGTCAACACATTCAAGCGCCGAGTTGGATGTGCTAGCTATGACTGGTGAGGTTTGTGTAGAGAATGTTCTAGGCTTTTCATGTGGGTTGATACCAACAGAGGGAAAATGATGACACACTTCATCTGTGTGCAAGCAAAGATCAGACTGGTCTAAACATTCTTGAGCAGATCTTTTGACAGGTCGGCTCTTTTTTTGTTTTCCGATGACCAAGAAGGCCGGCTGATTGAAAGAATCGACACAATGTACACTGACTCAAAGAAAGATCTGGATCGAAAGTTGTCCAGATTTCTGATATTCTCTCTATGTCACGAGCAGCATTATCGTTTGTAGTATAACATTGAGAATGTGCTGACATGTGTCTCATTTTTTGTCAGTTTATGGTAGCATTTTATGCAATACACTTGGACTGTTTGCCTTCTTCATCACCAGAAATATCTTGAGTGCAATACTGCAAAAAAATCATTGGAGAAGTTGACACAAAGTCTAGCGTTTAATCCTTTTTCTTGTACCTTTCTGAGCACACGATTGCCGCACACACGGCACAACAAATCGACACGTCTTTTGTGTTCACTGAAGTTGTGTTCAAACGCCTCTGCCATTGTTGGCACTACAAAACACGCACGCGTACGCACGGAATGAAGTAGGCCTACACGTAAGCAACAAGACTAGCCAATGCAGGGTTGGTTATGCACATGCGCGAGCACATGCGCGCACACCACAACACACACACACACACACACACACACACACACACACGTTACACAACACACACACACTGTACACACACACACACATACACACACACACACACACACCACACACACACACACACAGGTCACACACACAACACACACACACACCACACACGACACACAATACACACACACACACACACACACACACACACACACACACACACACACACACACACACACACACACACAGCACGAGAGAGAGAGAGAGAGAGAGAGAGAGAGAGAGAGAGAGAGAGAGAGAGAGAGAGAGAGAGAGAGAAGAAGAGAAGAAGAAGAAGAAGAAGAAGAAGAGCACCACACACATACACGGCTTGCTGAGCTAACACTGCTTCCATAGATATATGTATACACGTGCCTGGTCCTGGCCAACTTATGAAAACACACTTCTCAATGGCCCAAGCTACGGTTTACATAAAAACATAACAACATCTTTTGGAAACATATTTATGTGGCATACAGTCATTTTTGCAATCTAGTAAAGCCAAAAACACAAACAGAATTACTTTCAGAACCAGTATTTTATAATGAGAAATTTAAAATTGGAGGCAATATGATTAAGCATAAAAATTGGATCCAAAGAGGTGTCAACTGTGTTGCACATTTTCTTGACAACAACGGAAATTTCCTTATACATACTGAATTTAATAGAAAATTTGGAATGAATATACATTTTCTGGCTTTTAATGGCTGTAAAATGTCCATTAAGAAATATATAAAATTAACAAAGATAAATGAAATAAACAATTGAGCACATGATATCCCAGGGGCATTGAAACTAATATATTCCATATCTAAAGGTACGAGGTTGTTCTATGACATCTTAATCAATGATAACAAACCTCCCAATTCCTGTCAAAAGTGGACTGAGAAGTTAGGGATAGATATTCAGTGGAAAGAGGTATTTAAAAAAGTGCATAAAATACAAGATGTCAAATTGAAATGGCTACAGATGCGTATTGTACATAGAATTCTCGGGACAAATGTTGTACTGAAAGAAATGAATATTACAAACAGTTATAATTGTGATTTCTGTAGAGAATTCAAAGACAGTATTGAACATATATTCTGGACATGCAACATCTCAAATTGTTTCTGGAAAAACCTTGAACATTTATTAAAAACAAAATGTACAACATGTACAAACATCAGTATAACTCGAAACATAGTATTATTTGGCATAGAAAATAATATAGTTACGGACTATGTTTTTGATTTATTGATACTTCTGGGTAAAATGTATATTTATAAATGTAAATTTGAAAAGTCCATACCTAACATAATAACCTTTGAAAGATACTTTTCTTCAAGACATAGAATAGAACAACACAATGCCAGATTATCATGGAAAACGGATGATTTTAATAAAATATGGATGCCATATGAATTGCTATTCAGAAATACGCATTGAAACAGTAAACAGTAGGTCTTTAAAAAAAAATAAAAAAGGGAAAGAAAAAAAGTAAAAAAAATGGAGAGAAAAAAGGGAAAAAGGGAAGGAAGGGGAAAAAAAAAAAAAGAAAAAAGTAAAACCGTGAATCCAAATGTAAAAATAGCTGCAAAACGAACCGATATCCATCCCCCCCCCCTCTCTCTCTCTCTCTCTCTCTCTCTCTCTCTCTCTCTCTCTCTCTCTCTCTCTCTCTCTCTCTCTCCCCTCTCTCTCTCTCCCTTTAAGGTTTGATCTTTCCTAATGTCTGTGCCGTTATGCTTGTTTATGTATATGTGTGGGTAAATATAAGTGTATGTGTACATGCGTATGGATACATACATTTTGATGTAATGTGATGTGCTTTTAATATCCATTGATGTATTAATATAATTACCCATTGTGCGCATATATGTATTCGTGTACATTTATATGTATGCATGTAAATTGTTATGTAATTTCATTCAAAGTGATTAAAAAATGTTTATTTAAAAAAAAAAAACCCAACTTCTCTATGAAACCCCCCCCCCCCCCTCAAGAATGCGTGATGAACCGAAGTTGCATCAAACGGCACAAAGAAGAAACACAACACACAAATCACGCACACAGTTAATTATATCCACACGGTACAACAAATCTACACGTCTTTCGTGTTCACTGAAGTTGTGTTCAAACGCCTCTGCCATTGTTGGCACTACAAACACGCACGCGTACGCACGTACAAAAGATCGGAATGAAGTAGGCCTACACGTAAGCAACAAGACTAGCCAATGCAGGGTTGGTCACACACATGCGTGCGCACATGCGCGTGCACACACACACACACACACACACACACACACACACACACACACACACACACACACACGTGTACACACACACACACACACACACACACACGTGTACACACACACACACACACACACACACACACACACACACACACACACACACGGTACACACACACACACACACACACACACACACACACACACACACACACACACACACACACAGCGAGAGAGCGAGAGAGCTCGAGAGAGAGAGAGAGAGAGAGAGAGAGAGAAGAGAGAAGAGAGAGAGAGAGAGAGAGAGCGAGAGAGAGAGAGAGCGAGAGAGAGAGAGAGAGGAGAGAGAGGAGAGAGAGAGAGAGAGAGAGAGAGAAGAGCACCACACACATACACGGCTTGCTGAGCTAACACTGCCTCCATAGATATACGTATACATGTGCCGGGTCCTGGCCAACTTATGAAAACAAACTTCTCTAGGGAAAGAAAAACCCCTCAAGAATGCGTGATGAACCGAAGTTGTATCAAACGGCACAAAGAAGAAACACAACACACAAATCACGCACACAGTTAATTATATCCAGTTATGGAGAGTGAAAGAATAGTAATCCATAAAGCATAACAGGAACAGCACAGCATGAGAACACATGCGCTCCCTTGTGCACAGCTGTAGTACACGGGGCGCTGCCGGCCTGTCAGCACTCAGCCGTGAGTCACGCAGTCTGTTTATCGCCTGCCGGGCAGGCAGGAGGAACTAAAGAACGCGATTTTCATCTCGGCAGGACAGCTGTATATCCCCGCTTATGGTAGCCATACTGAGGATTGACATTGATTGTCATTTGATTTGACTGTTCTGATTTCTGAAATGAAGGTGTTCATCAATTAAGCCCATGAAGTTGTTTTTGAGCAGCTGTTATTCGTTTATTTCTGATGTCATTGTATCGTTCCAAAGATGAATTTTCAATTACATTGTTTGAAGAAGTTATTTTGTTTTTCTGTTGAATTGTGTGTGAATGTTTTCAACTGGCTCTTAAATTGTTTTGAGCAGTATAGTTCTAAAAACACACCCGAAATTTCGTTTAAAATCTTTTCACTGTAAAACTTCAGATCAAATGAAAACTGTTAATCTCTTTCAGAAATTCAAAGATCGCATCAGGTAGAACATCTCTGAACAAAGTTTTCATGGAATCCGCTGTTAAATGTTCATGTCTCACATCGTGCAAGTCCCAACACTAAAAGAATGTTTCATTGTGACTGGCACATGACATGGAGTGCACCACAGAGTTTCTTCACTCTTTAAAAGATACGAATGAGTGAGTGGCCAGTGTGCAGACATGCTTTTTCAAACACACTTATAAAGCACTAAGCACTAACACACACACAGAAAGATTCACAGATAGGTGAAGAATAGGTCTACATGGTTTGAGAGGGAAGTGAAACCAAAACGACACTACCAACACAAATCAGATAAATACATGTCCACACCCTGAAAACTCCAACTGCCAGGTAGCAAGTAGAAAGGTGGGTTGGTGACACAGCTGTTGGTAAACGCTGAACAGACACTCACTTCACCAGATGGAGTGACGTGTGCAGACTGTCAGTACAGATGGAGGTTGCAGAGTCCATTCACTGCTGCACAACACCTGTGATTCAGTTCTTAGCAGGAGGGTGGGGGTTAGGGAAGAAAGCGGGGATGAGGAGGATTTTTAGTGGATAGAACTGCATGGTCTTTTTGATAGGCAAGGGTGTGGCCTAACCTC
>CM031625.1:16727566-16732566 GCA_018398815.1 Conus ventricosus | reverse complement strand
TCTGTTTTGGTGTTTAAAGTTGCTAAGTGTGGTTTGCATAGTATTAACCATTTTTCAGTTAAACATAGGTTGCACCTTTTTGAAACATTGCTGTATGGTGATGCTCTTTTATGATTTTCTAGGATATATTGTAGCTTGTTTTTGCGTCTTTAAGTTTCCAGATATATTTGCTCAGTTCTGTTTGTTTTTATATTTTTCTTTATTAAATGACTGTTTGTGGTTTGCATATCTGGTTTTGAAGTGGTTTTCAGTGATCCCTATGTATGTTTCTTTTTCATTTTCTGATGTCACAGTAGCCTGGTATACAATGTTGTTGTGAAGACATTTATTGTTTAGTGGGCACTGCTCCTTTCTGGTGCAATTGCAAGATTTCCTTTCTTCACCCTTCTTTGCTGTGTTGATTTTCATTTTGTTGGGATCATATGATGGTGCAGAAACATGTGAACTGGTCGGACTATTCATGCTGTCCAACATCAAGAAAAAACGCGGAAAACAAGTCGGACTATACAGAGACAATGGCCTTGCTGCACTAAACAACAATCCAAGAACCATCGAAAACAAGAAGAAAGAACTATGCAAAATCTTCCAAAACCACAACTTAAAGAGTACCATTGAAGCAAACAAAAAGGTAGTGAACTACTTAGACATAACACTGGATCTCAACAATCACATATATAAAACCATACAAAAAAACCAACGATACACCTCTTTATGTACACACCAAAGTAACCATCCACCATCTGTATTAAAGACCATACCCCATGGCAAAAACCCAAGAGACTATCAAACCTGTCAGCAGTGGGGAGAGTGTTCAACAATGCAGCAGTAGAATACCAGGAGGCACTACAAACAAGTGGATACAATTACAAATTACAATACAACCCAGACAACAACACAAATAAAAGCAAGAAAAATAGGAAAAGAAAAATCATATGGTAAAACCCCCACAACGAGGGGAAAACTCAAAACAAACAAGGGAAAGAATTCTTCAAAATCCTAACAATTCATTTCCAAAAGAACACAAACTGTCCAAAATATTTAACAAAAACACTGTCAAACTATCGTACTCGTGTATGCCCAACCTCAAAAAACCTAATTGACGCACCCAAACCAAAAAGAAAATCAACACAGCAAAGAAGGGGTGAAGAAAGGAAATCTTGCAATTTGCACCAGAAAGGAGCAGTGCCCACTAAACAATAAATGTCTTCACAACAACATTGTATACCAGGCTACTGTAACATCACAAAATGAAAAAGAACATACATAGGGATAACTGAAAACCACTTCAAACCAGATATGCAAACCACAACAGTCATTTAATAAAGAAAAATATAAAAACCAAACAGAACTGAGCAAAATATCTGGAAACTTAAAGACGCAAAAACCAGCTACAATATATCCTGGAAATCAAAAAAGAGCATCACCATACAGCAATGTTTCAAAAGGTGCAACCTATGTTTAACTGAAAATGGTTAATACTATGCAAACCACACTTAGCAACTTTAAACACCAAAACAGAAATAGTAAAAAACTGCAGGCATAAATGGAAATCGTTGTTAGTGAATACACCCAAAACAAAACCCTGAAACCCCTCAAAAAACACGTGAGCCAACCCGCACGTGCAAACAACCGCAAACGGGAGCCCACACGCTATATAACATCGGCGGTGGGAAAAACCAAAACCATCCTGATGACAGCGCAACGCGCTCGAAACAATTTTGTGGATAGTTTTAAGTTTCCCTTTTACTTGTTTTAAACTATTATAATATATATAATATATATATATATATATATAATATTATATATATAATATATATATATAGTATATATATATATATATATATATGCTTGTGCGCTAAACCGTGGCTGTCTGTGAATCACGTTCATTCTTCATCAGGCTATGCTATTTGGGAGACTGATGACTCCGCCTCTGATGTCATCTTTCTGCTGAGGAATAGCGAGCAGCGCGCAACACATGCGAGCGTATCTCTGTGCGTGCGTGCGAGCGTGCGTGCGTGCGCGTGGTGTTTTTGATTGTGACTGAAAGTTTTAGTGGCATGTATGTTATTTTTCATGCTTAAAATCATCGCTGGTTTCGTTATAAGTCCATACTGAAAAGTCATTTGCTTGTTAGTATCCTTAGTCCACGAAGGGACGGGGTCACAAAGTATCTTTACTTATCCCGTACCATGGAAATAAAGATTATTAATCAATCGATTAATCAATAAATCATAAAGAGAAGAAAAACCTTGTTTTTAAAATAAGTCGTCGACAATCTGTAGAGGGGTTTGTTTAAGTTTTTATTATCATTTTTTATTTACAGCTCAGGACTTTTATCAACTGTCAGAGATTCGAAATTTGGATTGACAGGTTTGTGTGTGTGTGTGTGTGTGTGTGTGTGTGTGTGTGTGTGGTTGGTGTGTGTGTGGAAAGAGAGAGAGAGAGAGAGGGGAGAGAGAGAGAGAGAGAGAGAGGAGAAGAGGAGAGAGAGAGAGAGAGAACACACACACACACACACACACAAAAACACAAAACACACACACCCCACAACACACACACACCGTGTAAGGGAAGAAACCCTGCATTGTTCCTGTTGGGGTCTCTCGAGGAGTTACTTTACTTTGTCCTTCCATTGGTGGGATTTTTTTGCTGTCGTTGTTGTTGTTTTTTTTTTCCGTTCTTGTTGTTTACCCGATTTCAGGACAGTTAGACGTTAAAAACAGCACAGTCCATGCATTTTTTAGCATCAAGGGTGCCCACACTGCAGCAAGTCAAGTGTTCGGGGATTTTTTACCCCATGTCAGGGTATGTTCAGAGATGTAGGTCTTTGGGAGAGGCTCCCTGCCTTAATCTACGAGCAGGGAAATTGGGGGAGTTACCGTTAAAGTGAAGATCATTCCACTGCACTTGTAGTTTGGTGGATTTTACCCCCACCTCTGATTTCTATGAGTCGACTTCTGTTCCCCGGGAAGTGGTGAAGAAAGTAATTGTTCGCCCCGACAAATAATTATGTCAGTAATTTATTTTTGTTGGATTACTCAAAGTGCGGGCGTTAGACAGAAAAGGGGCTGAGTATAAATGGTCGATCTTCAGGGGTGCCTCTGCTGGGGGGATTGTTGTTCTCTTCAGTGTGTGTTCACAGTGAAGGGAGACTAAATTTTCAGTGTGCGCTCACTATGAGAAAAACTGTTGATCTTCAGTGTGTTCACTGGGGAGGACTGTTGATCTTCAGTGGTGTTCACTGTGGAGGACTGTTGATCTTCAGTGTGTGTTCACTTTGGAGGACTGTTGATTTTTTCAGTGTGTGTTCACTGTGGAGGGAAACTAAATTTTCAGTGTGCGCTCACTGTGGAAATACTGTTGATCTTCAGTGTGTGTTAAATGTGGAGGACTGTTGATCTTCAGTGCGTGTTCACTGTGGAGGACTGTTGATCTTCAGTGTGTGTTCACTGTGAGGGATTGTTGATCTGTTCAGTGTATGTTCACGTGGAGGGAGACTAAATTCTGAGTGTGTGATCACTGTGGAAATACTGTTGATCTTTTTCAGTGTGTGTTCACTGTGGAGGGTTTGTTGATCTTTTCCCAGTGTGTGTTCACAGTAAAGGGAGACTAAATTTTCAGTGTGTGCTCACTGGGGAAAAAAATACTGTTGATCTTCAGTGTGTGTTCACTGTGGAAATACTGTTGATTTTCCCAGTGGTGGTTCACTGTGGAAATACTGTTGATTTTCAGTGTGTGGCCACTGTGGAAATACTGTTTGATCTTCAGTGTGTGTTCACTGTGGAAATACTGTTAATCTCAGTGTGTGCTCACTGTGGAGGGATTGTTGATCTTCAGTGTGTGATCACTGCAGAGGGATTGTAGATCTTCACTGTAAAGGACTGTTGATTTTCAGTGCGTCGTCACTGTGCAGGGACTTTTTTGATCTTCAGTGCGTGTTCACTGTGCGGGGACTGTTGATCTTAAGCGTGTGTTCACTGTGGAAGGTCAGTAGACTTTCAGTGTGTGTTCCTGCGGATTTACTTTGATCTTCAATGTGTGTTCCCTGTGAAGGGACTGTTGATCTTCAGTGTGTTTTTCCCTGTGAAGGGATTGCTGATCTTCAGTGTGTGTTCACTGTGGAGGGACTGTTGATCTCAGTGTGTGTTCATGTGGAGGGACTGTTGTCTTCAGTGTGTGTTCACCGTGGAGGGACTGTTGATCTTCATGTGTGTTCACTCTGTGCACAAACCGACATTTCTTGGGAGGACTGCCCATGAGTAATGTGATTACTTTACACGTATACTTCACACTTCACTTTATACACATGACATAGCAGAGTTATCATCACCGTCCAAATCATCATCTATTGATGTTCAGTTGATAACATTGGCCCAGACTTCCTTGCATGTCCGTCAACACTGTGAACAGACAGTAAGTTGTGTAGTGACTATCACCCACCAATGTGAGCTAATCGATTCATCTGGCCTTCCCAATCGATCTACTGAAGGCCTAAGAGTTAAACGACATACGTTTAAGCAGTGCAACTTTTTGTTACAACTGGTCCTCAGGTGGGAGTGCATATAGTCGCACATGCAGTCATTGGCAGATTTTTCAGGGGATGGGATTAGTCATGTGGTCCTTTTGCTCTCTCTCTCTTTCTCTCTCTCTCTCTCTCTCTCTCTCTCTCTCTCTCTCCCCTCTCTCTCTCTTCTCTCTCTCTCTCTTCTCTCTTTTTTTTTGTTTTAGTACATGACAAATGCTTATGACCAGTGTCTAAATTCCATGTTGTGTGTGTATATTATGTGTGTATATATATGATTTCAAAATTGTCCCCCGTTCACCATAAGGTACGTAAGTGTTCGCTATTGGAGTGAGAACATCATTGGGGGTCTAATTTCATTTATTTACTTTAATATAAATTTCTTGTCTGTTTTTAGCGAAAAACCTTTTTTTTTTTTTATGATTGGTTCATGAGGCTTTTTAAACTGAGGTGCCAGAACAGACAGACAAATACTCCC
>CM031625.1:16705591-16726566 GCA_018398815.1 Conus ventricosus | reverse complement strand
GTAGACTTGGAAGAACCTCAAAAATTTCGCTTTCAAGGATTGAAGAATATACATTTTTTGCCTAAGATGTTTGTGGAAGCAAAGCCTCGAGTTTGTAAAAGGGTAGACATCCTTTTTGAGATGTATTTGTAAGCCAGTGAAAACACTGTGGAAAAAAAAAACGACATTTGTCAAAGGTTTTAAAACGTGATTAATCAGTGTAATGAAGAAAAAAAATTGTAATATGTTTTTGTCTTTTTTTTACGTGTGTCAAAGGCGTACCTAGACTTCCCGTAACTTGTAAGGCGCCCTATTACGTAAAGGGGCTGTTGGATCTGAATAACATGAAGAAATGTGACTGAAGGTAACCCTAATTGTGAAAAGGGACAAACAGCCAGGAAAAGGGGCTGAATTGATATTTTATTTATATTGGTGATGTGGGGCATCACAAATTGAAAAAAAAAAAAAATTTCCATTTTTGCATTATCAAATTTGTCTGTTAAAATACCCCAACAAAAAAGATCTAAAAGCAAACAAAACTCTTGTGTGGTTGCTGTATATACCAGAGGGGAGAAATTAGGAAATTATTGCTTGGTCTTTGTATTGAGTGAATGGAATCAGATTGCGCCGCGTGCCAATGAACAAAGACGTCTCTGTGTATGGATGCGATGTCGGTCGTGTGACAAATGCAGCAATTACGTTTAAACCTAGCCGTGTCAGCACCAACTCATCGTTACAATTTTGCCAGTACTGTTACAGCATATCACTTTTAAAACCCCAGTAAAAAACTTTTTTAACCTCTTTTTACAAAGTCTTTCACCTTTTAGCAGTGAATACTCCTTTTTGAGCGTAACGCTCTTCTGGCATACAAGAAATCCCCCAGTGAGAAGACGCTTGCAGCATTAAGAACTGGGCCCCAGCAACGCACAGAGGGGCGCAAGACGATGTGCCAATGACTACTGGCTGCAACTGTGGCGAGGACATTCAGTGTTCAGCCGGGCTGCGGAAAATGTTCGTGGATGTTTGATGGGATCAAGAAGGCAGTTAGACCATGTCACGGTCGCTAAGCCGACGGCCCATACCACCCTACCCACGCCTATCACACACTAGAGCAGACAACACAGCACACTAACACAACTTTACAATTTACAACCTGCAACCTTTTTTTATTTCTCAAACACATGCTATGGCGCTACCTCTCACGTCCGCACACAAAAATCCCAATTCCCGCTGATCCACCCTACCCTTCAACAATAACCTGGGAGACCAAACCTAACCTAAAGCACCAGTTGCGGTATATCACTGTGACCTAGGGACGCAGAGATAGCCCGCACCGTGGTGGCTAACTACTAGGGACGAGGATTTACCCAAGGGACTCTAATCCCAAACTACACCACCCACACCTGTCCCCCCGGACTCGCCCTTCTCTTTTGATCCGGGACCACTACCGCACTGGTCGCTGCATCCCTAAGGGAGGCAGCGACAAGTACCCTACCACCGTGCTGGCCACTACGTCCTGAAAGGAGGCAGTAGCTAACACCCCTACCCTACTGCCTAACGCTACACCCCTTACTACCACAAACACGGGACAACCCATCCCGGCCCGGAGAGCTCCAGTCCTCGGTGCTGTACGTGGCCCTCACAGGGGTGACACCTCCACGGAAGACTCTGCCCCCGACGCTGACCGTGGCTTCCCCCGCAGGCCGACACCCTCCCCGAAGACTCTGCACCCCGGCGCTGACCATGGCTCCTCGCAGTCTGACTCCCCCCCACGCTGGGCACGACAACCAACGCACAACACACACCAGACGCCCTCTCGACGAGTCCGGGCTCGAAGGACGCCCTCCTCCCTGAAGGCCCCGCCAGACACTGAGGGGGAGGGACGGCCTGGTGCAGCGCCCTCTCACAGGACACCTGAACAGGGAAAAAGTAACAGGAGCCGGAGAACTCCCAGAGATCCCCGGGAGCAGGAGGAGAGTGCCTCACAACGGCAGACGGCCGGGTGATCTCCCTCTCCTGGAAGAGCAGACTGCGGTGATCTGGCCCCAGCCTCAGGACGGAAGCAGGGTTCCTGCTGGGCACAACTGTAGGCCACTTCTGTAGTGTTGCTACTACCTGAGTCTCAAGGCACATAGCCTGCTGGAATGGCTTAAACCTCCATCTCCCGTACTTACTTTCCCACCCTTTGGGCATGAGCGTGACTCCCTTTAAAATTTTGAATACACCCCCAATCTGTTACTCGCTTTGGGGTTATCAGACCAATCTCCTGCTAACCCTTACCACAGCAGCAAAGCAATAGTCTCCTGAGCCAATCCACGTTATTACACATGAATTTATGAATTACACTCAAATCTCGGAGAAAAAACAAAACCAAATCCAAGCGATCCCAACGCGGGTCCATGGCCCCCGTAAGAAATGCTAAGTAGTCTAGGAAATGGGCAATTTCACCAGGAAATGTCTCCACATAAAATCAGTAGTAATACCCCATCTCTCTAAAAAAAACACAAAAAAAACCCTTATCAATTTTCAGCGGTTTCACACTTCAGCATTTCACACAAGAGAATCGGCTCGCGGCCACAATCCCCTTTACATTCTTACCCCTCTTTGCACTGTCAAGTATAATCATATATCGAAAAACATGATTTGTTCGCCAAAATTTCCATCCAGCCCCACTCTCATGTCATCTTTTCCAACAACCCAATTCATATTCCTTGTTATGCCAAAATAACCACACTTCGTACAATATTACATGCTACAACCATCTATTCTTTTTCTTCACCGACTGCTAAGTCACTCGCCCTTTAAAAAATTACCTCTCCCTTCTTTCTCACTACTAAAAAATTTAAAACTGGGCTGCCTCCCCCACAACCTAAGATATCTTTCTCCAACCCCGTTTTGTCACAAATTTATATTATCCCCCTACATGTGATCTGTCACTTGCTCTACAGAAAACTGGTGCGTTGTTTTACACACACACGCCAAGGATAACAGTCTGCACGCGCTGACATCGCGTCGAGAACATGACTCTAACGAAAGTGAAAAGACAACCCAATATAATTTGAATGGTCCACGACCGTACCCCCGGTAAAAACCATTCACCTACAGTCGGCCGTGGCCCTACTGGGAACAGTTAACCAATTTCAACGCTGAGCACGGCAGCCCGAAATCGTTATTTAAATTTCAATGCATTACTACTATTTACAACTGAAAATTGAGCACAAACATCAAACCCCTTAAAGACTCACGCGGACACATCTACACCTAACCCCATATTATGTTCCTCAGCAGAATGCAACCTCATGTTATTCTCTTACTGAACCGGCTAAAATCAACATGAACTAGCCACAAAACAATATCTGCCTCACCGTCCATCAATGGTTATTATATCGAACCCACATTGTTAGCCAAAAATGTCCCCTGACAATCGAACTCAGGAACCACTATGCACACTAATTACAAAATATACAGAAAAGAGGTGACAACACAAACCAGCTGACCACAAATTCCAACCCCGGAACCAAGACGACATCATTTCCAGACAAACCAGTAATAACGCGACAAACACAATACCAAAATAATTTACAATATGAGAAAAACCACAGCACAACTCGGGCCCTAATACAAGACAATACGACGAACCACAACACCACGAACATAACAGATTAAACCAACCTGGACAGACAGACGATCAACCACACCAGTTCTGCAACTGGCTGAAGTGGGTGCCAACAAAGACGACACAGAACCCGGCACAGGCCAAGGGCACACCAAAAACCCCGCCCGAGGACCTGGCCCTAATATGACTCGAAGTCACTCAGCTTGACTAACGGCGCTCCCGCCGAAAACTACAAGGCACGTCCACTCCGACGAACACCAGGGACCGAAGTGAAGCTACCCCAACGCATTCCGCCCTGGTGGGAATCAAGCGAACTCTACTCACAACACAAACAGCGATTGGCCCAGAGCAGCGTACCCCTCCACAGAGCTGACACGCCCGACCAACGGACTATTGTTGGCTCGTGCAACAACACAAACAATTTACCACAACAACTCACAGACTTGACAACACAACAACACCCGATATCCTCCCCCGCCCCCTCTGGTGTAGAACCAAAGCAACAAAGGGAAAACAGTCGGAAACGAAACCAACTTCCTCCTACCACTCCCCCTCAATAAAACAAGACTGGAAGAAAAAATACTATATGTCCTACTTCCCCGCCCCCACCTAGCCTAACCTTCCAACTAACCCAAAACCCCCAATCTAACACACGCGCGCGCACAAACACACACACACACACACACACACACACACACACACACCACAAAACACACACACACAAACACCACACACATATATATATATATATACACATATGCACCCACCCATGCACACGCACACGCGCACACGCTCTCTATTTCTAGCTATCATTACCCAAACACTTGGACATGCGGTTTAGTACCGCAGAGAACGGGGAAAGGGCATTCTGGGCCACTTTCACCCTCAACCAGTTTTTTGGCAAAAGTGCCCTAAAAGCCGCCTTTTCCTGTTCTCTGACAAGTAAGACGTCAATAACCAAAAAATAACGATTATCTACAAACAAACATATTTTGCAGGGTTATCCGTTTTTCAATACAATTTACTAAACTTTTCAGATTTCAGTTTTTGTTTAATCCTATGTTTTTCCTGGTCATTTTCAATAAATCATTTTTTGCGCAAACATTCTTCAAATGAGTCTCTGTCTTTCATGTGAAATAACACTACAGTCTTTACTGTTTCTAAAGTCTTTTAAACCGAGTTATATTTCTGGCTTAAATCCACACACTTATCCTAGCATGCCTTCCGCTGAAAGCTAGTTTCGACAAAGTGTTTCTCTTTTTAACTATGTCTCTTTCTGCCGAACAGTCATCTATAATAAATAGTGTCTGCGTTCCTTCAAACAGTCTATAAAACTGTTCTAAAACACTCACTCAGTTTATTGCTAGGATCAACTAAATATATGTCATCATCTGTCCATATAAACCTTCTATCATGATATGCTTTGTTCCATTTAAGTGTTGGACAGAAAACCCAAATATGATTAAAATTATAACGATAAACTGTTTGTAACAGGTCGAGGATAAATATTGTTTTTCCACAACCAGTCTGCCCACAAATCATTGAACAATGAGGGGATTTTATCATAAAGTTTAACTGCTCCATAGTTTTTATAACAGAATTTAATCTAATCCAGTTATTATTTTTATCATACTCTCCGTCAAAACTTGTTCAGTATAATAAAACCCTATGAGGCCTAAATGTGTAAGATTAATCCAATTTAGTTCTGTAAGATTGTTTTCTATTTAAGTCAACATTGATTTTGTTGCTTGTTGTTATGATCTTAATATCCTCGCCATTGTGAAGAACGACGATGGTAACGTTAAGGCGTTTAACGTCTAAGTTTTGCCAGCTAATATTAATTCCTTTTATAAGGTCATCACTAACGCCCACAACCCCATCCCTCTCCACATCTTTAAAGACAGAAATTTCAAATATCATTGTGAACGTGTCTCCTAATTTCTGCTTGGAAAGAACTGTAATTTTGTAGAAGCTTTTTTTTACAACTGTTTCTTTTCTGTGGAGGATGTACTGCTTTTTCCCATACGGCGTTATTTCAATTTCTTTCAGACTATTGTCGTCCGCATAAGACTTACATGTAAAGGGCCCCCCCAGAGTTGAATGCTTTTCTGAAACTTTTTTGAACGCTAAAATAAGTAAAATGTAGTGGCTTAATGAATTCAAATTTTATTTCCCATACTAAATAAGGTTGCTTAAGTGCCAATTGATGTCAGATTTCAAACTATATTATATTCATACTGGCCAACATTATTTGCCTCTAGATGCGCAGTCTGTTCTAGTTTAGGAAACCTTTTTTGCTGTCGCCAACCCTCTTTGCGTTATAATCACCATCTTTAGTGTACTCAAAACCATACAAAGCGCCTATCTTCACCGTTCTGTTCAAAGTCCGCAACGACTGCAAGCCTTTTAAATTCTAAAGTTATACACCTCACAGGCGCTAATGTAACTCCTGATTCTCTGGCCCCCCGCGACATTATTTTTATGTAAAGTTTATTATTTTAATTTCCAAAACAATTTGCAAGTTATATCACAAAATCACAACTTTCCCCCCGCTTGTGTCTTTGATTTCACATATTAAATGATCCGACCCTCCCACAACAAATCTTTTAAACTGTTTTTTATCAATTTTTAGGAATTGTATAATTTTCATAATCGCAATATGGCCCGCTATCCCTGACGGAAGAGCTCTTAAAAAAACAAGTTGAGGCCTTCCGTCATAAAGTTTTCATCAGTGCTCACTCATCCAAATAACAAAGAGTAATGAATGAAAATGCAAAGATCGAGCGGACCTTCCCCCTCATAAGTAGTTTGGGTTGGTGTAACTCTAAATCTATAATGTTTAATCTTGTAAAATCCCTCAACAATTAGCTAGTTCTTTAACAAAATATAACCTACGTTCTTCTACAGGCTTGAATGTTAACATTGTTTTTAGATTCGCAATGTTAGGATTGAGAGTAATGTCGAAGTTACTCATTGCATCTTTAGTGACAAAACACCGTAATAACCATCATCATAATGTTAACTGCTAACTAATGTTCCTGCAGTATCAAATTTGAATCTTATTATTCTTCCTGGATTCACTTATATTAAACCATACGACATGTAGAATAATTCAGGAAGCGCGACCGTTCTAGTTTCGCATTGTTATCAATAGCATTTTCTAAAAACGAAGGACGTTCTTGATTGTTATTGTTACAAACTTTTTTTAAAACAAATTAAAATGAGTGCATTCAAATATACTGGATTCAAAATAATCTGTTGGCCTCACTACAATCTTAAAAATAAAACAACAGCACCCACGACATTTCAGTGACCCAGACTGCCTCTTTTCATAAAAAGGTACGTACCCATAAAACAGATATGCTTTACCCTCCTATTAAAAAAGACTACATCGCGAAAGCGTGGTTTAGTCATCCGATGCAGTTTACCATAACCAGTTAAACTTTTTTCCGTGTTTTTTGTGCATCAACTGGAGTGGAGAGTCGTATGCTGATCAAATAAATATCCAGATCCTTTGGTGAGGTCAGTGTACAGAATTCATTTTTATTACACGCTACAGACGTATTTTGATGAATTGCAAGCGCCATTGCCAAATGGACAAACCGTTTAATCCATTCAGCAACCGAATAGACATGAAGGCTTTTGAAGGATCAGTAACGTATTCGATATTTAACACCAAGACAGACTTTAGACAAAAGTTGGTCATAATTCATGGCTAAGGCACCCCTTATTTTTGGGCATGGCACAGAAAGTTTAAATATGACTGCATCCTCCTTACACATCATTCTCTTCAAGCGCACAGCTTTCACCTCGGTCTATAGAGCAAGAGCATAAAACATCATGGACAACATTTATCTTAGACACTTCTAAGGGCCTATACTAAAGCAGGAATAGAACGAAAACGACTCTAATCGCACTTACTTTTGGTTGTTTGCTAGGTTCGCAAGCACACACGAGATCGAGCATAACAGATCCATCTACTGGTTTTGATGCAAAAAACTAATACATAGCAATTTAGAGGACGCCAAAAATACAACAGTAGATTTACCTATCAAAGTCATTTTCAAAGGTACCAACATGTTTTAATACGCAAGATCGAAAGTAGACTTTGCTGTTGGCAACTGGTTTATACATGCTTGCCATTCCTGACCCTCAGACACCAGTAGGAATAATATAAAACTATAATAATGAAATTCTTATAGCAGGCAATGAACAGAAGGTTGGGAAAAACGACATAAAATTCCTGAGCACAAGTATATTACAATCAATAAAAGAAACGCCCAAGATTAAGTACTCTAATTCCCGAAGTCCCCAAACCCCCAAAGACATTGAGACTCAAGCAAAGCTCGCAGACTCTGTTCGAGATGACCATGAATATGAAAAGACAGGCGCTTGTTCTTGGATAACTTGCCTATCTATTACTTGTCTTTATACTTACTAAATAGTAACCCAACTATAAAAGAACTAATGTCCCATAAGTGCTCGGCCATAAAGCCAACTATATCATTGTCTTGCAGTAGACAAAAGCCAGCTGACAATACTCCCAATATACCTGGTAAAGCGTCCCCGGGCTTTACTATCTAGCAAATATTATTAATAAACTATCAAGATGATTAAGCTGTTTTTTTACCCATGATTATCAGGCGATGCGCGGAGGACACTGAACTTGCCCTCCACCACCCGCCTGTAATAGCCATCACCAGTGAACTTATGCAAATCCAAGCAGTTATAACGCAAGCTAATGTTACTCACCCTGCCTCAAACAATGTTTCTTATTCGTTCTGCTAAGCGATGCGTCTTCATATAAAATATTTTCGATAGTTTCTCTTATTCTATTCACTGAGTCGTAAAAGTCCCTCGGATAGTAGTCGTCACTTTCTAGTCTTGCTGATCTCTCTTGATCAAGCTCTTTTAGTCTTTGGGTTATACTTTCCTATAATTTCAGGCCCTAAGTTGGCGTCATCAGCCTCAACGAGTTTTTTCTTTTTCGCCTTATTTTACAACCCATCTAGTCACCTATTTTTGCTAAATTGTTTTGTTAAATCGCCTCAGAAGGTTCTTAAAGTACGATCAAGGGCTAATAAATCTCGCATAGGCAAATTTGGAATCATTAAATGTTTTTAACGCTGTTTTCTTCTGAAAAACTGATCCCTGCTTCTATTGTATTTATAATTCGCCTGCTGAATGATTTAATTCTTTACGGTTCCATGTTTTTGCATTTGGTTATCTGTCGGGAGTTCTTGTATGTGTTATTGAAGTTAGCAACTGCCTCCGCCCTTTAATTTCGTCTCGCAATGCCAAGGCGATTTTGATCTTTCACACTGAGTCATTCTAATTGAACCCACAGCTAAGAACTTTTGATGGGTCGGGTTTTAGGTTGTAAGCCGAACAAGTTGCCCTAGATCGTTTTTACAGACAAAAGAACATCTTCCTAATTTCAAAATCATTTGGGTCTATAAATTCGGTAGGTTCTTGGCCTAAAAACTTATATGTAACATGCCTTCGACCGTACTTGCTGTTAATTCACGCTGCAATGAAAGCGTTGAGCGATGCTGTGTCAAAGGGTTCATTCACTCATGGTCGTCCTCCACGATCAAAACATCATAATCTTCTTCGCCTTCAATTCCTGCCATGTTTTTAAATAATTAACTTTTTATTTTGCTTCATAAAATGCCACAACAACACATGGCTCGATTCTGACCCGCATAGAAAACATAAAGATCCCCCATGCGTGAAGGGAAATAAAACGAAAATTATTGTTCCAAATAATCATCTACTATTGATGCAGATAAAATCTACTGTCAAATTTCCAGACTTAGGAGCGGATGAATTGATTGTGCCAGGCTCTGCGCGTCTTACTTTCAAAATAGAGCTCGATTCACAACAACCCAAACAGGACAGATTTGTACAATATTTGGACGGGCAATCGTTAGAAATTCTATAAAAAATGAAGGGCAAGAAATAATTTTCTTACACAATGCAGACATATTTTTAACCTATTCTGATCTAAGCAAACCGGAATGAAAGGTGAAGATCATGCGTTTTCAAGATCGGCAATGAAGAAGCACTAAAACTTAGAATATGCGCCGACTCGCCTCAGGGAGCCTAAAAGCAGCAAAAAGGCCTTTAGCTGTAAGTTATGCGTATGGTAATCCTTTTTCCATTCCCTAGATTATGAGTTGTAAAAAATCGCATGCCGTGCCCCATACTTCAAGAGCATTAAAAGACAGATGTCATATGAACTAACTTTTAATGATACAAACGAGTTATTCAAATCAACAACATGCACCAAGCAAAAGTACAGCATTTCTGACAACGCGTTAGAATTTGAACGTTGTTATGCAACCCTAATTTAGCAAGGCTTGATTGCGCACTCATAAGAGACCATTTCCCAATATATTTACGAAAGAGTGAATCATCCATATACAACATAGCCAAACAGGGCAGACACAATATGGAATTTTAGTTATAGCGTTGCAAGTCAAGATCGCTTAAAGGTAATTTATTGCTGTGTCGAAGATGAAGAACCGGTTTAAAAAAGTAGGAATTGAAAAATTTTTTAATTCCAAAAATAACGAAAGTACAATGATTCGCTATTGAGGTAGTCTAACCAAATCAACGCTAGCCGGCTAAACCCTATCATCAATTTGATGAAAAAAGAAAACTGTTTGGAGGCGGGAGGTGTAGAAACCCAACAGTTGACACCATAGTGTCTAAAGATATATACATCTTCACAATGTTAGGCTTTGATGATTATTATAACAAACGAAATACGGTTTTACTGGATTGATAAGTCAACAGATGATAATCAGTTGCAAGGAAGCGGGGGAGAACTGTGAGTAGACGAAATAAACATCCAAATAGATAAAGAAGCAGACCGATAAACCTCTTAATGTACATTATGTTTTTAATATATGAAGCTCAGTCTGAATATGTACATAACATATAACAAGATGTAGTATTCTAAAAATTTATTATATTAAAAATCATGTCTGTTCAGGTTTATTCCAAATGTGCCTACAGCGCCGCCCAAAGAAAGAGAATAGCAGTCATTCAGCTGTTATAGAAACCCCTGAAGTAAAAACCTCAGATTAACAAACATTACACAAATGCAACAAAAACTAGAGCGGACCTTATCAAAATACCAGCAAAACCAAACGAAGGTATTCTGCTGCCTTTAATGCTGTTACATATGTAAAAACTGGCAACGACCTATCTGTGTGTTCGTGAACTATATTTTAAGAAGAGTAAATGATAAAGGTGCACGATCAGCATGAACGAGTTAGGTCTCTAGCAACGGCATAGGCCCGGCACACCCGCAGCTTTACCTCTATGCGGGTTGTCTTTAGCATCTCGGACTGTTTCAATTAGCTGAAAAGTTGCTAGCTGGCAAAAATTATAAAAAACTAAACTCCCATAAAGCACACAGCTATGGTTCAACTAATAACGGCAAAACTTTAAGTTCGTTTAAAACTGACAATAAATAAATGCGCTTGTTGACTCAAACATCACGGATGAAGAATTAAATCGATTACATGCCGATTTTTGATGACTTACAAAAGACAAAAAGTATGGATCATCCAAAGACAGGCGGTGACAATTTATCTCAACAGGCCAGACGTCCCGAGCAGATAAAAAAGGAATGCTTAATAAAAGAAAAACGAGACATTAAACTCTGGTTCTAATCGCAGTCTCACATTACCAAACACCAAAAAATGGTGTTTAAACTTTAGTAAGAGTCCAAGAGCGCAAAAAGGAGCCGTTGATATTGGTTTTCTGATAAGTTATTTTTTTTTAATTTAATAAATATTTTGGCTTAGAAAAGAAAGACCAAGCATGGCTAAGATATAGGAAGGACAAACGAAATTGATATGAAGGAATGCTCGAGAGGAGAGCGATAACAATAGCACTGAATGATTTGATATAGAAGTTCACATGAACCAGCAACAGCGGGCAATGCGATGTGTTCATGCTAATTCTCAAGTTCCAAGTAAACTAACAATATACGGGCGGCGACCGGTTTAAAAAGTAATTGTAAGCTGTTTTAATCGAGACTATTTAACAATAAAAATGATAAAAAGACTAGAATGTCTGGGTCGATCAACTAACAACAGTACCTGACTCAACATGGCTTTCCGTCTTAAATGACTTAACACCTATGCAGACGATCTGCTTACAACAGTTTGACGCTGCCGCTGAAGAAGCTAAAATGAGAGGCTCTGGATTGGTCAGTAGGGCGAAGTCTTAGAGATTAGATAAAACAGGCAAAGTATGCACCGATGAAGGCAAGTCATACATTCCGCTACCTCGGTAGTTTGTATTAAAGATAGCAGTTTTAAAACATAAAAAATCAGACGACAAATGTATACATGTGGTGTGTCTTTCAAGGCTGCATCATGGTCCCGCGAACACGCAGAAGAGTGACCTAACTATCGGCAATACACCAAAGATCCTTAACTTCAATGGAATTTCCTTCCGTTATAGTTAGACCAAATTGATCAGTTAGAAGAGCAAAACAGAACCAAAAACTGTTATGTAAACACCTGGGATGAGGAAACAAAATTGGCGCCATAAAAGTGTCCAAGAACAGTCCAACAATAGGCGACGCAGACAAAAATCATGTTGACTACTACAAATGTTTTCACCAGGGGGCTACGCCCATTACACATTGATACTTCCACTGAGTAAAGATTATTGAGTTATACTACAACAAACATAGCAACAATAAGAACAGCAGAAAATGTTTAACAAGAATTCCATCTGCCAAGCTGCGAGTGGAACATATACAACATTGTAAAAGTATCTGTAACTGTAAAACGAGAACTTACTTACGCCCCCACCCGGATCTAAAGTAGTTTTTAAGAACTGGAAAACACTCAACATTCTCCATATGTTTGTTATACTCCAGACTTTGAATCACTCATTGTTCTTATGAAGGGCCGGCCCACAAAAACTTCGAAAAACAGTCTTAATGAGTAAACATCAGATTTGTTCATTTGCCTTCATTGTTGTCAGGTCGAAGGCGTTTATTCCGAACCAGAATTATATAGAGGACCAGATTGCCTGCAGAAACATTCTTAAAACGCATGCAGCCAGTGCGGTAACGCCTTGTTCTATAATCTAAACTTATCTGAAAATCATAATGGCTCCTGAAACTCAACAAACAGTATGACTCAGCCACGCCAATTCTGAGGGAGGTAGAGCTAACGCCCAAGAGTGTAAACCGCACAGTAAGAGACCATGAATCACATTAGTGGGAAGTTTAGAGGTGGCAGGCGCATAACAATGCAATCTTCAACTAAATTTTGATCCACCGCTAACATGTAGCTGCCTGTATTCTTCACAACTTAGAGGTTAATGACTCTCACCTTATAATGCAAGGCAGTACCAGCGCCTTCAGGGTAGTCTGCATTGCTGGCACATCACAGAAAAAGTACAATGCTTTAACTAAATAACATGTCTTTTTAGACTCAATGCAGCACTGATGGGTTTCATTAGAGTCACTGGCCATGTCCTTAAAGTCCTGCCCAATAACGGAAGAATAAATTGACCGCAACTCTAGTTAGAAAGGCGATTACCCTTATGAGTACAAGAACATTTGGGAAAGGTTTGATGAATACCTTCCACCTAAAGGCGCGTTCAATTCTAGTCTTTAGGAGGAAAGGACATCAGCGACTCCCGATTACCTCATGCTCAGATGCGTGGCGAAGTAGAGTGTAAAACCCGATTGGGAGACTATCATGATTCCATACTTGATGCTGAAGTATGTTTGTTGGCGGACGACTTTGAAAAAATAGAAAGACCTGCATTTAAACTATACAGTTTGGAACCTGCGCATTACATTTTCTGCGCCCGGATGAGTTGGGATGCTTTCTTTAAAGTTACTGAGTAACAGATTGAATTATGTCTGTCGATTTACCAATGCTTCAGATGATTGTAAAACGGGTGCGTGGGGGAATTATTATAGCGTCGCACCATTACTGTAAAGCAAAACAACAAATACTTGGGACGACTATGACCCAAGTAAAAGGTCTAACTATCTCATGTATTAGACGCAAACAATCTGAAAGGTTGGGCTATGGCGCAATCACTTCAATACGAGTAACTTCAAGATGTAACACATGCGAATAATATACAAAAGGCGATAAGAAGTGGTTGAGCAGTTTAAACGCCAGATCAACAGCGCGGTTCATTCTAGAAGTTGACTTAGAATCACCACAAGAACTCCATGACCTTCAAAATGACTATCCAAATAGTCACAAAAAAGCCTAAGATGGATCCAAGAGAACACCTAAACTTGATGCCTAATCTTCGAGCAAAAAAAATATGTCTGCCATTACAGACTTCTACAATTTTATTTAAACATGGTTATTAAAGTTAACAGCTTTTCATCCATAATTGCTTTTGATCAAGAACCTACAGAAAAAACCATACATCAAGAAGTACACAGATAATTAGAACTAATCCACAATCGTTCTGAAAAAGACTTTTCAAGCTGATGAACAACAGCTGTTTGAAAGACTAAGGAGAATCCGCACAAGCGCAAGATGTTCAGTATTGGTCACCAAGAGAACGAAGCAATTAAGCTGACTTCAAAACAAATTATCATGACTTTCATAAGAATTTCAAGATCAGCTTTTTTCGGCATAATGATGATAAAAAATAAAGTCCAAATTAGTCAAACCTGTTTTTATGGGTTTACTGTTTTAAGAGATTATCAAAGCTTTTGGCTGTTAGACTTCTTTATGACTACTTATCACAGCATAAGACGCTCGTATCCTGAGTCCAGAGTACTTTACACAGATACAGATAGTTTTGTTTATAGATATCCCTACTTAAGAACATCTATAAAGACATTGACATGGAAGTAGCAAAAGGAATGCGGGATGGTATGACACGTCCGATTATCAAAAGACACGCCTTTTCATTCAATTACTAACAAAAGGGTTTAAGAAAAGATGAAGGATGAATATATCATGTGAAAGGTGATCAAGGAGTATGTGGGGTTAAGGTCAAAAATGTACAGTATTTCGAGCCAGGAGAAAATCATTAAGAAAGCAAAGGGAATATCTCGCAGTGTTGTGTCAGTCCAAACATATCCATGACAACTACAAAGAAGCATTGTTTTGTAATAAGACTTCATCATGACAACGTAAAACTGCGATCACTCTACCATGAGATCACCCAACGGTTGTAACAAAGAAGTCATTAGATAGAACAAACACAAAACGGTTGTTTGTAATCCAGAGTTTTCATATGCAATTGGGACTGGAGAACCGTAAAATAAATTACAGCGAACTGTGTCTGGCGGAATTATCTGCCAGTACTTCTTTCACACAAGATCCTTTGAGGACTGGTTGTTTTTGTTGTTCAGATTTCTCGAAAATATACACGGGCGTATTCATCTTACAATTCTTTTTTTTTCCAAATGGGATCAACACTCCAAACTGTATCTGTTGCCCAATGCGAGTGTCCCCTTCTTCTCCCCCCGTAAATAAAGGTACCTTACTTTTCACCAACAAACGGTAATAGTTTGCTGGGTGTACTGAGTTCCATCCGCAACATTTATTGATTTTCTTTTGATTGCTGTACTGGTTTTAACCCTCTAAATTCATCATTATTCTATTGCGCGCAAAACAGAGTCATTCTACTAACCCATTCAGAGTTGCGAGAATTGCCAAACAGCTCTCAGTGGATAACTGTGAGGAGAAAAGTCTTTCAGATAACAGTTTGTTAAAGTTTTCAACTAAAGCCTTGATCTGATGGAACTACCTGGAAGCTCTATTAAATGGTAACTCTATTTTCACCAATAATTGATTCACTTGGCCTTTAAATTCTTTCCATCATCAACTGAATCATGCGAGGAAAAGTTAAAGACCTCGATGTTAATATTATTTGGTATGGCAACAGCAACAGCAGACAAGCACCTTTTGTTAAAGGTTCCGCCTCTTTGTATCTTGAAGCAAGTCAATGACAGTGGAGTGCGTAACTTAAATCTTTTACGTCAAACCTATCTGAGGTTAAATATAGAAGATCCAATGATGTGTGACGTTTGAGATGTTATAACAAGAGTGTGGTCTCTGTATTCTTTGGCGCAGGTAAATAAAATTTGCCAAATCGCTTGTTTAGATAACCAATCTTTTGCTGTTTGTTCGATTGTGGACTCCACGGGCTTGGGGGGGGCTTAGCTTTTTATTGCTGTGATCCATTCGCAATATCCTTTGTGCAATAATAGATTTTGTCATTTTTTATTCAGCCAATAATATGTGCAACAAAATACACAACGGTCATACCAACGACAATAAACCCGATTTTCTTGCATCTTTTGTTTTTCTGATGGTTGATAAAAGTCACTGAATTTGTTGGGCCAATGTCTCGATTGATTGCCTGTTTACTAGATAATATTGGTTATTATTGCTTTATCAACATTTTATAAATGTTATAACTGCATCCCCTGACTTATCAGTGTTTCATTAGAAAATCTAACAGCTACAAAGTCTCTGCCTTTCATAGGCGTCTTGTGCGCGGCTAGTTTTGCTCCATAATTGTTATGTCTTTTTCTCTCACTGTCATTCACCAGTTTACCTAAAGCGAAATACTTCCGCTAAAAGCAACGCATTCACCACAGTCGCGCCTATACATTATTGCGAGTAAGCCATTTTTTATAATGAAATATATTTTCTAAACATAATTATATTTCTTGTAATTAATCCTGCTTAACTAGAAAATCTTCGTGCAACCGAAGCTGCAATGATAGCCAATCAGCTTAGCTGAATCCTCAAAGTCTAGGTTTGCCAAGATCTGCTGTTTTAAATCTACAGTGCTTTTACCAAAGCATTGGAGTCTCCTACACATAGTCCTCCAATAACAGGCAGAATGGTCTACAAGGTTTAGACAACAGTTTTTTTCGGTGCACTTTTATTATAAAATAAAATAATAAAATTAATAAAAACATGACAGAGTTGATCTACTACAGCTACAAGGCGCCCAAACCTTCCTGAACTTATGAATTACCAAGTTGATGGCCAAGCTGTTATGCCCCAAAAAGGAGAGGTTGTAGGCTTGGGGCAGCGGGGGTGGTGAAAAACAAAACAGTTCCTCGGAACTGAATATAGCATTGACAGATTTCAACAGATGTCGCCACAAGACATTATAAATATCATAACAGGTATGAAGCGCAGTGGGTCTAGAAAGTGAAAGTGGCAAACGTTCTAGGGGTTTGTACACTAACTAGTCAGTAGATTTCCCCCATTGATTCTGAACAGGATTTTTATGTATGATTAACCAGATCCAGTTTAACAAGTCATTAGAGTCTCAGGGGTGTTTCAGTAAATTACAGAATTGGAACATTGTTTATCCGCCATAATTCATGGATTAATAACTTTTAATCATATAGAAATATTTCCCTTCAAATGAACGAGCTGGAAAAATCAGCAGAATCAGAAAACACTGAATCAAGGTGGATAAATTAACCAAGCAGAAAATCAGCAGAACGCTGAATCAGGTGGAGGCCCAATAAAAATCCTGGGCGTGTTGAGAGCAGGAAAAAAATTAGCAAGGGAACAGACAAAAAAATTAATGTTACAGAATATGACTCATCATGAAAACATAACGCCGCCAACGCCAGAACAAGTTGATTCAATGCCAGCTATAAAAACTCCATGTGATACAAGGCCACCACGTCTTCATGGAATATTTAACCTTTAAACCTGTTGCCATTTGGGGGGGGGGGGGCGCCATTGCTGCTGTTGGGGCAAGTTATTACGTTTATAAAATATAAAACCATGCAACAGAAACAAAAGCATCAAAACAATCTTAACCATTATACAGAAAGAGGACAACTGCACGCCAAAACCGCAAAACAAAGCATCATTTTGATCATTTAATAAGGAATAATATTTTAAATTTTTTTATAAAAATAGATCATGGCGTAATATAAAGAAGATAAGTCCTAATAAATAAAGACCACTGTAGAGACTATAAAGACTTTTCCATAGACCCAAATGTAATCAATGCGGTTGCATCGGATGTAAAACCTTCCTTAAGATCTATGCAGCGAACGCAGAGGCAAGACATCCTCAACGATGACGCGTTTTTGATCTGTGTGTACTATATTAGACATCACTAATTAAGATAAAAACATAGCTAGAAATTTTTTTGATAAAATATAAGATAACAAAATAAGAACTTGGTTTGTACTTAAAGGATGACTTAATCAAGAACTTATCAAGAACTTATTAAGAACTTACTTAATAACTTGATCAAGAACATATTAAGAACCTAGGGCAACTTAAATAAAAACTTAGAAGTAACTAAGTAAGAACTTGTGAACACTTAAGGATGACTAAAAAGACACATTGAGTAAGAACTTACTTGGAGTAACTTAAGTTAAAAAACTTAGAATGATACTTGTGTGTGTGCATGCGTGGAGTGGGGTGGGGCGGGTGGGTGTAGTGGGGTAGGGGAGTTGCATGCGTGGGGGTAGACAAAACAAACAACAAACACAAACCAAACAACAACACACAATAAACAGTTTTCCAGGGGAGGGGTGGAGGGACAGCGTGCGTGGTGTAGGCCAAAACACACAAACACCAACAAACAAACAAGAAGTGTAACGACCAGGCTGTGTCCCGCGCGCAACCTCAATCAACCCCAAGTGATCACATAGGTCGTTTGTCCTAGTATGCCGCTAAGCATATGCTGGTGCTGCCTCGCTTTGTAGTCTATCGCTCACATATGGACGGGATTAGTGTACCTAGTTTGCCACCGAGGCTTTGCAGGTGCTAACGTCATGGGCGGCAAGCTGATCACATAGGGTTGTTTTGACCTAGTTTGCTGTGCTCCTCTTTTCTCAACCAGCTTGCAACTGGCCTTTTGGCAGAGTTACAGCAATTACTGCTGTACCAAGCTTTTATGGCGGCTCTAATCAGAATAGTAGTACATCCGTCATTTGTATATTTAGAGCATATATATGAAGATAGTGCCTGCCACACACTACTCCTCGTCCATACTGGTAGAATGTACTAAGGTCTGCCTATCCCTATCTAGTTTGTTGGGGGCCAATCATGTCGACAAATCGTTTATTCTGGTTTTGCATAGTTTATAAATGGTCTGGCGTTGCTACACAGTTCAATATACAGATTCTAGCTTGGTGGAATTTAGGATAGTTATAAAAACACACAGAAAGTAGAATGTAGTATCCTAGCATACGAATCAGAACATGTTCACCAGCGTCTTAAGAAATAAACGCCATGTATTCGATATCTCTTTTTGTTTTTTTTAAACATGGACTTGGTCTTTCTCAAGCCAACCGCCCCAAAAATCAACGCGTTATGGATTGTTTTGCTTTGGCCATCTTTCAACAAAGCAGCGCCATATATTAAATAAGGAACCATCTCATCGATAGGCAAACACATAATTTAAACTGGCTATAATTTGTATCAGCAATATTGCCTTCAACGTTTTTCATTTCCTTGAACCAACAAACCTTTAAGATAGTCGTCCATTTCCAAAGCAGTTCGGTTTCCCTTTTTCTTTTTCTGATCCTTCTATGAAAGCAATACATCTTTTCGTATTTCAGCGGTAAAGAACAAGCTTCACCCCGTTCTATTTTCAACAATACTCAGACATTCAAGTAATGGTAAAACTTGTGGTGTTTCAATGGTCGAGAGCCTGCTCTTCAGTGTAAACGGGTAGCCATTTTTTTTTAGAATAACACACCATACACAGTACCACGCGCAATAAAAAACGCCCCTACTCGTCCGAGCCAGTAAGAAAGAATGATGAAACCGGTGTTGTTACTGGTCCATGTGAGCGCTGTGAGAGCGCCCTCAAGCGGCGAGATAGCTTCGAGAAATCTGATGTAAATATTGCAAAGCGCAAGCCCGCGTGAGGGAGTGGGGAGAGATGGAGGAAGCGGGGCGGCAGTAATTGATTTATTGGCCTCACAGTTTGTCGGCAGGCGTGAGGCTCGCTGCGCGCGCGTGAAAGATGTCTGTCAGTGTGCCCATGTGTGGTGTGTGTGTGTGTGTGGTGTGTGTGCAGTGTCAGTCAACATCACAAAACTGTGAACAGCTCCCAGATCAGGTTTGTGTTGTTGTTGTTGATGTTGTTATGTTTAGGTCAGTCAACACCGGCCCATGTTAACACTTTTTCTCCCGTGTTCTTCCCATTTGATACTGCGATCTCCTGATTCTGTCCCGTGTTGAAGAGACACAGTGTACCAGGTGACATCCCCTCGTGTGAGCCACACCTTCGTCCCATGGCGCCGCTCAGTCTGTTCTTCAGTGCCAACAAGTCGGTTTACCCTGCTCTCTTTGTGTGAGTGTTGTGTGTCTGCCGCCTCTCTGTCTGTCTGTCTCTCTCTGCTCTCTCCGTTCTCTGTCCTGTCCTGTCTGTCTGTCTGTTTGTCTCTCTCTGTGTCGCGCGCGTGTATGAGCGTGTGTTAGTAGTGTATGTGTGTGTGAGTGTTGTTTGTGCATACGCACTAGCCTATGCTCCAAAACTAGCTTTCTCCTCCGTGTCTAAATAGAAATATTATTTAAACCCACAAGCAATCCTTCACCACACGGAGGTCAACTTGACCTTAACGGGCTTTGGCTCGCCTCTCTCTGTGCTGACAACTCCCCGCTGTAATTAACATATGCGAAGTAATCGATAGCCTAGTGCACCCCACCGTGTATAGGGGCGCGTTCAGTCACAGCTGTTTTTTCCTACGTTACTCTATGGGGCGTGTTCAGTCCTGGCTACTTTCCCTACGCTACTCTCTGAAAACTTTAGTTAAATTAGTATTAAAATGGATAACCTGCACAGTTGTTTGTTTGTAGATAATCGTTATTTTTTGGTTATTGACGTCTTAAACTTGTCAGAGAACAGGAAAAGGCGGCTTTTAGGGCACTTTGCCCAAAAAACGGGTTTGAGGGTAAAAGGGGGCCAGAATGCCCCTTTCCCTGTTTCTCTACCGCCGATCGGTGACAGCCCAAAAGTGAAGAAACTGTCTCTGAAGTCTTCAACAGGCGCAACAATCACCGACCGTGATCAACAGATGAAGTGATGGGTCGAACACTACCAGAGCTCCATTCCAGGGAAACAGTAGTCACTGACGCTGCCCTTGATTTCCATCGATGACTTGCCCGTGATGGAAGAACTGGATCAGGTGCCCACGCGTCAGGAACTCGGCAAAGCCATCGACATGCTCCCAGTGGAAAAGCACCCGGAAGTGACGCCATTCCACCTGAATGGTCAAGTGGGGGGAAGTCGCGCTGCTGCAGCCCTGTACGACCTGTTTTGTCTGTGCTGGAGGGAGGGTGCAATACCCCAAGACATGGGGTGATGCCTCCATTTGGACTCTCTATAAGAACAAAGGCGGACCGCAGCGACT
>CM031625.1:16691261-16705491 GCA_018398815.1 Conus ventricosus | reverse complement strand
ACTATTTGAATTTAATTTCTTTGTCTGTTTAACTGCTACTCTTTTTCTGCTGCAACACGCCCAGGATGCTTTAGCTTTTCACTTGTCAGTATCTCTACCTGATTCAGTGTTTTCTGATTCAATGTTTCCTGATTCTGCTGATTTTCCGACTCGTTCATTTTGAATGGAAATAAAATCTATATGATTAAAAGTTATTAATCCCATGATTAGCGGCGATAACAATGTTCCAAATCTGTAATACAGATCGCAGCTTAGAGACTCTAATGATTTTGTTAAAACTGGATCCTGCGTTAAATCATACGTAAGATCTTGTTCAGAATCAATGGAGCAAATCTACTGACTAGTTTAGTGTACAAACTAAGAACCGTTTGCCCCACACTTTTTACCATTCTCGACCCCAGCTGCGCTTCATACCTGTTGTGATACTTTAAAATGTCTTGCGGCGACATCTGTTGAATCTGTTCTATGCTGAATTCAGTTCCGAGGAACTGTTTTGTTTTTCCACATGCTGCCAAAGAATACAGCCTTTCCTTTTTGGGCATAATAGCTTGATCATCAACTTCTTCATTTGTAAGTCCAAGACTGTGTAGGCCGCTCTGTAGCTCTAGCAGATCATCGCTGTTCATGTTTTTTATTAATTATAATTATTTTATTTTTTAAAATGAGCACCGAAAAAACTATTACTAACCTTGTATACCATTCTGCTGTTATTGGAGGTCTAAGTGTAGGATACTCAATGCTTGGTAAAAGCCTGTTAAAAATAAAACCGGCAGATCTTGGCAAACTAGACTTTGAGGATTCAGCAAAACTGATTGCTGTTATGCAGCTTCGTTCGCTACGAAAGATTTTCTAGTTAAGCAAGGAATAATTCCAGAGAATATAAATATGTAAAAAAAATACATTTATAAAAAAATGGCTTCACTCGTAATGATGATAGGTGGCGCTGTGGTGAATGCGCTTGCTTTTAGCGGAAGTAATTACGCATTTAGTAAACTACGGGACGACGGCGAGAGAAAAAGACATAACAAAGCTGTGGAGCAACTAGCTGCAGCACAAGATCGCTATGAAAAGCAGAGAATTGAGCAGTTAGATTTTATTAATAACACACTGAAAAAACAGGGACACGCAGCTTATACATTTAAAGATGTTGATCAAGCAATAAAAGAGTATTATCTTGTAACAGGCAAACCAATCGAGACATTGCCCCCACCAAAATTCAGCAACTTTTATCAACCATCAGAAAAACAAAAGATGCAAGAAATCGCGTTTATTGTCGTTGGTATGACTGTTGTCTATTTTGTTGCGCATAATATTGGCTGAATAAAAAATGAACAAAATCTATTATTCGCCAAAAGGATATTGGAAAGGAATAACGGCAATCAAAAGCTAAGCCAAGCAGCTGGAGTCAGTGAACAAACAGCGAAAGAATGGTTATCTAAACAAGCAATCTGGCAAATTTATTTACCTGCCCCTAGACGAATACAGAGACCGCACTTTGTGAACACAACTCCAAACGACACCCATCAAATGGATCTTCTATATTTAACCCTCTGATACGATTAGACGCAAAAGATTTAAGTACGCACTTACAGTCATTGACATAGCTTCAAGATACAAAGATGCGGAACCATTAACACAAAAGAGTGCTTCTGCTGTTGCTGTTGCCATACAACTGATATATCAACGAGGCCCTTTAACTTATCCTCGCATGATTCAAGTTGATGATGGAAAAGAATTTAAAGGCCAAGTGAATCAATTATTGTTAAAACATAGAGTTACCATTAGAAGAGGCATCCCAGGAGTTCACAGATCACAGGCTTTAGTTGAAAACTTTAACAAACAGTTAGCCAAAAGACTTTTTTCTTCCCAGTATCACAGAGAGCTGATTGACAATTCTCGCAACACAGAATGGGTTAGTAGAAGACTGCCCTCAGTTCTGCGCGCAATGAATAATGAAGAATTTAAAGGGCTAAAACCAGTACAAGCAATCAAAAGAAAAACAATAAATGTTGCTGAAGGAGAGTCTTCATCCAGCAAACTATTACCGTTTGGTTTAAAAGTAAGGTACCTTTATTTACCAGGAGAAGCAGAAGGGGACACTCGCATCAGGGCAACCGATCCCGTTTGGAGTATTGATCCATATGAAATAAAAAGAATTGTAAAAATGAATCCGCCCGTGTATTATTTACGAGAAACTGACACAACAAAACAACCAGCCCCCAAAGATCTTTTGTGAAAGAAGAAATGCAGATAATCCCACCAGACACAGTTCCAGTTGCTTAGTTAATTTACGGTTCTCCTATGCCCGATTGCATATGAAAACTCTGGATTAACAAACACACGTTTTGTGTTTGTTCTATCTAATGACTTCTTTGTTACAACAGTTGTGCTGATTTCATGTAGATTAGATCGTAGTTTTACGTTGTCATGATGAAAAGTCTTATTGTCAAACAACGCTTCTTTGTAGTTGTCATGTGATATGCTCGACTGCACAACACTGCGGGATATTCCCTTTGCTTTCTTAATGGTTTTCTCCTGGCACGAAATACTGTACATTTTCGATCTTAAACCAATAAACTCCTTAATCACCTTTCCAGATAATTCATCCTTCATCTTTCCTAAAACCTTCTTATTAGTAATTGAATGTAAAGGCGAATCTTTAGGGTAATCGGATGTGTCATACCATCCTGCATGCCCTTTAGCTACTTCTATTTCCATGTCTTTATAGATGTCTTCAGTAGGGATGTCTATAACAAAACTATCTGTATCTGTGTAAAGTACTCTGGACCCTGGATACAAGGGTTTAAAGAATGCGTCGTCAACATAGGAATGTTCTGCTTCTTCTTGACAACGCCCCCAGCCACCCTAGGGGCCTCCAGCTGTCCAACGTCAAGATGGTTTATCTGCCAGCCAACACCACTTCCGTCCTTCAACCTCTGGACCAAGGCATCATCAGGGCCATCAAGCAGAGGTACCGAAGAAGGCTCCTTCAAAAAGTGCTTGCCAAGATGGAAAAAAAGGAAGACATTGCCAACATAAACCAGTGCATTTCTGTCCTGGATGCCATCAATTGGATAGCAGCGTCTGTCAAAGAAGTGAGCCCCACAACGGTGAAAAAATGCTTCGCAAAGGCTGGGATGACTGATGATTGTCTTGCAAACGACGACGACTTTGAAGATGAAGACAACATCCCACTGGCAAGTTTGATAACACAAGTCCAGAAGACCTTCGAGCTGAACAGTGAGAGCATGGACGACTACCTCCAATGCGATGAAAACCTGGACACGTGCAACAACGACGACACAAATTTAGTGCAAAGTGTCTTGGATGACTTCAATGGCAGTGCCTCAGACAATGACATGAAGGAGACAGAGTCCACAAGATCAGCACAACTGGCCCTCAAGACAACCAAACAGGCACTGGATTATGTTGAGGAGCTCAAGTCCTTTGTCTTGAACAAAGACGCCACTCACTTGCTTCCTGTACTCTACAAGATGGAAGAAGGGATGTGTGCTCTCTCAGCCGCAAAACAAACAACAATGGAAAACTTTTTTAAATGAAAGCCTTCGCATACCACTGCCTGTCTTTTTATAAAGGCCTTTTTATATACCTGTACAGTACAATTTTAGACATTTTGATTTATTAAATGAGTCTGTGAAAAACGGACAATAATAATATAAAGAAATGCCCCTAACACATGCACACACCCACTACCACCCCCTCCTTCCCCCCGGCACTCAGTGACACACCCCTACCTCCGTAAGCGGACCACCTCTGTAAGTGGACCACTTTTGGCGGGTCCCGTGGGTGGTCCGGTTACGGAGGTTTCACTGTAGTCATAAAGAAATTCTAACATTAAAAGCTTTGATAATTCTAAAACAGTAAACCCAATAAATACAGGCTTGTCCAATTTGACTTTCTTTTTCTTCATCATTATGCCAAAAAGCTGATCATGAAATCTTCTGAAGTCCTGATAATTAGGTTTTGAAGTCAGCTTAATTGCTTCGTTCTCTTAGTGACTAATCTGACATCTTTACGTTTGTGTGGATTCTCCATAGTCTTTCCGAAACAGCTGTTGTTCATCAACTTGAAAAAGTCTTTTTCTGAAGCATCTGTGGATTTAGTTCTAGATCAGTGTTCTTCATGATGTTATGGTTTCATGAACTGTTCTTGATCAAAAGCAATTATGCGATGAACTGCTGTCAACTTCAAACCATGTCTTAAATAAAATTGTAGAAGTCTGTAATGACAGACATAATTTTTTTGCCTCGAAGATTAGGTACAAGTTTAGGCGGCTCTCTTGGATTCATCTTTAGGCTTTCTGCTGCTAATGGATAGTCATTATGCAGGTCATGGAGTTCAGGAGGATATTCTAAGTCAACTTCTAGAATGAAACCACGCTGTTGATCTGGCGTCAAACTGTTCAACCACTTTAATGCTCTTTGAATATTTTTGGATCTTTGGCTGTGTGCATTTTAAAGTTACGTAATGGAAGCGATTGCGCCATAGCCCAACCATACAGATTGTTTGCATCTAAATACATGAGATAGTTAGACCTTTTACTCGGATCATAGTCGTCCAAGTATTTGTTGTTTGCTTTACAGTAATGATGCGACACCATACTAATTCCTCCACGCAACCCGTTTTCAATCATCTGAATCATTGGCAGGTCAGACAATAAATCAATCTTTATTCCAGTAAACTTTAAGAAAGCGTCCCAGCTCATCCCGGGCGCAGAAATGTAATGCGCGGGATCCAGGCTATAATGTTTCATGCAGGTCTTTCTATAATTTTCAAAGACGTCCGCCAACAAACATGTATCGGCCATCAAGTAGGAGTCATGATAGTCTCCCATCGTTTTACACTCTAACTTCTGCCACGCATCTTGAGCATGCTGGTAATCAGAATCACTGATGTCCTTTCCTCTAAGGCTAGAAAAGAACGCGCCTTTAGGCGGAAGTGTATCTTCATCAAACCTTTCCCAACTGTTCATGTACTCATAAGGGTAAACGCCCTTTCTAACAAGAGTTGGGTCAAAATATTCTTCCGTTATTGGGCAGGACTTTAAGGACATAGCCAGCGACTCTAATGAACCCATCATGTGTTGCATAGAGTCATAAAAAGACATGTTATTTAAAGTGAAACACATGTACTTTTCTGATGACTGTGCAATGCATTTTACCCTTTGAATCGTGGTTACTGCTTTCTTTATAAGATGAGAGTCGTAACCTCGCAAGTTTGAAAGAAGATGGGCAGCTTCCATGTTTTGGTTCCAAACTTTAGTTGAAGATTGCATTTAACTGTGCGCAGCCCCTCTAAATTTCCCCGCTAATGTGATCATGGTCTCTTACTTTTGGATTGGCTGGCTTTCTGATGAGAGGCCTAAACCAAAAATCCAAACGTGAGTGGCTAATTTCATACTGTTGTTGGTCTTCAGCGCCATTATGATTTCAGATAAATTCAGATTTTTAGAACAAAATTACGCCCCTTGCTGCATGCGCTGTAAAATCTTCTAGCCGCATCTGGTCCTCTGAAATAATTCGGGCGTTGAATGAGCGCCATCCGACCTAACAATAATGAAGGAAAATGAACAAATCTGAGATTACTCATTAGACGGGTTTTTCGAAGTTTTTGTGGCGTGCTGGCCCTTCATAAGGAACAATAAGCACTCGAAGTCTGCGGTAAACAATGTATGGAGAATTTTGCATCCGTTTCCAGTTCTTAAAACTAACTTTACTGCCTTCTGGGGCGTAATTAGTTCCGTTTTTACAGTCAACTGGGCTGCTACAATGTTTCTTATTTTTCGCTTGCGGCTTGAGCGGATGGAATTCTTGTTAAACATTTTTCTGCAAAATTCTTGTTTGCCATGATCTTTTGAAGTATGCTTCATTAGTCTACTCATCGTGCGTATCAAATGTGTAATGGGGTAGCCCTGCTGGTGAAAACATCAGAAAGTAAGTCAACATGATTTTTGTCTGGATCACCAAATTGTTGGGCTGTTCTTGGACATTTAAATAGGCGTAGATTTGTTTCCTCACCCATGCGTAGATATTGCCAGTTATTGGTTTGTTTTGTTCTTCAAACTGATCAATGGAATCCACGCAAAGGGGAAAGGATATTCCGTTTAAATTTAAAGATCATTGATGTAAGGGCGATAGTTAGACACTTCTCTGCGTTTTTGCGGATATAATGCAGTCTTGCGAGAACACACCACATAAAACATTTGTCGTCTGTATTCTTTATGTTTAAAACTGCTCTTTTTGCAACTAATGCTGGGAGTAGTGGAATGTAAGACCTGCCTACAATCGCGCATACTTAGCCTGTTTTAACTGTTCTAGGACTTCGCCCTCTGACCAACCGGAGCCTCTCATTTTGGCTTCTTCAGCGGCCACATCAACTGTGTAAGCAGTTGGTCGGGCCCAACCAGGTGTTAAGTCATTATGAGAAAGAATAGTCTGTTGTTTAGTTGAAACCCAGACTTCTAGATTTTCTTCATTTATTGTTATATAGTCGATTAAAACAGCAAAACATTATTTTAAACTGGCGGGTCTATTGCAGTTTACCTGAAACTTGAGAAATAGCAAGAGCAACACTTGCCTGCACGTTTGTTGGATCAATGACTTCTAAATCAATATCATTCAGTGCTCTTGATAAATCTTCTTGCATTGCTTCAAAAAATTTCGTAGGACCTTCATATATCTTATCCATGTGATTTTTCTTTTCTAACTCAAAATATTTATTTAAATCAAAAAAAAAATTTAAATTTCAATATCGATGGTCTTTTTGTTTTAGACTCAAAAAACTAAAGTATAAACACCCTTTGGCGTTGTTAATGTGAGCTGTTAGAACAGAGTTTAATGTTTCGTTTACTTTTTTTAAGATTCCTTTTTTATCTGCTCGGGGTCTGGCTGTTGAGAAAAACTTGTCCTCGCCTTTTTTTGAAGATCAAACTTTTGTCTTTTTAGTCATAAAAATCGGCCTGTAAACACTAAATTCTTCATCCGTGATGTTTGAGTCAACTAGCGCTTTATTAATTGTCAGTTTGAACGAACTAAGTTTAGCTGTTATTAGTTGAAACCATAGCTGTGTGCTTTTGGAGTTTAGTTTTTAATTTTTTGCTAGCAGCACCTACAGCTAATGAACACAGGCGAGAGCTAAAGACAACCCGCCTAAAGGCAAAGCTGCGGGTGCGCCTATGCCGATGCTAAAAGGCCAACACTCGTTCCTGCTGATGCAGCACTTACAGTTGAAGCTCCAGTATTAACATATGTAACAGCATTAAAGGCAGCAGAAACCTTCGTTTGGTTTTGCTGTATTTTGAAAGGTCTTGCTCTAGTTTTTTTTTGCATTTGTGTAATGTTTGTTAATCTAAAGGTTTTTTAAACCCGGGGGTTTCTACTATCTCTTCTCTTGGCGACTCCGGTGCTGTAGGCACATTTGGATAAACTTGAACAGACATGCTTTTTAAAAATGAAAAATAATTTAGTATTCTAAAAAGTCTAATCTTTTCTTTGTAATATTCAGCTGTGCATCAATTTAAAATAAAAACAAATGTACATTAAGCGGTTTACGGCTTTTTTTTCTTTCTCAATTTGAATGTTTACGTCTTTAACCGTTCTCCCACTTCCATGAACTGATTATCCTCTGTTGACCTTAGGTCAATCCATTTAAAACCGTATTTTATGTTAAATAATCATCAAGCCTAACACTGTGAAAGGGGTAGAAACTTTAGACGCAAGGTCTGGGTGTTGGACTTTACCCCTCCCACCCCAAACAATTTTCTTATTTCGTCAAAATGATGATAAGGTCAAGTCCCCCTAGCATAGATTTTGGGTTTGGACTGCCGTCAATTGTACATTGTACTTTCGTTATTTTTGGATTAAAAAACTTTTCACTTGCTCTTGCGAATGGTTTTTTCATCTTCACACAGCAATAAAATACCTTTTAATCGATTTTGCTGCGACACTAAGATTAAAATTCCATATGCGTCTGCCCTGCTTTTAGGATATGTTGAATGATGGCGCACGTTTTCGTAATAAATTACTAATTGTGAATCATATTGTTGCTCAATCAGCCTTGCTAAATTATCTTGCTAAACAACATCAAACTTTTAACGAGATGTCAGAAATGCTGTACTTTGCTTCGGTGTCTGTTGATCTGATAACACGTTTGTAGTCATTAAAAGTTAGTTCGTATGACAATCTTTTCTTTTAAAAGCCCCTTGAAGGTATGGGCATGCGCTTTTAACAACTCAAAAAACTAAGGGAATGGAAAAGCGATTTACCATACGCATAACTTACAGCTAAAGCTTTTGCTGCTTTTTGCACCTGAGGGGAGTTCGCGCCTAAATTCTAAGTTTTAGTGCTTCTTCATTGCCGATTCCCTTTAAACGCAAGATCTTCCCTTTCATTCGCGGTTAGCCATAGATCAGAATAGGTTAAAAATATGTCTGCATTGTGCAAAGAAAATACTTCTTTCCCCTCAAGTTTTATAGAAATTTTCTTAACGATTGCCCGCCCCAGATTCTGGACAACTGTTTGGTTGGGTTGTTGTTGAAGCGAGTTCTATTTTGAAAATAAGCCGTGCAGAGCCTGGCACAATCAAATCATCCGCTCCTAGGTCTGGAAATTTTACAGTAAGAATTTGATCTGCATCAATAGTAGATGGATTATTGGGAACAGTAATATTCCGTTATTTCCCTTCACGCCATGGGGTTCTTTCAGTCTTCTATTCGGGTCAAGAATCGAGCCATATACTTGTGACATTTTTATAAAACAAAATAAAAAGTTTTAATTATTTTAAAAACATGGCGGGAATTGGAGGTGAAGAAGATTATGATATTAGTGATCTTAGAGACGCCGAAATGGATGAAAGGACTCCTTTGACACAGCATCGCTCGAAAGTTCTCATTGCGGCGTGAATTAACAGAAAGTACGGTTGGAGCATTTTACAAAAGTTTAGGACAAAAACCCCCCGAAGTTTTAGACCCTAATGATTTTGAACGAGATGGAATGGCCATTTGTATTTTAAAGACGAACAAGGAAAACGTTTTCAGCTTACAGATAAACGAGACCATCAAAGTTTGTAGGTTTGAGTACAATTAACAAAAGACTTAAGGGGAAAAGATCTAAATCGCCTTGGGTTCCTAAACCACCAAAATTAAAAAGGGAAACAGTTGCTAAACGTCAAAACGCGCTACAAGAACTCCCCAAAAGATAGCCAAATACAAACACGCCCCATGAAGATTTAATTCAAACAGTGGGCGGCGCAAGAAATACAGTAGCAGAACTCACTGAAGAAGAAGAAACAGCATTAAAAACTATAAATGATCCCCCCCTGCCTGCGCAAAAATACAGGCGCCTATAAGAGAATTAAAAGCCCCTTTATCGTGCTTTAAGAACCATCAGAGGGGAATTAATAAACAATTTGCAAAACTGACTGACTAAATGAGCATATAGAAAAGAAGAAAAAAAATCGCTGAGGCTAACGCCGACAACTTAAGGGGTGATGTTAAAGAAAGAATAGAACAAAGACTACATGAAAATTAAAGACGAAAGATCAGCAAGACTAGAATGTTTGTCTATTAAAACCCAAAAGAATTACAAAACTCAAGTGAACAGAATAAGAGAAAAATATCCCAAAAAATTTTTATATGAAGACACAACGCTAGCAGAAAGAATAAAACACGTTTAGAGAGCAAGGTGTCACATTAGCAAGCGTTATAACAGCCTTAGGATTTGCAATAAGTACACTGGTGATGGCTATTAACAGGCGGTGGTGGAGGGCAAAGTTCAGTGCTCCATCGCCATCTCCTGATAAAACATGGGTAAAAAACAGCTTGATCATCTTGCGAGTTTATTAAAAAGATTAGCTGGGAAAGCCTATAGACTCTTACCTGGTATATTAGGGAGTATCGTTTTGCTGGCTTTTGTCTACTGCAAGCAAAGTAGTTGGCTTTATGGCGAGCACTTATGGGCATTAGTTCTCTTTAAAAGTTGGGTTACTATTAGTAAGATAAAGACCAAGTAATCCTAGGCCAGTTAATCCAACAACAAATGCTGTCTTTTCATATTCATGGCCATCGCGAACAAAGTCCACGTCTTCAACAGTCTTTGGGCTTTGGGCCTTAGGGATTGGATGAATTAATCTTGGGTGTTTTTTTATTGTTTGTACTATTACTGGGCCAGAATTTATGTCGTTTTTCCCAACCTTCTGGTCAAAGGCCAAAGGAAAAGCCAAAAGAGACATGATGATTCAGGAGATGAGAAAAGAAGAAGACCAAAAAAGACTCCAAAAAGCAGTCCAGCAGAGCCAGCAAGGGCAATGGACAACGTGGGAGAATGCACTCCAAAGAAGTCTCACTTGGAATGACATTTGGCACATGGCCCCTCTCAGGATCAGCTTCATTCTCAGATCTGCATATGACCTTCTGCCCTCAAATGCAAACCTGGTGAAGTGGGGGAAAACAGACGATCCTGCATGCCCCCTCTGCCATGAAAAACAAACAGTGGAGCATGTTCTAAGCTCATGTAAAGTAGCCCTGGCTCAAGGAAGGTACACATGGAGGCACAACCAAGTGCTCAAAGAGATTGTACAAGTAGTCTGGGCCAGTACCAACACCACAAAAGGGAGAATCAGGACTCCAAAAGCACCCGCAACATTCTTCACGGCAGGAGGCAGCAAATCATGGCCAAGAACAACAGTGCCACTCGAAACATGCAGGCAGAGTCTGCTGGACGGGGCAGATGACTGGGAGTGCACTGCAGACCTCCCAGAATGGAAGAGTCACCCAGAAATCATCAGCAAGAGTGGCATGAGACCAGACATAGTAGTCCACTCTAAGTCAACCAAGCAGCTGATCATGATCGAGCTCACGGTGCCATATGAAAACAGAATGGAGGCAGCTCAAATCTACAAGACTGAAAAGTATGCTGATCTGGCAAACAGCCTGAGGAGAGAAGGCTATCAGGTCAAAGTCCTCACTGCAGAAATTGGAGCTAGGGGATTTGTAGGAACGTCTGCATACAGCCTCATGAAACAGCTCTCAGTTGCAGGGAAGGAAAAAACCAGAGCCCTGAAAGCAATGGCAGAAGCGGCAGAGAGGTGTTCAAGCTGGATCTGGTCAAGGAGGAACAAAAGTGAACTTCATAAGGCTTAATTTCCCTACAAATATCAGGTGTCCCTGTGGCTCAGTGGTTAAAGCGCGAGTCATTAAGTGGAAAAATGAGCATCTCCAGAGGGTATTGGATTCGAATCCCAGCCATGGCTCGTCCCAAGATGGGAAACGAAAAAAGGGGCAGCAGAGGGACATCCGGAGTCATGAACCGGGTGTGGCCCAACCCCCCTAGAGTGTCAGGAGATAAGGGCCGAAACACTTGCTTGAAGGGGGCTTCTCTTCTGAGGACTCTCTGCTGCCACGCTCTCCACGAGTTTCTTTCTACTATTGGGTGTTTTTTTATTGTTTGTACTATTACTGGGCCAGAATTTATGTCGTTTTTCCCAACCTTCTGTTCATTGCCTGCTATAATAATTTCATTGTTGTAGTTTATTATTGTTCCTACCTGGAGTCTAAGGTCAGAAGGCAGCATGTATAACCCAGTGCCCACAGCAAAGTCTACTTTCGATCTTGCGTATTGTAAAACATTTTGGTACCTTTTTATACTTGAATCTAAATCAACTGTAGAATTAATGGCGTCCTCTAAATTTGCTAAGTATTGTTTTTGTGCATCAAAGCCAGTAGAAGAATTAGTTATGCTCGACCTTGTCTGTGCTTGCGAACCTAGCAAACACCAAACGTAAGTACGAATAGAGTCGTTTATTCGTACTATTCCCGCTTTAGTTAGGCCCTTAGAAGTGTCTAAGATAAATGTTGTCCATGCTGTTTTATGCTCTTGCTCTATGGACCCAAGGTGAACGCCTGTGCCTGAAGAGAAAGACGTGTAAGGAGGATTCCAGTCATAGTTATACTTTCTGTGCACGCCCCACAAATAAGGGGTGCCTAAGCCATGATTAAGATCTGACTTTTGTCTAAAGTCTGTCTTAACATTAATATTGAATTCGTTACAGATCCTTTCAAAAGCCTTCATGTCTATTTGGTTGCTGAATGGATTAAACGGTTTCTCATTTGGTAATGGCGCTTGCAGTTCAGTCAAAATACGTCTGAAGGTGTAATAAAAATGAAATCTGTACACTGACCTCACCAAAGGATCAGGATGATTTAAATGATCAGCATACGACACTCCACACCCAGTTGATGCACAAAACACAGCAAAGTTTAACTGGTTCTGATAAAACTGCATCGGATGACTGAACCACACTTTCGCGATGTAGTCTTTTTTAATAGGGGGGTTAAGATATCTGCTTAATGGAGTACTCACCTTTTTATGAAAAGTGACAGTCTGGGTCACAGAAATGCCAAGAGTATCAGTTGCTATATTTTTAAGATTGTAGTGTGGCCCCACAGAATATTTTGCATCAGTATTATATTTGAATGCACTCATTTTTATTTCGTTTAAAAAAATGTTTGTAACAATAACAACTCAAGACCGCCCTTCGTTTTTAGAACATGCTATTGATAACAATTGCGGAAGCAGAATGGTTGCGCTTCATGAAATTTTTACAAAGTCGTATGGTTTAATATAAGCGAAACCAAGAAGAAGAATAAGATTAGAAAATATGACACGGAAAGAAGCTTAATTGACCAGGTAACAATACCTGATGGTTATTACGGGTTTTGCTCACTAAAAGAAGCATTGAGTAACTTTGGCATCGCTCTCAAACTTAACACTGCAAATCTAAAAACAATATTAACATTCAAACCTGAAGAAGCAAGTTACTTTTTTGATAAAGAGCTAGCTAAAATGTTAGGCTTTGCAACTGGCAGACAAGACGCTCAAAGATTTATTGTTACACCAGACAAAACTACTTATGAGGGGGAAAGTCCGCTCGATCTTGCAGTACATTCATTACTCTATGTTCATTTGGATGAGCTGAGCACTGATGAAAACTTATATGATGGAAGGCCCTCAACTGTTTTAAGAGCTCTTCCGTCAGGGAAAGCTGCATATTGCGATTATGAAATTATACAATTCCCTAATTTACAGTTTAAAAGATTAGTTTGTGGAGGGTCGGATCATTTAATATAAAAATTGCAGACAAAGCAGGGAAAGTTGTAAAATGTGATAACCTGCACATTGTTTTGGAAATAAAATAATTAGTTGTACTAAAAAATAATGTCGGCGGGGCCAGATGAACCGGGAGTTACATTAGCGCCTGTGAGGTGTATAACTTTAGAATTAAAAGACCTTGCAGACGTTGTGGACTTTGAACAGAATGGTGAAATAGGCGTTTTGTATGGTTTTGAGTACACTAAAGATGGCGATTATAAACGCAAAGAGGTTGGCGACAACAAAAAGTTTCCTAAACTAGAACAACTGCGCAATCTAGAAGCAAATAATGTTGGCCAGTATGAATATAAAATAGTTCGAAAACCTGACCTCAAATGGCACTTAGAACCATATTTAGAATGGGACATAAATTTGAATTCATAAGCCCATTTACATTTTTTGGCCGTCAAAAAAGTTTCAGAAAAGCATTCAACTCTGGCCCTTTACATGTAAGTCTTATGCCGGACGACAATAGTCGAAAGAGATTGAAATAAAGCCGTATGAGAATAAACAGTACATCCTCCACAGAAGAGAAACGGTTTTAAAGGATGCTTCTACAAAATTACAGTTCATTCCACAAATGAAATTAGGAGATGCGTTCACAATGATATTTGAAATTTCTGTCTTAAAAGATGTGAAGAGGAATGGGGCTGTGGCGTTAGTGACGTCCTTCTAAAAGGAATTCTAATTAGCTGGCAAAACTTAGACGTTGAAAAACTTAAAGTTACTGTCGTCATTCTTCACAATGGTGAGGATATTAAGGTCATAACAACAAGCAACAAAATCAATATTAGTCTAAATAGAAACAATCTTACAGAACTAAATTGGATTAATCTTACACATTTAGACCTTATAGGATTTTATTATACTGAACAAGTTTTGACAGAGAGCATGATAAAAACAATAACTGGATTAGATTAAATTCTATTATAAAACTATGGAGCAGTTAAACTTTATGACAAAAACCCCTCATTGTTCATTAATTTGTGGACAAACTGGTTGTGGAAAAACAATATTTATCCTCAACCTGTTACAAACAGTTTATCGTTATAGTTTTGATCATA
>CM031625.1:16683761-16686261 GCA_018398815.1 Conus ventricosus | reverse complement strand
CTCACTCTCTCTCTCTCTCTCTCTCTCTCTCTCTCTCTCTCTCTCTCTCTCTCTCTCTCTCTCTCTCTCTCTCCCCTTCCACTGTATTGTGAGAAGCGTAATTTCCAGGTGGAAACAAACTGGCAGTATGGTAGACATTGTGGACACTGTCCAGTACTCCCTTCTATAGTGATGTGGCTTAGGAATCATTATTATTTCTTGGAATAACACTTAAGCTGCTTTCTTTTGATGAATACATTTTGCCATAGCAAACAGGTTGTTTATATTAGTTTTCAGACACATCATTTTCACGTTTGTGGATCAGAACATTATACTGGATGAAAATGCCTGTGACAGAAAGCACTATAAACTCCATGTCCAAAAATTAATGTTAAACATCTAGTTTCCGACATATAGGTCATGTATGCTTTTATTTTCTGTTCAGGTGACGGATGAATGGAGGGAAGCGTGTGTAGACAGTAATAGACAACCAGGCAGTGTATAGGGCAGGACAAAGGATGGGCGTGGTCTCTTTTACCATTTCATGGAACTAAAACACTACATAACAAATGGCTGTGTTTTTTTTTCTTTTCCTTTCTTTTTCTCCCCTTGTTGTCACCAGGTGGCAAAGAACAGGTTGCAAATGAAGGAGACAGTGTGCTGGATTTGCTGTTCTTGACTGATTGTCTTCTCTTTTCCTCCTGACAGACGATTTGCTGTTCTTGACTGATTGTCTTCTCTTTTCCTCCTGACAGACGATTTGCTGTTCTTGACTGATTGTCTTCTCTTTTCCTCCTGACAGACGATTTGCTGTTCTTGACTGATTGTCTTCTCTTTTCCTCCTGACAGACGATTTGCTGTTCTTGACTGATTGTCTTCTCTTTTCCTCCTGACAGACGATTTGCTGTTCTTGACTGATTGTCTTCTCTTTTCCTCCTGACAGACGATTTGCTGTTCTTGACTGATTGTCTTCTCTTTTCCTCCTGACAGACGCGGGAATCCACCAATAGGGACCCTGTAAGCTGCCTCTCTCCATAAGGATCACGTGTTACGTTCTGTTGCCAACACGATAGGGTAATTTCTCGTCAGTGCCTCATATATAATGTATTAAAATTGACAATTTCAGTCTGATTGAAGCCTGATATTATTTATTGGCTCCTCCATATATGCTATACTTTGTTGATAAGCAGATATTGGTAAATTACTAGCGCTAAAAGTGACACTGTTCACCGCTCCCTGTCATACTTTTTGAAATTAGAAGCAAACATCGATTGCCATGTGTTGGCACTTGTCACACTGTCACTTTTGCACACGCGCATTCATGACAGCATTTACTCCATACGCACACGCAATCTCTCCAATCAACCAAAAGGCGCACTACCGAATGTTTTTTCTTCTCCCCCTCTCCTTCGGGAAAACACTTTACTAAATCACATCAACACGTTATCAACAAATTTTATACATGAAGCTCTCTTTCCACTGAGAGGCAAACTAACTCACTCAAGACTTCATAAAGTCACGGCTTCACACAACATTGGCCCACAAACTTCAGACCAGGAAAATAAATGATTCTCTCACTCTTTGATGCTATGCCTGCATCCGAATTACGTCTCGCCTTATCCTTTCAGGATTCCCTGTCTCTCTCAGACATCTTCTCGCCCCCTCGATTTCTCCCGTCCTGGAGATATGACTTCCGATTCCTCTCCCTCGACTCTTCTTGTCACTGGAGAGATGAGTTCCAACTCCTCTCCCTCGTCTCCTCCTGTCCCTGGAGAGATGACGAGTTCCCCACTCCTCTCCCTGGAGTCCTTAATTCCTGGGCTGCCTACCGGTGTGTTCCTCACACCATGGCCATCTTCAACCACCTCACGGGGTGAAAGGTGAAGGGTGAAGGGCGAAAGGTAAAAGGGTGAAGGGCTGAAACACGAATAAGGTTCGTGTAAGTAACCTTCTTAATTCAACATATGAATTCTTTCTTTCTCTTTTCCTTAAGTTTTCCCTGTAGCTTTCCCCAACTATCTATCGCTCACCTGGTAATGACTGGTCAGCAGCGAGGACCAACGTCCTGACAGGTTCGAGTCTCTAGGCCATCTGCTGGGTTAAAACTAATTCTTTCTTCCCTCCTCCTAGTGAGTGCATACTCAGTGTTCAAAACACATGACCAGCACCTTACCATACCAGCCCTTGTTAAACTATCACTCAGTGGTCACTTTCACCCAATGACCACCCTTGTTTCTTTACTGAGTCATACTCACAATTATTTGGGGACGCCCGCTACACTAGTCAAGCCACATGAATATCCTTCCTTTCTAGTAGTGGCATGGGGAAATGATTCATATCACTAACTACATGTGATGGAGCGTCACATGCCTTGATGTGAGGCTACGTCACATGACACCCCCATCCTGGGATGAAAAAATTTTCTCCAGAAAAAATTTTTTAAGGATATACAACTTCACATTAACACATCTTCAGCCATGAATCTCAAAATGTAACATCCACATTCACAAAACAACGTATA
>CM031625.1:16643466-16682761 GCA_018398815.1 Conus ventricosus | reverse complement strand
TTGACGTTCAATTTGCAATATTATTTTGAAAAAGTTGCTTTCTAATTTGGATGAAAATTACATCAATAATAAAACATTTTGTAACGGTTCTTTAGCACTGAGTTTGCATTGCATTTGCTATATGAAAAAGTGCCTTTGGAAAACATTTATATTGGAAAAATTATAATATGTCCATGGTAACTGCACAGACATTTTTATAACTGCAATACATATTTTTTTATTTTTAGATACAGTTGCAGTTGTCATTAAGCCTGACTAATTTGGCACAAGCTACGCGAAAGGATACCAAGCACTGTGGCCGATAAAATGTTCAAATTATTGATGTTGGGTTTCTCCATTTTGTCTGTCTGAAATGTGTGCATTTTTTGAAAAAGACCCCTATACGGAAAGCATGGTAGACTCCACGACGGACATTCAGCTGTTAAGGAAAATCCCTACTTGAAAAGCATGCGTGATAGAACTGTACAGGGTCGACAAATGCTATAAATCTGAGCCTCATACGGCGAAGGTAAATACATACAAGTATACAGGAACACACACACACCACACACACCGCACGCACGCACGCACTCACACACACACACACACACACACACACACACACACACACACACTTTAAGTGGTTTGTTATTGCAGATAATTTAAATGGTTTATTATTGTGAAGGTAAAAAATTTGTCCTTTCTGGTTTTTTGGGTTTAAAAATTTTTTTAAATGGTTTATTATTGTGAAAGGTAAAAGAATTTGTCCTTTCTGTTTTTTTTTTTTTTTTTTTTTTTCTTTGACAGACGATGGAGTGCTTCATCTGCGGAAAGAAACATCCTCATTAATGAAGTCCTCAAGAATAGCAGGTCTTCGAGATGCCAGTCGTCAACGAGAAGATGGCTTATTTGAGAAGCTTGTAGAAGGTGCTGATCATTTTATGTGCCATAGAAACTGTATACAAACTACTGTTCCAAAGACCACATTCAAAGACTTCTAAGAAAACGACAAGCAGAAGAAATTACTGAGACTGATGTAAAGAAATTACGTGGGGGATGCGTGGCACTGAAGTTAGTTTTAGTTTCAGAGAACATTGTTTCTTTTGTAGTCAAAACTGTGATGTAAATGTTGACAAAAAACATCCCAGCCGATGGCGAAAGGCATACCTGTGTCGAACAGGAACTGAAGCCTGGAAGAAGACGTCGAAATCAGAAATTCTCAAGCGTTGTAAAGAAAGAGGTGAGTGGAGCAAGGAAGTTGAATTTCGGATCAGCTCAGTTCTCAGTGATCTACACGCTGAGGATGGAAGGTACCACAAGGACTGCTATTCCAAGTTTTACTCCAATCCACCATCCAAGTCTACATCTGATGATGATGACAGGGAACTACAACAACTGCTGAATCATATGCTTGCTGACAAAGCACAAAGCACGCATGTGGAACAGTGTTGAGTTATTTGACTTCTACCTTGGACTAGGAGGCACCAGGTATTCACGAAGATCCCTCATGAACATTGTCCACGAAAAACTCTTTCCGGATCTGCTCATCTTGTCATCACCTGGCGTTGCATCTATTCTTGTGTTCAGGAGCAGAGCTTCAAAAGACATGCAGATTATGGATGATGGAGAGAATGACTGTATTTCACAAGCCATTTCATGCATAGCTGAATCTATAGAGGTGAATGTCCAAAGCAAGATCCTAATAAATACAAGACACGTGCTTCAGAGAAACAAATTCTGAGTGAATGCAGTCCCACTTTGCTTGCATTGCTTGTAGCAATATCAGATAAATTTGATTCAACATTGCCAGCCGCCATGGTTGGTCATATCATCGCAAATGCTGTCACTGGTCAGGCGACAAGTCTTCAGCTCGGAATAGGTGTTCTTCTGAACAGGCATCGAAAGGTGATAGACGAGCTGCACGCGTATGGAGTGACTTCAAGTTATGATGAACTCGGAGGTTCCAAATTTCAGCTGCAACTGCAATGGCATCGGCGCAACAGCATATATCTCAGTTTGATACTGATAAAGGTTTGGTGCAGGTTGTTGCTGACAATTTTGATGCCCAGATTTCATCACAGAATGGACAGAAGTCAACCCATGGATTAGCAATGATTATCACCCAAGCAAACCATGAGAAGCCCAAACAGTTGAATGACACCATGGAAATACCATCTATCAAACGCCTCTAAGTGCATGAGTTGAAAGCAGAGAATTTGAATCTTGGAGAAATTGAAGTGCAGAGATATGAGGGAGGAAGGAAGCCTTCCATGCCAAAAGAGCACAGTGTGAAGTCTGTGGCATCTTTGGCGTTTCTAGCCAGACTACAGGTTTCCCTGAATCGAGTGGCCAAAGAAGATCTTGCCTTTTTCAAAGCTATCATCAGTGATGGCCATTGTCCAGAGTATGGGGGATACAACACACAACAGGCTCGGACAAACAATCTGCAGCCAGGGGCAAAAACATCCCTCATGTACACACCCTTCTTGGACATGCCGCCAGCTGAATCAGATACGATGAAAAACTGCCATGGTGGAAGGACAACGTCCTTCACCTTGGCTGGCCAGAAATGGACTGTGTTCACCAATGACCAGCAACTGTACCAGGTAGCTGTACACATTACGTGGGATGACAAAGAGCTTTTCAAGGACTTCATTCCCAGGCTAGGAGGAATGCACATGCTGATGAGTTTCATTGGCTGCATTGGCAATCTCATGGGGGGCAGTGGCTTGGAACAAATTCTGGAAACAACATTTGCTGAGTGCCAAAGCTGCTTTCAGGAAAGAAGTATCCACAGAATGTCAGGGCCCTCAGTTCGTTGTTGAAGAGTTGTTGAGGCCTCTGTTGCTCTCCAGTTCAGACATCAACACAGTGGCAGATCTGACGAAAGTCCTGGCCAAACTCAGTGCTGGTAGCAAGACAACAAACTCTGGGTACAATGCCTCATCGAAGCAGTGTTCCTCATCATGGCATTTGTCAGAGCGGAGAGGGAGGCTGACTGGCCACTTCATTTGTTTGCAGTGGAGAAAATGATACTGTACTTTTTGCAGCTGGTCACTTCAACTATGCACATTATGGGCTGTACTACTGCGTTCCATGCAGCGTCTGCATCCTGACCTGGCAAAGAAGTTCATGGCTGGAGAGCATGTCATGCGTCATGAAGGAGGACTGTGGAATGGCATATGGTCTGACCTCTTCATCGAGACGACCTACGGCCATGGACCATCTGGGATCATTGGATCAACACTGAATGAGTCGACACTGGCTGTTTGGGCATACTCACACAGCACGATGACACAAATCATTCATGATCTGCAGGAAATGAAAGAAGGGAAAGAATGCCAGACAACTGTTGACTCCCACAAAGAAGAAAAGAACACTCGTTTGAAAGAAGATACTGAAGACAGACAAAAGATCAGAGAGACGCTGTCAACTTGTGTTGATGTTTTTTATATCAGCAAACACCCAGAAAATGGTATCATCAACGTCTCCTCAGGCAACATTGTAGATGGGCCCTCCCTAAACGTTCATGATGCAGTTGAAATTGGAGCCGCGCAAAGCCGAGATTTTGAAACTCAGTGGCCCTCTGGTTTTTACATGAAGCTGAAACGATGCATCAAGACGATGACTTCAGTGACAAAGAAAACTCCAAAGGACCAGACTGGAAAACCACAGATGGACATAGAGTTCATTTATGCCCGTGTTCTTGGAATCATGGCCTCAACGAAAGACAACATTTCACTGGAGACTCTCTTTTCTCACGAGTTGGCACCTCATCCAACTGCCCTTTTTGACATCAATGTGATATGCGCACAACTCCCAAATCTGTTTTGAAGAACAAACTGCATGTTTCATATAGAACACACAGACTGGATCCTCCAGATGTTGTCATCCTTGACGCGTGTGCTGTATTGTGGACAGTTTCATGGCCTGGCCAGCCAGCGAAAGTTTCAGATTTCATAAGTGCAGCTGTAGCTACCATTCTTCGGTACTCTGAGACTGCTACACAAGTTCTACATGTGGTGTTTGACCGCTATCACCAGCTGAGTACCAAGTCATGCTGTCGTACTGGACGACAGAAAGGATTCAGCCGATCTACACCCTCTGTGAAAGCACACCACTTCCAAAGCAGGCATTGGTCTTGAATGTAACAGTCAACAAACTGCAAGTCATCCAAATGATTGCAGACAGACTGAGAGCTATGGAACCACTGAAAGGGAAGCAAATCATCATTACTGGGCCAGATCTGCATCCAGTTTGCATAGGGGTTGGTCCGTTACAAACAGCTGTCCACCACGAGGAAGCTGATGTGTTGATGGCATACCACATGATTTCAAGAGGCAACAAATGGACACAAATCCATCAGAGTCATTTCTGATGACACTGACGTCTTGGTCATCCTTGCTCATCATCTGCATTCCAGAACCCAATGATTTACCTGAAGACCTTCTTCTTACCATGGAGTCATGTATTTCAAGCAAGTCCATCATCAATGTGGGTGAAGTTGTCAGAACACATACAAAAATCATGCCAAACCTTCTCTGTGCTCATGCCCTCACTGGTTGTGACACCGTCTCTTCCTTCTCTGGTGTTGGCAAGTTAACTGTTCTGAAGAAGCTTGTGTCATTCAGTGGATCCATGAGACTTGGGGATTGACTGCAAAGAAGGAGGAAATCATTCAGCCATGTTTGAACTTCGTTTCTATGCTCTACAACCGTGAGCAAGGAACAGATGTTGCTACCATGCGCGCAGAGATCTTTAGACAAAAGATCAAAGGGAAACGCTACATTGCTCCAAGCTGAGCAGTCTTCCGCCAACCCCGACCAGCTTGGAAGCACACTGCTTACGAGCCCATTACCAAGTGGCCCTGCGGAAAGCAGCAGGACTTCCAACAACGCCAGACATCAGTCCTCTGAACTGTGGCTGAGAACTGTGTGGATCATCACTCACTCCACAGTATGGATTGCAAATGCAACTACCTGCACCGGATGAGGTCCTCAATCTTATCAGCTGCACGTGCAAGACTGGCTGCAGCACAAGCATGTGCACCTGCAGCAGGTTAGCACTCACCTGCACAGTATTCTGCAAGTGCAAAGGAGACTTTGTGTGCAAAAATCCCATGACAGTTGCCATTGGAAACCCAGAAAGTGATGATGCGGAACAAATCTAAGCGGGCATTCAACTGGTATTGGACACATGATCAACGTGGTTTCTGTATGTATTTGATTAATTTCTAAGCATGAAGTCATTATATGTTTAATGCTACAATTCCTGAAAGAAAGAACGCTTGCCTTTCGTTTCTTTTCACATAGTTTTCATTTTGATTGTCTGTTTCTTGACTTTACTCTGCATGCCATTCATGATCATAAAAAATGCATGTTTTTTTAAAATCTTATATAACCATATAGAAATGCAAAAATCGCATAAATTCTACCAAAACAGCATAACATTAAGATAAACAGAATGCTTCCAGCACATTTCTCAATTTTCTTGCGAAAAAGAAATGTTAGATACGAAATTACGGGTCATATATCCTGTACATTTGAAATTTTCTAATCCGTTGGCGGCCATCTTGGATTTTACGCAATAACTCAAAATGCCCAACATTTACAACTTGGCCTCCGACGGATTTGGACTCAGCACCCCAAAATCATGTTAAATCAGCAAAAAAAAACTAATATATATGTCAAAACAAGGTATTCCTATTTTCGCCTGGACTAAAACTATGTCCCCTTCCCCCCTTAATACTTTTCAAACGGAAAAGAATAACTGATGCTTTGGCAGAGGGGGCACCACCAGGAAGCCAGGTAATCTGAAATAAATCGGGATGGATGGAAAGACACACGTTCGTATGGTGGCGGCAGCATTTCATCACCTGCACAAAGCCAACACCTCAGAAGCCTGTCATTCCCATAGCAGATGGCCGTAACACTCACATGTACAAAATGTTAAAGCAATCGACTTGGAAAGACAACATGATGTCATCATGATTTCACTACCACCACACTCCATACACCGATGCAGCCACTAGATGTGTTCTTCAGGTCCCTCAAGCTCTACTATAACCAAGCAGTTGAAAAATGCTGAGAACAAACCCTGGGAGAAAAGTGACCATATAATAATGTGAGCATACTGTTTGCTGCAGTGTACACCAAAGCTGCAACACTGGCGACAGCAGTGAATAGCTTTGAACGCTGTGGAATCTATCCCTGTTCCAGATACGTCTTTGAGGAGCATGATTTCTTGCCATCCACTCTCTCCCTACCAGTGTTTTCTCCTTCACCTTCAGCTGATGTGGGTACACTGTCTTCACCACAGCCACCTATTCCGCCACCTCCAGCGAGACGAGACAGGGGCAGCTTGCCACCACCCTGTGCTACCAAGACCATTCCCACCTCCTTTACCACCACGATCTTCAAGGCTTTGCGTTAGTCCAGAGACACCTCAGTTGCAGAAAGACACGGTCCCATTCCCACCAGACCTGAAACAGAAAACAACTGGACACTCATCAATTCTATCCGAAGCATCTCCCACGACCAGCAATTGCAGAATCTATGAGGAATAGAAACTGCCTTCCTGTGGACATTCTGTTACCAATGAAAGAAAAAACCCTGGCTGACAAACTAAGGGCTGAGGTAAAGCTTGTGTCACACCAAAGTAGTTCTTAAAACGTCCTACTCCGTCCTAAAAAATATAGTAAAGCGTGCTGTGGTTGGGTGAAACGTGTAACTTTGGTCAAATTATGTCTAAAATACAATGCTGGTTCATTCATAAACAGTCCTCAAACGGCCATTTCGTCTTTATCCCGTCCACTGTCCGTTGATATCACATTCAGAAAAGGTAAAACTGCCCGTTCACCTCATGCGGACAACGTTTCCAAGCAGTCCAAGCCCGTCCGTACTCAGTTCAAACCCGTTCTGAACTAGTTCCACCTGGTTTCCAACACGTCCATACTCATTCTAACTAGTTCTTAACTCGACCACCTCGCTCCACATAGTTCGCCTCGTTCTTACCACGTCCTCATCTCGTCCCTAATGCGAGCAGAACGTAACTGCAACTGCGTCCGGGCCCGACTGCTATAAATACCCAGTGCGTTGTAACCAGTCCTCATTCGCGTTTGCCACTTCAAGCTGCACACATCGATATAGCATGTCAACGACAGTTTCGACCATCTTTGATCATCATGCCTCCAAAGAGGAGAGGATCCAGTGAGACAGGCCATATAAAAGCAGCCAGTACTAACTCCCCAAGATCCACAATCTCCACTGAGGCCCATGCAGATCCCCCCAAAGTGCAGAGCTTTCTGAGGATGCCCCTGAGATTGGATTCAAGAGAGGGAGAGACCTGTATCCCCTGAACCATCTCATGCCCCCCCCCCCCCCCCCCCCCCCCCCCCCCCCCCCCCCCCGTCAGAGGGACATATGTCTGAGGAAGATACAGAACAGAATCAGAAGGCCAGGAAGAAGAAAGCCAAGACCCACACCCATCTCACCATAGACCAACGAGAAGTCCTGTACAACAAGAACCTTAAACGGTATATGGACACAAAGAAAAAGGCCTTCCTGTGGCAGCAGCAAGCAGAGGATAAGATAAGATAATGTTGCTTATAGCCCAGCCGACCGCAAAGGGCCACATCAGGGCTGTCACCACGTTAAAATCAACTCACAAGTCATTTTTTTTTTAAAATAAAAAAAAAAACCTTTCACACATCTCTTTAAATGACATCTTCTAGAAACGCACCAGAAACTTCGTTAAAAATCTTTCTTCCGTAAAATCTTAAATCAGGTGAAAAATGTTAATCTCTCTCAAAAACTCAAGGATCACGTCAGGCGGGACATCCCTGAACAAGCAAGCAGAGGTGATGGGTGTGAACGCTGATGAGCTGAAGATATGGTATAGCAGCCTGAGGACCCGCTTTACCAAGCTGAATAAAAAGAAGTCCGGTGATGGTGCTCCTGACCACTCAGAAAGAGACCAGTGGGTGCTGGACAACTTCTCATTTCTGGCCCCCTTCACGTATGAAGTGAAGAAAATGACACTCGTAAGTGTAAGTGCATCTTGCAATTACAACATTAATTTAAAGCAATATGTGCTATGTACAGTGCTGTACATGTACTGTTTTTCTTATAGCAGCTGCATCATGCACTAAAATGTGGTAGTTTTAAAACTAAACTGTATAAGCAGCATGTACTTAGCATGTTATACACATGATAATCATTCTACGCCACAGTTGTTGAGGTGAGCTGAATTAATAATAATGAAGACAATAACAACAAAAGAGAAAGAGCATGCGCATGCACGCACACACACGCACACAAAGGCATACACACACACAAAATCTGAACGCACACACACTATATATATATATATATAATATAAAATTATACTCACCTTATCGTTTCTCTTTCACACACACACACGCATCCAAGCACATGCACGCATGCATGCGCATGCACATGCACACATAGACATATATATGTACACATAAGCAGTTGCAGCTGTAAACATCATATGCCCCATCACGCACGCACATGCAGTGATAGGCACACATGACATACACACGCACACATACATGGCATGCAAACACAGGACACACACACACACACACACACACACACACACACACACACACACACACACAAATCAGAAATATTACATTATTACATGACAACATTGATTTTATATGGTTTGCTCCCGGACATTTTCCAGATGAAAAAAAAAATGGGGCAGCCTTTTTTTTTCACTAAAATTCCAGTGTGAGATTCAGAACATGTATACATAATATTATTTGTCAGCCTTTTCTTTTTAAGTCTAAGTGATCTTTACTCTAAAATAGTTTTCTCTCTCTCTCTCTCTCTGTGTGTGTGTGTGTGTGTGTGTGTGTGTGTGTGTGTGTGTGTGTGTGTTTCAGCGTTTTGATGTCTGAACAAGCGCCTACAGTCTGACAGTAGCAGAGTTCACACAGTCAAGAGACATTGAGCAGCTGCTCGGAACCTCCTGAACTGTTTTGTGAAGCCCAGTGCCATGCATGGCCTTTTGATGGATGTGGACTTCAAGCAGAGCTACAACATCAGGACCAACAAAGAACTCACAGTGGGTTCCAGGGCTACTTCACACATTGAGGATGGACTGGATCCCAAGGAGAAGGAGGCTTTCTTCACAAATGTCAAGATGTTTTACAAGACAGCCTGTCAATACATCATTGACAACCTCAACACCTGCAAAGATGACTCTGTTCCGGAGAAGGTGGACGTCTGGAGGCATGCACAGGTGGCAAATGTTCGTGAGCAGGCATCTGCGAAATGGTCCAGTGTCAGGTACTTCCTTAAACGCTTTCCACCTGTCTTACCAGCTTCATGTACCATTGATACTGTTGAAGAACAGTTCAACGACTACCAAACCTGCCAGCCTCTGCCAGCCAACGTGCTAGAGATGACAGAAGCAGAAGAACAGTGGGCAGAGATGGTCACAGTGACAGATCACAACGGATCCCTGAGATTTGATTTGCTGTCTCGTGTCATGCTGGGGATTCTACTCATCCCTGTGTCAAATTCAGCCTGTGAAAGGATCTTTTCTCTAGTGAGAAAAATAAAACTGATTTCAGGGGCACAATGGGAAATCAGACTTTGAACGCTCTGATCTCTCTCAAGTCCAAGTCAACAGAGCCATGTTACAGCACACATCTTTCCGAGTCCCTCTTGAAGAAGTGCAAGAGCGCTACTGCAGAGTCTTGAAGAAGCCAGCTCCTGCCACCGTCACATCTGCAGAAGCTTCTGAAGACCCTGATTCGACAACTGCTCCTGCACCCAAAGACTGAACTGACTGAATCTGTGTACATAGTGTAAATATCAAATCCTTTTTTTTTTCTATTAGTGTCAGTAGGGATAATAGTGGATATCACAACTGGAAGGCTGTCTTGGTGAGTAAATTGTATTGATTTTGTGTGTGGTGTGTGTGTGTGTGTTGTGTGTGTGTGTGTGTGTGTGTGTGAAGTCACTTACTTCACACAAAATTTTGCCTAACATGACCAAATTTTACAATTTTGTACATGAAACTTCATGCTTGAAACAATGTAATTTAGTGTCTAGAATGCACCAGATTGCACCATTTTGCTTCCTTTTTGTAAAATTTTTCTGGGGGGGCATACCCCCAGACCCCCCTAGCAGGCTAGGCGCTTCGCGCCGTCGATGGTCACGCATCAGATTATCTGACATAATACTGACAAAATTTGCTCTGGATTGGCACCTCTGATGATTTATTCATATTGTTGCACAATATAACTATGACTGATTTTTAATGTTGCATACTGTACTTATGTTTTTTTCTTATTGTTGCAGCTCAATTCCATGTTACTTCCATCATCAGCTACAACTCCCGACCCCATAGATGATGATGACTTCATCCCTCCCTCTGACAGTCAACAGCAGCAGTTTCCCAGCTCAACAACAGCCTCCACCAACATCTCTAGGTCCTCCACACCATTTGCCTCTGCCATCAGCGGCAAGATGGACCTATTCATGGAGATGCAGAATCGTCTCATGCAGCAGATGGTCAGGCCCGACACAGACCGGATGAAGGAGGCATTCATAGAGTACATCAGGGAGTCTGTGGGAGAGACATAATGAAGACTGTGCTTTAACCTTTCCCTTACGTCGCCTAAAATTTTGCGCACTGTACATCGTGGGTCCGCATGGACCCATGCTTTTAGTGAAGGAAAGAGGCCTTGCCGTACATCGTGGGTCCGCATGGACCCATGCTTTTTCAATGAAGGAACAAACCCTTGCCGTACGTCGTGGGTCTGCATAAGATAAGATAAGATAATGTTGCTTAATAGCCCAGCCGACCGCAGAGGCCACATCAGGGCTGTCACCACGTTAAAATCAACTCACCAGTCATTTAAAAAAAAATTTAAAAAATAAAAAAATAAAAAAAACCTTTCACACATCTCGTTAAATGACATCGTCTACAAACGAACCAAAACTTTGTTAAAAATCCTTCTTCCGTAAAATCTTAAATCAGATAAAAAATGTTAATCTCTCTCAAAACTCAAGGATCACGTCAGGCGGGACATCCCTGAACAGGATCTTCATGGACTCCGCCGTAAAATGTTTGTGTCTCACATCGTGCAAGTCCCAACACTCTAAAAGTACATGTTTCATTGTGAGTGGCGCATGACATGGAATGCACCACGGAGCTTCTTCACTCCTTAAAAGGTAAGCATGGGTAAAATACGAATGGCCGGTGTGCAGCCGGCACAGAACCGTTTCCTCTTTACGACCTCCCGATGTGGATGGGAGGAAGTCCTTAAGGTTTGGACGGATCTGAAAGAGTTTGTTGCTCGTCTGTGTGTTCCAATCCTCCTGCCAGAGGTCTCTCACATAATCGTTAATTTTGGGTTTCACATCTGAGCAGGGGATATAAGTGTTGGACAGTTTCTCTCTTGTGGCGTTCTTGGCTAAACGATCAACCATTTCGTTCCCGCCGATGCCAACATGGCCAGGAACCCAAGCAAGAGTGATGTTGTAACCGTCCGCCTTCAACTTGCTAAAAAGTTCAAAAAAAAGTAAAAGTTCTGGATGCTGAAGGTTGCGGCCAGCTATGGCCTCCAAAGCTGACAGCGAATCCGACAGAACCAGAAAGTCCCTCCTCGAAGAATGGGAGATTATCTTCAAAGCCAGTACTAGAGCAGTAAGTTCAGCAGAATAGACAGAAGCATCTGAATGAATATGTTCCAACAATATCTGAGAAGGAGCCCCAGGGCAGTAGGCTGCACAGGCCACTCCATCCTCAGACTTGGAACCGTCAGTGAAAACTTTTTGATAGGATGGGAATTTGGAACAGAGCTCAGCATACAAAGCCTTGTACGCCAGAGAGCTGGTAGACTCTTTGCGAAAAGCTGCAAGATCGAAACGAATCTCTGGTGTGAAAAAGGTCCACGGAGGTTGATCCGGAAACTTGGAAAAATCGGAAACTACTCCCAGTTCTATACCTGCATTCCGCACGTGAGGCTGCATACGAAGCCCAAACGGCGGAATACATTTCGGGTTATTTTCAAACTTACTTTGGAACGGAGGGTCAAAAACACAGTCATAGGCAGGATTCTGCGGTTCTGAGAACAGTCGGATGTAATAATTCAAAGACAGTTTCAGCCTGCGGTTGGACAACGAAGGTTCGCCCGCCTCTGCGTACAGGCTGTACACAGGGGTGGTGCGGAACGCTCCAAGACAGAGACGAAGCCCTTGATGGTGGATAGGGTCCAAAAGTTTGAGGTAAGAGGGTCTTGCGGAGCCGTAGACAGCACAACCATAGTCCAGTTTAGAACGGACCAGGGCTCTGTAGAGGTGCAACAAAGTTTTCTTATCAGCGCCCCAGTCGGTGTGTGCTACGACCCGCAGAATATTCAGTGCCTTTTGGCAAGCAGTTTTGAGGTTTTTAATATGGCTGAGAAAGTTAAGTTTTTGGTCAAAAATGACTCCCAGAAATTTGGCCTCTGTAACAGCTGGAATGGGAGATTTCCCGACGTGAAGTTCAGGATCTGGAAAAAACTGACGGAAATTATGGAAGTGAATACACGGGGTTTTTGTAGCAGAAAAGGTGAAACCGTTTTCATCCGCCCACCGATGGATTTTATCTACGCAAAGCTGGAGCCTGCGCTGGACACTCGGGTACAGGCTTCCAGTTGCGTAGACAGCAAAATCATCCACAAACAATGAGCAGTCTGAACCCTGCTGAACTGATTTCACAATGTTGTTGATCTTAATACTAAAGAGGGCAGGAGATAGTATGCTCCCCTGTGGAACACCCAACTCCTGCTCGTGGACATCAGAGAGAGTGGTCCCAAACCCCGGACCTGAAACTGTCGTTCTGCCAAAAAATTTTGAATAAAAAGCGGAAGATGACCTCGAAAACCCAGATCGTGGAGATCATGAAGTATCCCCGACTTCCAGGTGGTATCGTAGGCCTTCTCCAAGTCAAAGAAAATTGCCACTGCATGCTGTCTGTTTAAAAAAGCGTTCCTAAGTGTAGATTCCAGACGAATCAAATGGTCAACTGTACTACGATGTTTGCGGAAACCACACTGTTCTTTCGCCAAAAGGCCATCGGTTTCGAGTTTCCACATGAGCCTAGCATTGACCATTTTTTCCATCAATTTACAGGTTTTAGAGACTGACACAGAAGCTGCAGCTCCTCGAAGTTGGAATTTAGACCACGGATATTCCAATGGAATATTGTATTATCCATGGTGCAGAGGGCGAAAAGGAGAGAGATCAGGTCATCTCCTCCTCAACATCTGCTGCTAAAGCTGTAAATTTGTTGCTTAATTTCACTGGACTATCTGCAGACCTGCTGGCAGACTTGCCAACAGGTGAAGTAGGTCTGGGTTTGGGGACGGTGGAGGTTTTTTCCTCAACTCCACCATCTCCACACTAGGTTGAACTCCCTTGCCCGCACGGGCACTGGACAGAGGAGTTCGAGGGAGGGGTGCTGGTTTTTTAATCTGCCCAGCAGCAGATGTTGTAGACTGCTGGGCAGTCTGAGGGGTGGCGGATTTTTTGCCTCCACCAGGGGCAGTCACTTTGGTTTGGAAGGTGGTGGACCTGCTTCCACCAGAGCTGACAGTTTTTCCTTGCAATGTCTTCGAAAACGTAAAGTTATCAGTCTGACAGCAGACTGACCGAGTTGGAACTGTTGGAACTTTCTTTACGGCCGAAGCATACGAAGAAGCTGTCGGCGACTGACTGCCCACAACCTGCTTGCGGGCTTCAAAAAAGGAGATCTTCTTTTCTGTCTTAACCCTTTGTATTGCAGATTCCTGAATCCACAGAGGACAATTCCGTGAAGAGGAGGGATGGTCGCCACCGCAGTTTGCACAATGTGCCGGATCTTTACACGGCCCATCATGGGTTGCCTTGCAGCAAATACCACACACCTCCTGCCCAGAACAACGGTCTCTGACATGGCCAAACTTCTGGCATCGGAAGCACCTCAACGGGGACGGAACGTACAACTGAACCCGGACAATCAGGTAGCCGACTTTGATGACCGGAGGCAGCACAGGGTTGCAGAATGTCAGAAAGAGGGTGTTGGTGTCCACTCTTTCTGCACCCTTCTTTACTGTCACCCTGCGTACCTCCGTCACACCCTGGGATGCCAGCTCCGTTTTGATCTCTGCCTCTGAAACACCTGATAATTCCCTGCAGCGAATCACTCCTTTTGATGAATTTAATTGTTTGTGGGGAGTTACCCTGATCTCCCTGTCCACAAGTTTCGTTGCCTTCAGCAGCTGTTCAGATTGCTTTTGTGACTTACACTGAATAAGAAAGGAACCATTCCTCAACCTCTTGATGGACCGAGGGTCACCTGCTATACCTTGAAAGCCCTTTTGGATAGCAAAAGGGCTCAAAGCTGAAAGGGGTCTGTCTTGCTCCGTTCCTTCCATAACGAGCCAGGAAGCCCAAAAACCTGTCTTCTGTCGTACCTCCATATCCGAATCGCTGTCAGAATCGAAATCCCCTGAAATAGGGGATGCTGCCTTCCTCTTTTTTGGGGGGATGATTTTTGAAAAAGCCATATTGAGTGAATTTGTTTCATCCCTCCCTTACCCACCCACCTTGGAGTCCAACTAAGGGGCCAGGGCCAAGAAACCAATGTCTTGACCCCTTCCAGGCTTCGGGAGAGACATACGACAAGCAGAAGCAACCAACCCTATCCCCCCTGATCATGCTCAACTCCCGGGAACAGAGAGCTGAGCACTGCAGGGGTTTACTTGGCCAGCTGGGGAACTGCCCGTCTTGACCCAACCCCAAAAAGGGGAGCCGATTAGTACACCCGGGCCAAAGTGTACTCCCTGTCTAGGAGAGGTCCGAGCCAAAGTGATGTGTTGAGAGCGCTGGCCCTCTCAATCACCAGGATCTCATTCCCCTCCGACACAGGTCGCACCGCACGGCAAACGCGGCGGATCTTAAGGAGACCACAGAGAGAAAAGGAGTGTGGAAAAGAAGACTTGAAGGGAGACGAAGATAGAAAAGGGCCAAATAAGGGAGGTAGAAAACAAGAAAAGGAGAAAGGCGGGTACTCTTAGTCAGGATCCTCACCCTTAGCCTATCTGACATGGGAAGCCCTACCAGGGGCATCAACTCCTTACCACGTTACGCTTAGGCCAAACAGCATCTGCACCTCTCAGGCCTAGAAGCAGTGTGAAAAAAAACAGCCTATCTCCAAGTATTGATGCCCCCGCCAGCAAAGCCTAAGGGATCACTGGACCACGCAAACCCTCCGACCACGACAAGGTCGCAACCCCCCGGAGGGTCGTGGGTCTGCATGGACCCATGCTTTTTTATGAAGGAACAAAGCCTTGCCATACGTCGTGGGTCCGCATAGACCCGTGCTTTTTGTGAAGAAACAAAGCCTTAAGATTAAGATTAAAATTATAGTCCCGTTATTATCTCAGGACTGTCACCACGTTTCAAACTACCACATATATATGTTAAAAAAGGATTAAAAGCAAAACCTTACCCAACCCATTAAAAAAAGATTAAAAGAACAAATCCTAGGATTAAAAACCAACACGTTGAAATCACTAACTGTAATCTGCAAAAATCAATACTGGGTATAAAATATCTAACAACACCAAATTCACACACGATGAAATAAATTCACGTCTTTTAGGAAGTTAAAAATATTGTCAGGGGGAACATCACGAAAAAGAATCTTCATATTATCTCAGATACACAGGCCTGAAAGCCTCCCTGCCACAGACGCTCCCAAACCCGTTTGACCCAAGCCGCCGCCTTCTAGCCTGAGCTAGGGCATGCACGTGAACAGCCGCTTGATCGAAGTGGGCCACTTCGACCACCTGTCTAGAGGAAGTCCAGGCCAAAGAGGTGTGTTGACTTGATGCACCGCAGTCACGTGTTGACTTGAACCGCACGGCAAACACGGTGGGCCTCAAGAGGACCACAGAGAAAAGAAGAGTGTGGGAAAGAAGACTTGAAGGGGAGACAAAGATAGAAAAGAGCCAAATAAGAGAGGCAGAAAACAAGAAAAGGAGAAAGGGGGGTTACTATTAGTCAGGATCCTCACCCTTAGCCTATCTGACATGGGAGGTCCTACCAGGGGCATCAACTCCTTACCACGTTATGCTTAGGCCAGACAGCACCTTGACTTTTCAGGCCTAGAAGCATTTTCAAAACCTAACCTATCTTCAAGTATTGATGCCCCCGCCAGCAAAGCCTAAGGGATCACAGGACCGCGCAAGCCCTCTGACCACGGCAAGGTTGCAACCCCCGGAGGGACCTCCGAAGAACAAATGGCTGCAGTGGACCTGATGTCAGCTTTGACAGTGACATGTTACTTTGTGACACAAAGCAACATTTTCTTGCAAGCTCTGCAAACAAAGAGCGTTTCATCAAACTTTCAGCAAACATGCTGAGAGAAAATGGCTTTGAAGCAGTTCAAGCAGCCGGTGATGCTGACTGTATTATAGTGAAAACAGCACTGATAAAGGCTGTAGCAATGCAGACAGCAGTAGGTGGGGAAAGACACCGATCTCTTGGTTCTCCTTCTGCACCATCTAAACCAAGAACATCAGGATGTATTGTTCACATCAACCTCCAGGAAAAGTGCCAAGGTGTGGAACATCAAAAGCAGTTCAAAATGTTCTTGTGTCAGTGTGTGCCAAAATATCCTTTTTGTGCATGCCATCGGAGGCTGCGATAAAACCATTCATGCCGGCTTCTCCATTGGCAAGTCTCTTCCACTCAGGAAACTTCAATATGTGGTCCCTTTTAAGAAAGAAGAACTTGCTGAGGTGTTCTCTTTCCCAAGCAGCAGCAAATACAAAATCATTGACATGGAGAAAAAAGCATTGGTCTCATTCTATTGGTGGTAAAACAGATGACCAGTTTGAACACATTGGTGTCACACTGTCCACTCTTGCATACGGCTTCATGACTGCATTTACATTCCCATACGCACAGCAATTTTCCAAATAACCCAAAGGAGCCACTACCGAATGATTTTCTCTCACCTCTCCTTCAGGGGGAAAACACTTTACTAATCACAACAACAACTTGTAAACAGGAATTTACACTCTGTATCTATCTCCGCACTGAGGAGACAAATAAATCCGCACACATGTATCTCTCCAACACGGAGAGAGACAAATAAATTTCCCACATGTATCTCTTCTTTACATTGAGAGATAAAAATAGTCTTCACACCTTGTAATCTTCTTTACACTGAGAGATAATATAATCTTCACATTTGTATTCTCTTTACACTGAGAGATAAAATAATCTGTCGCATTCTATAAAGCTATGGCTTCACAATTCGTTTATCCAAAATATCCAGACCAGGGAGATTACATCTACTCCGTAATCACTGAGGGACCTGCCTGCTCAAGTAAAAAGCTTCCCTGCTTTTCTCAATTCCCTGTTCTCTCTCTGAGACTATATACTGCCCCCGCGATCTCTCTGTCCTGAGAGTTTCGTGTCTGTCTTCATCTTCCGCGAACTTCCTCTGTCTTTGCGAAAAATGACGAGCTTCAACTCCTCTCTGGAGTTGGGACTGGATGGGGCTGAAACTACGGTGTATTTCCCCCACCCATGGCCATCTTCAACCACTCCTCACGGGGTGAAAGATGAAGGGATGAAGGGGCGAAGGGTCGGTAAAGGGTGAGGTTGAAGGGGCTGAAACACTGAATAAGGTTCGTTGAAAGTAACTGCTTCTCAATTCATATATGCATTCTTTCTCTCTTTTTAATTTTTTCCCCCTGTAGCTTTCCCAAAACTATCTATCGCTCACCTGGTAATGATGGTCAGCAACGAGGACCACGTCCTGACAGGTTCGAGTCTCTAGGCCATCTGTGGGTTTTAAAAATGGACTTTTCCTCCCTTCTCCTAGTGAGTGCATACTCAGTGTCAAAACACCCCCTGACCAGCACCTTAACCTTACAGCCCTTGTTAACTCTCACTCAGTGGTCACTTTCTCACCCTATGACCCATTTCGATTCTTGAATGAGTCATACTCAATTTTTTTGGGGGACGCCCCGCTACACTTGTCAAGCCACATGGAATATTCTTCTTTATTGAGGCACGGGGAATGATTCATTCACTAAATTCATGTGATGGCGCGTCTCATGCATTGATGTGAGGCTAAGTCACATGTCACCCCATCTGGGATGAAAAATTTTCTCCAGAAATTTTTAAGATATACAACTTTCTTAAACAATCTTCAGCATGAATCTCAACATGTAGTACCCATCGCACATGATTCACAAATTAATAATCAACGGATAGAATCAATCCCTTGATCACCATAAAGAGCATTATTTCAAACTTTTCAATCTTTAAAAAATACATGCATAATTGATTCACCATATTCCACAAGATACATTTCACAATTACATGGATAAAACAATTAGGCTATCACAATTCAATGCACTATTGTGTTCATACACTTAGATGTGAAGCACATGTTCCCTTGTCTTTGTCTCCACATCATAGTTTCAATAAACCCTCATGAAAATGAGAATATTTACAAGTGTACATGTTTCTAATAGACATGTAAACAAAATATACATAGTGTAAACATAGTTTTTTTTCCCACATGTAGTGTTATAGTCCATTGAAAAATAAAGAAAATTAAATAACTAAAAAAGTCAATGCTGTCCATTGTTGACAATGACATATGAAACAATTGGTTGTCTCTTTGCACAATCAAAACATGTTATCTAATTTCTAAAAGAGTTATTTGCTCATCACACATTTCAATAGAGTCTTCTTCACAAGCAAACTTAGACAAAATAGTTCTGGATTTTTTTTCATTGTTACCAAAGAATAAATCATGTTTTACTTCACATCAAGTAGTTCGTTTGCTTGCAAAACGTATAGTCACTTCAAATAAGCAAAATTATGCATACATACCCACTTGATTTAATCGTCAGTAGCTACAATGCACTTCAAAAGTGATCACACCGTAATCATTAAGAAAGACAAAAAACAGGGAATTGTTTTCTTGAAGACAGTTACCTTTTGTTGTATATTCCGCACGTGTCCAAAAATCTGCCCCTGACATTTTGTGTTCCAGGCACTGGTTCCAGTAAACTGAATTTCCTGCATGCCAAAGACCTTTAATAATGCGGTTTTTAGTCTTTTACGATGTCAAGATACTGTCAGTGGCCTTGGTTCCGTCATGTGAACTGAAAACGTTCTTCCGTCAAGAACCTGGCGAACTGTCAAATGCACATACAATAGCAGCATCTCTCGACAACTCTTTTTTTTTTTTTGTTTTTTTGCAAACGGAGGGCGGTATATGGTCTGGTTCGCTCTGAGTATTTTAAGACGTTTTGTGACATACTATGGGGTTCAATACCCAGATCTGACATGTACCTGGGCAGTATCCGTACAACACTATCCTGAAAGACTTTCAAAATGTCTTTGAGCTGTTCTGTTTGATGACTTGTAGAAAATCATTCGACAAGAACCAATCCTCATAGGTTTCACCTTTGATAGACAGACTGGAGGGGTAAACATCATCTGCATGGTAGATGTTAACCACTCCTACATTTGCTGTTTTCATAACTTTTGATCGTCCCTGTACGTTACATTGGGTAAATTTCCTCACTGATAATGTTGTATGTTGCATCAGTTTCGACATAGGACCATATCCACTCAAACTGACTGGTTGATGGCAACCTTGTACGTTCAAATACTTCTTAACATGTTCACATGAAAATACCTTTCATTGTTTGCCTTTTTGATCTTTTAAATTACTTCAGAAAGTTTTGCGAACCACCTGAAAAAGGACCTTCCACTAACACGAAGTTGTTATGTTCTCAGTTAGTAGCACAAGGAATTTAATCCTAATGAAGGAAGTGCCTCTTGCTTTTCTGCTGCAAAGACTGTACACATCTTGTTTTTTCTATCAAGCTGGATGTTGAGCAAGCAGTCTCCACATGATCCTTCTAACGATTATGCAGTGCATAAACGTATTGGTAAACAGTTTTACTGTCGGTATGTCAGTCTTTTCGGCTCCATTGTGTCCATCAATAGATCAAAGGTTCCCATGTTGAGTGTCCAAAGCAGTCAAATGGAGAGAATCCAGCGTTTCGTTCGGCATTTTACCTGTATGCAAAAAGCAAAGGCGGTAGGAACGATCCATTCCTGGGGCTCTTGCTTGCAACCTTTTTCTCAACATGGACTTCAACGTTCCATTGGAAAGTTCAACCATGCCATTCGATTGGGGAAGATATGGGTGGTTGAAATGGAAGAGATTGGACAACAGTCTGTAAATTTTTCATGAGATCAGAAATGAATTGCGTTCCACTATCCGAGAGAATTCGTTCTGGAAGACCACTTGGAAAAAAAATTGAAGTAGCTTCAGGCGACAGATACTGTCTCATTTTTCTTGTGGGAAATCGCTTCTGGATACTTGTTGCTGTATCACAAGTAAGATATAGCGATAACCGAAGAGACCGCGGTAGCGGACCAACAGGATCAATAGCTACTTCGAAATGGACCGAAATGGGCATTTTGTGCAAAGGTGCAATGGGACGCGACCCTTTCTGAGATGTCTTTGGCTGATGTAATGAGCGGCAGTATGTCGTAACTTCCTTTGGACACGTCCAATAATACAGAATCAAGAATCTCTTTAATGTTCTTTTGATTCCGCAGTGCCCAGCGAACAAGGCATCATGAGGTGTGAGCATGTTTCTCTAAAGTTTGGGGTTTTGGAACACAATTGTCTGTTGTCCTGTTCAGGTAACACACTGTGTAGAGAATGTCAGAGTCCAGTATGTACGTGGTTTGTCCGCCCCCCCATTGGTACGTCAGTGACAGTTGTTTAGCAGCAGAAGTATGTCGTCAGGTTGTTTTTCCTCATTCTTTTTAATCTCTGGGGTTAATCTGGAGTTCATCCAGTTTTGAGGACTTTTAGCGGCTTTGTAGCCCTTTCCCTGCTCTATGACGTTTGATCTATGTACTACAAGACAAGGACAAACGATCTCCTGCCCACATGTACTGTAGCGACATGGCATATTGCCCAAGATCAAGTCGAGACTGGGTTATCAATAAACAGGCGAGTAAGGAAAACCGGAGTAGTACGGTACGGTGTGTCGACTGACATTTTGCCAGCGGAAAACGTTTTCAATCTAGCCTCCAAACGACTAACTTTTGGACAGTGTTGAGGATACTGGTCTGAAGGCGAAAGATTTCCGTTACACCGCAAGTTGAGCACCATGTCTGCAAAACGAAGCTGCAAACCATTGATAGCTCCGTTTTCTAACACCAGTCCATCAACAGATTGATTGGTGGCCAAAACAAGGCTTGTCACAATCATGTGGAGTCTAACTGGCGGTTTGAATAATTTGGTTTGATACGGCAATTTTTCTCAAATGGAAGTGCCATCACAAAAGAAACATCGCATTGTCTGATCGGCAGGCCGACTGATTTTGTGAACTCTGTTCTGTCCATGAAATGGCCCAAAAGGTCTACGTGGTGGTCGTTGTCCACGACCTCGGGAAACGTTTGCTTGAGGAGTAACGCGGTCTTTCGATTGGTGAGTATGGTATTGACGGAAAGTTCACATCGAACCAGCGGAAGATCCCTGTCCGTTCCTAGGATAGGTAAATCCTTGAGGACGCCAAAAAATGACCACGATGTCCTTTTCTGTAACTTCCCTGTCCTGGATGGGATAGTACATGACGCATGAGACTCCACGATTGAAACTTCTCTTCCTAGCACGCTTATCTGGGTGAGCGATACATACTGATCAGCCTTGCACATTTTCCTCCACGTTTTCAAATTGGCTTTCTTTAAGGAAAGTGGCAGTCTTTGCTCACGCTCTGACAGTAGTTCTCAAGAGGAGATCTAGCAGTGATTGAAAAGTTTTGTAGTTTTAGACAACATCGATCCATTCGATCCAAACAATGAAATTCGGATAGAAACGATGGAAACGATTCTCTTTTTCCGGGCGCACAGAAGGAACGTTCGTGAAAACGAGCCAGCAGAAACATTGAAAATTTTTGAGGAGTTCTTCTTTTAATGATCAGTTAAATTTTGTTTTCGTGCAAGTGAGTGGTACAGTGTCAAAGCGCTACCTTTATTAAAACAACGACGGCCAATATAAATGTCCACTTTTCATTTGGCCACCACAAGACGTTGCGGGACTTCAAATCGGAAAAGAACACTATCAATGTATCGTTTTTCCTAAATGGTGGAATTTGGAATATATGCCGCTTTTGGTTGGGCATGGCTGCGGACCGAGGGTGGAGGTTTCTCGATCCCTGTATTCTTTCTTATTCGATCAGTCTCTATTCTAACTGCCTCAACTTAAATTGACGTTCTTCAGCTTCACTTCCCTCGTATTTTTTATTCTTTGTCTATTTTCCTTCTCCTCTGTTAGCTTTTTTCCTTCCTTGAGCTTCCCTCTGTAATCTTTTTTCCTTGTTTTTTCTTCCTCTGGTATTATTTTCTTCACTTTCCCTCTTATTTTCTAGTTTCCTTTTTTCCTTTCTTCTCTTAGCCTGTCTGCCCATTTTTGCATTTTTTGACATAGTTTAGAAAGTTTTTCCCCATCAAAACCCAAGCGTTCCGCTGTTTAACATATTTATCAAAATCATCCATAATGAACCGTCAACAGATATAACACAAAACAATTCTAAAGTATGAATAAAAATAAGGCGATATATAAATGGTATATTTTTTCAAAAGAATTAAAATATATACAATAAAGAATTTCCCAATTTCCGGTGTAAACAGAAAACGCTTACTAAAACAGGGTTGATATGAAATCCAAGGAATTTTATTTTTCCAAAATAATTTTCAACTGTTATCAATTTTGGGAAATTTTTCAAACAAATGAAGTTTAATGCAAAACTGTTTCCCTAAGAAAAAAAATAAACACAATAAAGTTTTCTGAAAATAAATTCTTTATAAAGTTTGTTCTCAATGTTCTTGTTGTCCCGTCTTCTTTCTTACTTAATTTAAAGAATTTACAAAACAATGTACCGCCTTATACAAAAAATGAATTAAATTTACAAAACAAATGGAAGCACAAACAATTTTAAAAAAAGGGGAAGAAACAAACTAGCGGAAATCCTACCTAAAGATGAAAATGTTGAAAAGAAAACTAATAGGAGCTATTGAGGAGAAGGTTTAAGAGATTTTGAAAAAGGGGGGTGAAAAGGTAATGAAAGGATACACAGGCCCGGGATAGTGAGCAGAAATCTAGAAATAGCAAAAGAAGCCACAGACAGCACCCTAGTGGTTCACTGTTCTCAGTTGAAATGGAGACGGGAAAAACAAATCACTGGCACAATCTACACCAACCTCAGTAATAATACAAAATACTAAACAATCAATCAATTAAATGCAAATTCACCTACTCATAGACAATCTTCGCATACACACCAGAAAAAAAAAATGATCTATAGATAAAGAGTGTTTATTTGGGCGGAGCGGTATCAACCTCAACACCTAACTATGAGCGTTGACGGAGAGAAGTTGAACCCTCACTCTGAGGGGCAAGGGGAGAAAAAAACAAACTGAAAACAATAGGAAAGCGAAAGAAATAACTAATTATGAGAAGGGAGAAAGACTAATTGCTCCCCTCGCCATGTTCCCCCCTGCCTAAACGCAGGAAGAGGTTGGGGCTTTCAGTTCCTGGGAAAGGGTGACAAAAATTCTAATCCTCTTAGGGGAAGGTCAGCGGACTCCTCAACGCCCCTGCCCCCCTTTGCTGCCAGGTTCGGAGCAAGAGGAGGTGTGAAGGCTAAATAATAAAATTTCGGGTCCTCTGAGGTGGGGAAGGGTCAAAAGGAAATCCTACCAAAAAAAACAACCCCTTAACGGAGTTGAGCAACCAAAAGAAATGTCATCCACCCAAATACACATATTTGAATTTGCAAATACTACAACAAAGCAAATATTATACCACATTCAATAATCATCTAATTTCTTTTTTTTTCCTTCCCTCAATCCCTTGCGGGCACTAATAGAAATCCTTTTTTTTTTCCTTCCTCAATACCTTGGAGGGCACAAATAGAAATCTCTTTTTTTTGTCTCTTTCCTCAAACCTTGTGGGTACCAATAGATATCTTTTTTTTTTTTCCTTCCTCAAACCCTTGAGGGTACAACTAGAATCTTTCTTTTTTTTTTTTTTTTTTGTTCCAGGGGATAACAAACGGCAGCTACGTCGGTGAAACTGGAGCGACGGGTGTCGGGTCACCACTGTCTCACTGTCACTTTGGCACACGCGCATTTTCTATGACAGCATTTACTCCAGACGCCACACGCAATCCTCCAATAACAAAAAGCGCACGACGTATGTTTTTTCTTCTCCCCCTTCCTTCGGGAAAACACTTTACTAAATCACATCAATCACGTTTTCAACAATTTTTATACATTAAGCTCTCTTTCCACTGAGAGGATAACTAACTCACTCAAGACTATAAAGTCACGGCATCACACAACATTGGCCCACATAACTTCAGAACTGGAAAATAAATGATTCTCTCTCTCCTTTGATGCTTATGCCTGCATCCGAATTACGTCTCGCATTATCCCTTTCAGGATTCCTTGTCTCTCTCAGGACTCTTCTCGCCCCCTCGTCGATTTCTCCCGTCCTGGAGTTTTGACTTCCGATTCCCTCTCGACTCTTCTTGTCTGGGAGAGATGAGTTCCAACTCCTCTCCTCGGTCTCTATACTGTCCCTGGAGAGATGACGAGTTCCCGACTCTCTCCTGGAGTCTTAATTCCTGGGGCTGGCCTACCGGTGTGTTCCTCACTCCATGGCCATTTCAACCTCTCACGGGTGTGAAAGGTGAAGGGTGGAAGGGCGAAGGTAAAAGGTTGGAAGGGCTGAACCACGAATAAGGTTCGTGTAAGTAAATTCTTAATTCAACATATGAAATGTTTCTTTCTTTTTCCCCTGTACTTTTCCCCAACTATCTATCGCCCTCTCTGGTAATGACTGTGTCAGAGCGAGACCAACGTCCTGACAGGTTCGAGTCTCTAGGCCATTGCGGGGTTTAAAACTAATTCTTTCTTCCCTCCTCCTAGTGAGTGCATACTAGTGCTCAAATACACATGACCAGCACCTTACCATAACAGACCTTGTTAAACTATCATCTCAGTGGTCACTTTCACCAATGACCACCCTTGTTTCTTACTGAGTCATACTCACAATTATTGGGACGCCCGCTACCCGAGTCAAGACCACATGAAATCCTTCCTTTCTAGTAGTGGCATGGGGAAATGATTCATATCACTAACTACATGTGATGGAGCGTCACATGCCTTGATGTGAGGCTACGTCACATGACAGCACTGTTTGCAAAGGCTGTTTCCTAAACCCCCGGATCTTATGCACACACACGCACCCACACACATGCGCGCGCGCACGCGCCTCTTGTAAATAGTGCCTTTTATGAGGTTTTCTTCTTATATTGAGCTGTAAGAACAATATCAATGCTGAAGTCTTTTAGCATGTTTGTCATGCATGGTGAGACAAGCCTTAGAAAATAAAACAGGCAACAGAAAATATGATTGTGTTCAATACTTTCAACATGTGGAAGACCCAGAGAGAGAGAGAGAGAGAGAGAGAAGAGAGAGGAGAGAGAGAGAGAGAGAGAGACAGAGAGAGAGAGAGAGATGGTGAGAGACAGAGAGACATACAGACACACAGAGAGACAGACAGACTGTATGTGCACAACAATACTGGTCATGATGTATTTAAGCATGTTTACAAATACATTTACCAAGGATTCTACCAACTGGCATACGAACATCTGCTCGAGTAATATAATCATCACGCGCGCTTGTGCACACATACACACACACACCACCACACACACACACACACACACAACACACACACACACACACACACACACGCACAAACACACACACACACACACACACACACACACACACGCACACACACACACACTCACATGCGCGCTCGAGCACGCTCACGCACACGCACAATCCCAGTTGGAATGAATCGGTCCGGATATCTACTGGAACTACAGCCACATCAGTTCTTGAGTGAAAATGACAGAACTGGATGATGCCTGTCCTGATTATGAACTTTAATTCTTCATTTAAAACCGACCAAATTGGATTAACTGCGTCATCATTGACAATTTATGTGAAAAAATAATATGTATTTTTAGTCATCTTCCTGACAAACAAGAAAATCTTGTCTAATAACAATTTTACATGAACTAGAAAAGGTTTTATGGATGTGAATGGTTCTGTGTAAGAATTGTTTGAGTGTGCCTTGGCCTGAAATGGGAAGGACAGAATCAAACAATTCAGCTTCTTCCACTTTAATTCAATGAAATCTAAGTAATCATGTTCTCCCACGTAAATTTCCCTTGAATACCGCCTGAGAGGAATATCATATTCCACAATTGTTCAAAGTCTTGATCTGTCTTGACATGCTGATGCATGCTACACCTTCCTCCACAGTGAACCCATTAAACAATCCACAGTCCCTCCATATAAACACACACTGAAGACAACAGTCCTTCACAGTGACACACAATGAGGAGATACAACAGTCCACCAAAGTGAACACAACACTGAAGGATCAACAGTCCTACATAGTGAACACACACTGAAGATCAACAGCCCCTTCACAGTGAACACATACTGAAGATCAACAGTCCTACACAGTCAAACACACACTGAAAGATCAACAGTCTAACACAGTCAAGCACACACACTGACGAAGAGCAAGCAGTCCTCAACACAGTGAACACACACTGAAGATCAGCAAATCCTACACATCAAACACACCTGAAGATCAACCGTCTACACATGAACAAGCACTTTGAAGATCACATCCTACGCATTCCAAACACACACTGAAAGACACCAGCATACACAGTCAAAAACACACACTGAAGAGCAGCATCCTCAACACAGGAACCACATACTGAAAGTCATAACTGACCCTCGACAGTGAACACAAACGAAGATCAACAGTCTTCCACAGTGAAGACTTAAAAAGCCTCCAAAGGAACACACACTTAAGATGAACAGACCCTCCACAGTGAATAATCACTGAAGATCATCAGTAATTTCACATGAACACACACTGAAGGATCAACAGTAATTCCGGAAGTATTCTCACGGGAATGCTACGAACCTCCACAGTGACACAAACACTGAAGATCAACAGTCCTTTTAAAGTGAACCACAACACTGAAGATCAACATTCCTTCAGAGTGAAGCACACACTGATGATCTAACTGTCCCTCCACAGTGAATACACACTGAAGATCAACTGTCCCTCCAAGTGACCAGAACACTGAAGATCAACATCCTTTAAGTGAACACACACTGAAGAGCAACAGTTCCTTCAAGTGAAAACACACACTGAAGATCAACTGTCCCTCCACAGTATCACACACTGAATCAACAGTCCCTCTCCACAGTGAACACACACTAAAGATCAACAGTCCTCGACAATGAACACCACAATATCACAGTATTTCCACAGGGGTAGTTCAACAGCCAATTCCACGCAGTGAACACTCACTTGAAGATCAACTGTATTTCCACGGTGAACACACAATGAAATCAACTGTATTTATCCACAGTTAACACTCACAGAAGATCAAACAGTCCCTCAACAGCCAACACACACTGAAGAGCACAGTCCCTCCACAGTGACCAACATTAGAGCATCAACTTACCACAGTGAAAAAACTCAGAAGATCAACGGTGTCTTCACAGTGAGCACACACTGTAGACTAACAGTCCCCTTCATCAGTGAACACCACTGAAGATCTATAATCCTCCACAGTAAAACACACCACTGAAGACTAACCCCAGGTCTCTCCTTCACAGTGACACACACTGAAGATCAACAATCCCTCCACAGTAAACACACAGTGAAGATCAACAGTCCTCCACAGGATGTTGCACACACACTGAAGATCACAGTCTTGTACAGTGGAACACACAATGAAGATCACAGTCCCTCCACAGTGAACACGCTCTGTAATCAACATCGCCTCCACAGTGTATCCAAAACTGAAAATCAACAGTTCACCACCCAGTGAACACGCACTCAAGATACACAGTCCCTCACATAACACGAACTGTAGATGCAACGAGTCCCTCCCCAGTGGAACACACACTGAAGATCACATCCCTCCACAGTGAACAAACTCAGAAGAATCAACCGGTGCATAAAAGTTACAACAGACACCGAAGATCAACAGTCCCTCCACAATGAACACACATTGAAATCAACAGTCCCTTCACAGTGAACACACACTGAAGATCAACAGTCCCTCCACAGTGGAACAAACACTGAAGATCAACAGTCCCCTTCACATGAACACACCCTGAATATCTACAGTCCCTCACAGTGAACACAACTCAGAAGATCAACGTGCATAAAAGTTAACACACACTGAAGATCAAACAGTCCGTCGACAGTGACACACCTGAAATCAATAGTATTTCCACAGTGAAGATCAACACCCCCTCCACAGAACACACACTGAAGAACAACATCCCATCCACATTGACAAAACACTGAAGATCAACACTCTTCCACAGTTAAAACAAACTGAAGATCACAATCTTCCACAGTTAATACACACTGGAAGAGCAACATACCGTTACAGTGACACACACTGAATTCAACAGTATCTTTACAGTAAACACAACATACCCTGGGGGGGAAATCCACATCCCTCCAGACTGAAAACACACGCTGACTTCAACAGTCCCCCATAGTGAACAAACTCGGAAGATCAACCGTTGCCTTCACATGATCACTCTCTAAAGATCTACGGACCCGCCCGTTAACACACACTGAAGATCACAGTCCCACCCACTGTGAACCACAAGAAGATCAACAATCCCCATCACAGTGAACACACACTGAAGATCACAGTCCCCCACAGTGAACACAAATGAAGATCAGCAGTCCCTCCACAGTGAACACACAATGAAGATTCAACAATCCCTTACAGTGGAACTCACTCTGAAGACAGCATCCATCCCACAGTGACACACACTGAAGATCAAAGTCCCCTCCACAGTTGAACACAAATTGAAGATCCAGCATTCCCTTCACAGTGAACACACACTGAAGATCAACAGGCCCTTTACAGTGAACACACACTGAAGATTCAACAGTCTCTCCACAGTGAAACACACACTGAAGATCAACAATCCCTTTAGCAGTGAACACACACGAAAGATCAACAATCCCTTTACAGTAAACACACACTGAGATCAACAATCCCATTACAGTGAACAACACACTGAAGATCAACAGAACCCTCCACAGTGAACACGACACTGAAGATCAACAGAACACCCTCGACAGTGAACACACACTGAAATCAACAATACCCATGACAGTAACTCTCTCTGAAAAACAACACACCCTCCACCAGTGAACACACAATGAAGATCAACATCCCTCCAAGTGAAACCACACACTGAAGACAACATTCCCTTCACAGTGAACCACACACGAAAAGCACAGTCCCTTCACATAAAGCTCACACTAAAGATCAACAGTCCCTCCCAAGTGACCACACCCTGAAATCAAGAATCCCCACAGAACACACACAGAAGGTCAACAGAACCTCCACAGTGAACACACACGGAAATCAACACTCCCTTTACAGTGAACACACACCGAAGATCCAACACACCTTTACATGTGAACACACACGAAGATCAACAGTCCATCCACAGTAACACACACTGAAGATCAACATATCCCTTTACGAGTGAACTCACACAGAGAATTCATCAGACCCTCTGCAGTGAACACAACACTGCAGAATTCAACATCCCTTTACAGTGAACACACCCTGAAAATCAACACACCTCTCCACAGTGAACACTCACTGAAAATCAACAGTCCTGCACAGTGAACACACACTAAAGATCAACAATCCCTCCACATGAACACACACTGAAGATCAACAGTCCCCCTCCACTGTGAACACTTCAACACTGAAGATCAACAATCCCCGTCATCGAGTGAACACACACTGAAGATCATCAGTCCTTCACAGTGAACACACACTGAAGATCAACATCCCCCTTCACAGTGAACACACCCTGAATATCTAACAGTCCCTCCACATTGAACAAACTCAGAAGATCAACGGTGCATAAAATTTAACAGACACTGAAGATCAAACTACCCCACAGTGACCACACACTGAAGATAAACAGTCATCCAAAGTGAACACACACGAATATCAACGTAATTCCACAGGAAATCAACAGCCCCTCCACAGTGAACAACAGACACAGAAGATCAAACTTATTTCACGTTGACCACACACTGAAGATCAACTTCTTCCACAGTGAACACACACTGACGATCAACACCTTCCACAGTTAACACACACTGAAGATCCACATCCCTTTACTTTGACCACCACACTAAAGTTCCACAGTCCTCCAGACTGATCACACGCTGAAATCAACACGTCCCTCCATAAGTGAACAACTCGGAAGATCACGTTACCCTTCACAGTAACCTCACATTGAAGATCAACATCCTCTCCACAGTGAACACACACCTGAAGATCAACAGTCCCTCCACAGTGAACACACACTAAAGGACCAGCATTCCCTTCCCAATGAACACACACTGAGATCAACAATTCACTTTAACTTGAACAGGAACAGACAACGGAAGATCAACAAGTCCCCCTCCACAGTGAACCACAACTAAAATCAACAGTCTCTTCACAGTGAACGCACACTGAAGATCAAGCAGTCCCTTACATAACACACACTGAAGATCTACAGTCCCCTTCACAGTGAACTCACACGGAAGACCACAGTCCCTTCACAGGAACACACACTGAAGATCCAATCAGTCCCTCCAACAGTAAACCCACCCTGAAGATCAACAGTCCCTCCACAGTGAACACACACACTGAAGATCAACAATCCTTTACAGTGAGACAGATACTGAAGATCAACAGTTCCTCCACATGGAACACACACTAAAGACAACAGTCCCTCCACATGAACACACTCTGAAAATCAACATCCTCCACAGTGAACACACAAGCTAAAGATCAACAATCGCTATACGTGAACACACTGAGATCAACAGTCCATCCACAGTGAACACACACTGTAGATCAACAGTCCCGTTTATAGTGAAACACACACTGAAGATCACATCCCTTTACATGCAGCACACTGAAGATCACAGTCCATCCACAGTGAACCACCCCTGAAGATCACAGGCCTTAACAGTGAACGCACACTGAAGATCAACATCCCCTTTACAGTGAACGCCCACTGTAACAACATCCCTTACAGTGAACGCAAACACAGAAGAACTCAACGTCCCTTTACAGTGAACGCACACTGAAGACCAGCAGTCCCTTCAGAATGAACACACACTGAAGATCAACATTCTTTCCTTCACATGAACACACACAGAAGATCACCAGTCCCTTTACAGTGAACACACACTTACATCAACCAGTCCCTCCATTGAACACACACTGAAGATCAACACCTCCACAGTAACACACACTGAAGATCAACAGTCACTTTAACTGTCACACACACTGAAGATCAACAGTGCCTTACAATGAACCCTCACTAAGATCAACATCCCTCCAAGTGTACACTCACGAAGATCAACATTCTTCACAGTGACCATACACTGTAATCACCAGTCCCTTTACAAGTGAACACACACTGAAGGATCCCCAACATCATCCCACGTGAACACTCACTGAAGATCAACAGTCACTCCACAGTGAACACACACTTAAGATCAACATTCCTCCACAGTGAACACACACTGAAGATCAACAGTCCTTCACAGTAAACACTCACTGAAGATCAACAGTCCCTCACATGAACCACTCTGAAGAACACCATCCTTTACAGTGAACAGACACGGAAGAGCACATCCTCCACAGTGAACACCACACTGAAGATAAACAGTCCCTTCAACAGTGAACACATACTGAAGATCAACAGTCTCTCCACATGAACACACACTGAAGATGCAAACAGTCCCTCCCGCCTCCACAGTGAACACACACAGAAAGAATCCAACAGTCCTTCACATTGAACTCACACTGAAGATCAACAGGTCCCTTTACAGTGAACACACACTGAAGATCAACATCTCTCAGCAGTGAACACCACACAGAAATCAACATCCTTCACAGTGAATACAGACTGAGATCGATAGTCCTTCACAGTGAAACACAACACTGAAGATCAACAGTCCCCCTTCCACGTCAATACACACGGAAGAACAACAGTCCTCCACATGAACACAGACTGAAGTCAACTGTCCACCACACTGAACACTCACTGAAGTCGGCAGTCCACCACACAGTGAAGACACATGAAGATCAACAGTCCCTCCACAGTGAAGATCAAGAATTCACTATAGTCAACAAACACTGATGATCACAGTCCTCCACAGTGAACACACACTGAAATTCAACATCCCTCCCACACAGTGAAACACACACTGAAGATCAACAATATTTCCACATGAAGCACACACTCAAAGTTAAGTCTCCATCCAGCTGTGAACACACACTGAAGAGATCCACAATCCCCAATATGGACACACACTGAAATCAACAGTATTTCCACAGTGAGCGCACACTGAAAATTTAGTCCTCCCTTCCACGGTGAACACACACTGAAGAGATCAACAATCCCTCCACAGCAGAGGCAAGTCACTGAAGACGTGACCATTTTACTTAGGCACTTTGCTGTCTACGTCCGCCATCTTTCGAGTTAATCCAACAGAAAAAGAATATTCTGACATAATATTTGTCGACGAACAATTACTTCTTCACCACTCTAAACGAAGTCGACTCATAGAAATCAAGGCACGTGAAATCCACCTACTACAAGTGCAGTAACGATCTTCACTGAACGGTAACTCCCTCAAATTTCTCTGCTCGTAAATAGGGCAGCGAGCCCTCCCATAGACCACATCTCTGAACATACCCTGACTAGGTAAAACTCCCCGAACACTTGACCTTGCTGCAGTGTGACCCCTGATGCTAATACTGCATGATGTTGCTGTTTGAACGTCTCTGTCCCTGAAAATCGGTAAACAACAAGAACGGAAAACAAAACAAAAACAACCGACAGCAAGATAAAATCCCACCAATGGAAGGTACAAAGTAATGTAACTCCATCGAGCGACCAACAGGAACAATGCATGGGTTTCTCCCTTATACAACGGTGTGTGTGTGTTGTGTTGTGTGTGTGTGTGTGTTTGTGTGTGGTGTGTTTGTGTGTGTGGTGTGTGTGTGAGTGTCACACTCTCTCTCTCTCTCTCTCTCTCTCTCCTCATCATCTCATCTCTCTCTCTCCTCTCTCTCTCGCTCACACACACGACACACACCCACACACACACACACACACACACACACACACCACACACACAAACACACAAACCCTGACAATCCAACTTTCGATCTCAGACAGTTTATAAAGTCCTGAGCGATAAAAAAAATGATAATAAAAAGTTTAAAACAACCCATCAACCAGAGTCGGATCGGTACGGATTTTAAAAACAATTTTCTTCACTTTATGATTTATGAATTAATCGATTGATTAATTATCTTTATTTCCATGGGTAACGGGATAAGTAAAAGATACTTTTTCACCACCTGTCCCTTCATGACTAGGATACTACCAAGAAAATGACTATTTCAGTATGGGACTATAAACGAAACGTCAGCGATTGATCCTTAAGAAAGAAAAAGAACAACATGCACACTAAAACCTTCAAGTCACACTCAAATACACACGCACGCACGCACGCACGCTCGCACGCACATACAGAGATTAGCTCGCACGTGCGCGCGCTCGCTACTGCTCAGTGGAAAGATGACATCAGAGGGGGAGTTATCAGTCTCCCAAATAGCATAGCCTGATGAGGAATGTACAGTGATTCCACAGACAGCCACGTTCAAGAGCACAAGCATAATATATATATATATATATATATATATATTATATATATATATATTTTATATATATACCAGGAGTTATATGTTATTGAGTTCCCTCCCTATTGGAGGATGTCTCCCACTTGGAGACTATAAGCTTGCTGAAGGCTCATTTTGAGAAGCATTTATTTTATTTATAACCATTCCCCACTCAAGCACATACTGTTAGTTAGGCAGAATTATCTACCACTGCAGATATGAATGCTTATTCCCCCTATTTCTTCAATCTAAGACATAAGAGCAAGCTTTGTTTATAATCCAATATATATATATATATATATATATATAGGGTGTGGGTGTTTTGTGTGTGGGTGTGGTTGTGTGGTGTGGGTGTGTGTGTGTTTTTGTGTATGATTATGTGAATGTTTATGTATAAAACATATGAACATGGGGAATCTATATGCATAACAAATAAACATGACATCATCTATAAGTCATAGATTTCTTCCCCCCAAAAAAAAAACAACAACAACCCAACAAACAAAAAAAAAAAAACCGCGTCATTATACTTTTGGGTCACCATATTATTTCATTTATGACAATGATCAGCATCCTATGGTACTGTTGATCTCAATTATGACAATGAAACATTATCCATCAGTCATTGATCATTTACATTTCCCCCCCAACTAACATTATCATACAGTTCAGTTCAGTTCAGTTCATGTTTATTTAATGTCTTTTCATCGCCAGATGATATTAGACACGTATTAAAAAAACAACATTCTTATAGTAATGCCACCACATTATTTCACTTATGACAATGAACATCATCTTATAGTACTGTTGCTCTAGATGTGAAAGTGATCACCATCCATCGATCGTTCATTATTTCCTTTATTCCCGCAACTGGCATTATTTTAGCAATGCCACAACATTATTCCACCTGTGTGACAATGATCATCATCCCAAGGTACTGTTGATCTCAAATGATCATCATCTATAAGTCATTGATTTTTGCCCTCCCTCAACTGGCACTGTTATACTAATGCCACCACATTATTTCACTTATGACAATGATCATCATCCTACAATACTGTTCATCTCACTTATATTTATGACAATGATCATCATCCATCAGTCATTGATCATTTCCTTTATTGCCCTAGCCTGCATTATTGTACTAATGCCACTACATTGTCCCACTTATGACATCATCCTATAGTACTGTTGATCTCAAATGATCACCATCCATCAGTGACTGATTTTTTTTTTCTCAACCAGCATTACCATATTAATGCCACCACATTATTTCACTTATGACAATGATCATCATCCTACAGTACTGTTGATCTCACTTATGACAAAAATCACTATCTATCGGTCATTGATCATTTCCATTATTCCACCAACCTGCATTCTTATACTAATGCCACCACATTATTTCACTTATGACAATAATCAGCATCCTACAGTACTGTTGAACTCACTAATGACAATGATCATTATCCATCAGTCATTGATCATATCGATTTTCCCCCAACCGGCATTAATAGTATTATTGATCTCGAATGAGAATCAAGCATCAGCCTTTTTTTTCTCTTTTGTGTGTGTGTGTGTGTGTGTGTGTGTGTGTGTGTGTGTGTGTGTGTGTGTGTGTGTGTGTGTGTGTGTGTGTGTGTGTGTGTGTGTGTGTGCGTGCGTGTATGTGTGTGTGTTTGTGTTTATGTACGTGGGCGTATGCGTGTGTATGTGTGCATGTACTGTGTACGTATGTGCGTGCGCACGTGCGCGCGCGCGCGCGCGCGCGCGGCGCGCGTGTGTGTGTGTGTGTGTGTGTGTGTGTGTGTGTGTGTGTGTGTGTGTGTGTGTGTGTGTATGTATGTGGATGTGTGGGTGTATGTGGTGTATGTGTGTGTTGTTGTTATTAGCATGTTAACACTTTTTCCATTGATCATTTCCATTCATTTCCTTTCCAACCAGTATTATTATACTATCATGCTAATATCAACACTATTTCACTTCTGACAATCAGTCTCATGATCATTATTCACCCACAACACTGTTAATGTGTTGTTGTTTTTTATTCCCCCTTTTGTGTGAGATGATTTTGTTTCTCCCCTAACACACGATACCCCGCTTCTCATTGATTATTTCTATCTCTTTTCGACCAACACGATCATATTAATGTCAACGCATTATTTCATCTGCTACAATGAACAATATCCAACTGTATTGTTTACTTTTCCAACAAAACTATGTGCATGAATTTCCCACCCCCCTGCCCTCTGTGTGGACGGAGAGATATGAGCTTTTCCTCCCCCATTGCCCCCCCCCCCCCCCCCCCCCCCCCCCCCCCATTTTTGTTAAACTCCCAACGACAGCTTCTCACCAGTCAATCACCCTTCAGAATCTGTTAAACAGCAACTTATAAGAACTACATGAAATTTCACTGAAGTACGCAAATCACAGATGGGAAGGTAAGGTAATGTTGCTTATAGCCCAGCCGACCGCAAAGGGCCGTATCAGAGCTGTCACCGCATTGAAGTCAAGTCACAAGTCAGTCATTCACACAACCCTTTAAAATATACTGCTCAAAACAATTTAAGAGCCACCTGCATTTTTTATATAGTTTAGATAACGCATCGACGTGTATAGAATTCAAAGCTTTTGACCAATTTTTGCTCTGAAAGTGTGACAACTGCTTCAATGCAAAACTGGTTTTGGCATGTGTTCAGTTGAATCTGAGTCTAGCGGGTTAAACGAGTTCACAAAAGAAACACCGAAATCCCGAAAACATGATCGCGGTTTGCGAGCGCAGTTTTGCTGACCAGTAGGTATAAAAAAAGTCACTTTTGGGGGTGTCTTTAACCATGCCACCAAGACGGAGATTAAATGACATTGACCAGGGAAGGGCTGTTGCTTGGCTTAAAGAAGGTGTAGGCATCAGAGAAGTTGGTCGTCGCCTTCAAGTGCATCATGTTAATCCCGTTGGCTCCTAGTGGAGCATAGGTCATCCAGGAGCCTTTTCCATCTCTGCCTGTCCCGGGCGGCGACTTCCAGCTGGTCCCAGGAATAGCCCAGTCGATTTGTCTCTGCCTCCTTTGATCTTCTCCAGGTGGTGCGCAATCGGCCTCTCTTGCGTCTTCCCTGTGGGTTCCATCGCAAGGCATGGCGGACAACACTGGATGCCGTTTTCTGAGGGTATGGCCAAGCCAGCCCCACTTCCTGTGCTTAATTTGATTTTCAATGGGCTCTTGTCCAGCTCTTCTCCACAAGTCTTCGTTTCTGACCATGTCCTGCCACCTCATGCGATAGATGTACCTCAAGCATCTGTTCACAAAGGTCTGCAGGTGGTATGTTGATGACTTGGTGGTGCGCCACGTTTCACAGGCATAGAGAAGCACAGACTTCACATTTGTGTTGAAGACGCGGATCTTGGTTTTTGCAGAGATGGTGTGTGAGGTCCAGACAGGTCGGAGCATCTTGAAAGCTGCAGATGCCTTGCCTATTCTTGTTTGGATGTCTTTGTCTGTGCCCCCTTCCTTGCTGACAATGCTGCCGATGTATGTGAAGCTGTCAACGTTCTCCAGGTCTTCTCCGTCTAGTACAATGCTGTTGTCGTTGGCCTCATTGATCCTCATCACCCTGGTTTTTGCCTTACTGATCTTCAGTCCTGTCCATGTGGCAGTACTGTCCAGGGCAGCGGTTTTCTCCTGCATGTGGCTGTGACGGTGGGACAGGAGGGCAACATCATCGGCAAAGTCAATGTCTTCCAGCTGGGAGGTCAGGGTCTACTGGATGCCTCGTTGTTGGTCTTGTATCGTTAAGTGCATCATGCTGTCATCCAAAGACTTCGTGACTGCTGCTGAACGAAGACGGTCTGGCCAGCCTAGGTCCACCACCAGACAGCAGGACAGACTGCTGGTTCTGACGGCGCTCATACAAAGAACTGCCACTGCAAACAACCTCAGACGACAACTGCATGCTGCAGCGAACGTCAACATTTCCGACCAAACTGTTTGGAACTGCCTGAGAGAAGTTAACCTCCAAGCAAGACGGCCAGCTGTTTGACCTGTGCTGACAGCGGCTCACTGTAGGGCGCAACTGACCTAATGCCGAGCTCATGTGGCATGGACGAGGCAGCAATGGGCCTGGATGATGTTTTCTGATGAGTCGCGTTTTGCTCGGCTCTTCCACGATGGTCGCATACGTGTCTGGAGGCGGATAAGGGAACGCTACCAAGAAGCCAATGTAATCGAACGGGACCGGTATGGGGGGGGGGGGGGGGGGGTCTATCATGGTGTGGGGTGGCATAGGAAGGAACTTCAGAAACCCCCTGTACCGAGTTGAAGGCAGCCTAACTGGTGTGGGGTACAGGAACAACATTCTCTAATCCTGCCTGCCCTGCAAGCCCTGGACCCTGACGCCATCCTCCAGGACGACAATGCCCATCCCCACCGTGCAAGGGTGGTAAACGTCTTCTTGGAGGAGCAGCAGGTCAACTGCCTTGACTGGCCAGCGTCCTCGCCCGACCTTAACCTGATCGAGCATACCTGGGTCCGTCCTGGGACGCCTGCTTCACGAGAACCACCCTCCAGCAGTGAACCTGGGCCAGCTCTTCGACTTCTTGCAGCAGGAGTGGAACAACATCCCCCAGCTGACTCTCAGGAGGCTTGTGGACTCTATGAGACAAAGATGTCTAGCTTGCATCCGCGCTAATGGTAGCCATACTGAGTATTGACATTGATTGTCATTTGATTTGACTGTTCTGATTTCTGAAATGAAGGTGTTCATCAATTAAGACCATGAAGTTGTTTTTGAGCAGCTGTTATTCGTTTATTTCTGATGTCATTGTATCGTTCCATAGATGAATTTTCAATTAAATTGTTTGAAGAAGTTATTTGTTTTTCTGTTGAATTGTGTGTGAATGTTTTCAACTGGCTCTTAAATTGTTTTGAGCAGTATAGTTCTAAAAACACACCCGAAATTTTGTCTGAAATCATTTCACTGTAAAACTTCAGATCAAATGAAAACTGTTAATCTTTTTCAGAAATTCAAAGATCGCATCAGGTAGAACATCTCTGAACAAAGTTTTCATGGAATCCGCTGTTAAATGTTTATGTCTCACATCGTGCAAGTCCCAACACTAAAAGAATGTTTCATTGTGACTGGCACATGACATGGAGTGCACCACAGAGTTTCTTCACTCTTTAAAAGATACGAATGAGTGGCCAGTGTGCAGACGTGCTTTTTCAAACACACTTATAAAGCACTAAGCACTAACACACACACAGAAAGATTCACAGACAGGCGAAGAATACATGGTTTGAGAGGGAAGTGGAACCAAAACGACAC
>CM031625.1:16595966-16638466 GCA_018398815.1 Conus ventricosus | reverse complement strand
AAGTTGCTGGAATGGTGCTCAGTTACTTATCCTTGGAATTTATTAGTTTATTGTAATTTAATCCCTTGCGGATTCATTCCAAGAACTGACCCTCAGCACTTGTGTCTTAAGAGGTTATCTTTATATATTTTCTACTTTTCACAAGAAAATGTAGCTTGTTTTGCTCTTTCATGATTTTCTTTGCTTCTTAGGTGGGCACCTTTGGGTGATTTTTAAAAACTCAACAAACATACTACGGTATTCCACACCAGCCTTTTTCTGGGATAGCATTCTTCTTAAAACCGAAAAGGCAGAGGAGTCAAGTTACCATTTTCTGCGGTCACTGAGAAAAAACAATCAGGCTTTGAAATACCGGTATCTGATCAAAAGTTATATATTAATGAGCCCCCCCTCCCCCCCCCCCCCCCCCCCCATTGGAGATTGTCTCCCCCTTGGAGACTATAAGCTTGCTGAAGGCTCATTGTGAAAAGCATTTATTATTCCCCATTCACCCTCTCAAGCACATACTGTTAGTTAGGCAGAATTATCTACCACTGCAGATATGTATGCTTATCTCTCCCCTATTTCTTCAATCTAAGACATAAGAGCAAGCTTTGTTCATAATTGAAAAAAGAAATATATATATATGAATATAACAAAAAGCCTAAACTGACTTTAAAAGTGCTCGACCCCTTGGGAGCAACATTTGTTAATGATGTTAAAAAGGAAGGTTAAAACTTAAGGTTAAAACTCTACAAATTTGTTTCGAGCGTGTTGCGCTGTCAACAGGATGTTTTTGGTTTGCCCACCGCCGATGTTATATAGCGTGTGGGTTCCCGTTTGCGGTTGTTTGCACGTGCGGGTTGGCTGCACGTGTTTTGGGGGGGCTTTCAGGTTTTTATTTTGGGTGTGTTCACTAACAACGATTTCCATTTATGCCTGCAGTTGTTTACTATTTCTGTTTTGGTGTTTAAAGGGTTTCTAAGTGTGGTTTGCATAGTATTAACCATTTTTCAGGTAAACATAGGTTGCACCTTTTTGAAACATTGCTGTATGGTGATGCTCTTTTTATGATTTTCCAGGATATATTGTAGCTTGTTTTTGCGTCTTTAAGTTTCCAGATATATTTGCTCAGTTCTGTTTGGTTTTTATATTTTTCTTTATTAAATGACTGTTTGTGGTTTGCATATCTGGTTTTGAAGTGGTTTTCAGTGATCCTATGTATGTTTCTTTTTCATTTTCTGATGTTACAGTAGCCTGGTATACAATGTTGTTGTGAAGACATTTATTGTTTAGTGGGCACTGCTCCTTTCTGGTGCAATTGCAAGATTTCCTTTCTTCACCCTTCTTTGCTGTGTTGATTTTCATTTTGTTGGACGCGTCAATCAGGTTTTTGAGGTTGGGCATACATGAGTACGATAGTTTGACAGTGTTTTTGTTAAATATTTTGGACAGTTTGTGTTCTTTTGGAAATGAAGTTGCTAGGATTTTGAAGAATTCTTTCCCTATGTTTGTTTTGAGTTTCCCGTCGTATGGGGGGTTATACCATATGATTTTTCTTTTCCTATTTTTCTTGCTTTTATTTGTGTTGTTGTCCGGGTTGTATTGTAGTTTGTAATTGTATCCACTTGTTTGTAGTGCTCCTGGTATTCTACTGCTGCATTGTTGAACACTCTCTCATTGCATGACAGGTTTGATAGTCTCTTGTTTATGCCATGGGGTATGGTCTTTAATACAGATGGTGGATGGTTACTTTTGGTGTGTACATAAAGAGGTGTATCGTTGGGTTTCTTGTATGGTTTATATATATGATTGTTGAGATCCAGTGTTATGTCTAAGTAGTTCACTACCTTTTTGTTTGTTTCAATGGTAATCTTTAAGTTGTGGTTTTGGAAGATTTTGCATAGTTCTTTCTTCTTGTTTTTGATGGTTCTTGGATTGTTGGTTAGTGCAGCAAGGCCATCGTCTCTGTATAGTCCGACTTGTTTCCGAGTTTTTTCTTGATGTTGGACAGCATGAATTGTCCGACCAGTTCATATGTTTCTGCACCATCATATGAACCCATGGTTACGTCGAATGTTGAGTTTCTGTTGGTTTTCCTGATCCAGGTTTCATTTTTGCTGTGTAGTAATGTTTTCTTGGTGTGGAGAATGATTTCCATTTCTGACCCTGTTATGTCTGTGTGGTTACTGGCAAACTTCAGGGCTTTGGTGAGTAGTTCCTCATCTATGGATGGGTAAAAGTCTACTATGTCAAATGTGATGAATACTGTATTACTTTGTTTATTGAGTTTTTTTGAACCATTGGATAACTTCGTATGTGTTCTTCCAGAGGTTGTAATCAGATTTTGATTTATGTCCTTTATTATTTTTTCCAGAATTTTCTTGCTTATTTTGCCTAATTCAGATTTGGATGGGTTTATTAGTCTACATGTTGGATTGTTATGAAAGTTGGGCTTGTGGTCTTTGAGTGTTATAAAAGCTTCTTTTGTTGCTGTCGCTTCTATCCTGTCACTTAGGTCTATGCGCTCTGCAAGTTCTTTTTCTTTAGTGCGGATACTGTCATGTATATTTTTGTCAGCTTTTTTGTAGTTTTTCTGGATGTTTTTGTCAAGGAGTTGAGAATATTCCTTTGGTTCCATTTTGTAGTAATTGCTAGTGTTAGTGAACACACCCAAAATAAAAACCTGAAAGCCCCCCAAAACACGTGCAGCCAACCCGCACGTGCAAACAACCGCAAACGGGAACCCACACGCTATATAACATCGGCGGTGGGCAAACCAAAAACATCCTGATGACAGCGCAACACACTCGAAACAAATTTGTAGAGTTTTAACCTTGAGTTTTAACCTTCCTATATATATGTGTGTGTGTGTGTGTGTGTGTGTGTGTGTGTGTGTGTGTGTGTGTGTGTGTGTGTGTGTGTGTGTGTGTGTGTGTGCTCGCGCACACGCGTGTACGTGGAGTGGAGTGGATGCTGGGACACAAAGGTAAAATACTATCAAGAGAATTACAAATACAACATTTGTACTGTTTGTAATCTAGTTAATTCAGATTGACTGAGCAAGTGTTGACTGTACACATAATTTGATTAACTGCGGTTGTCGTTCTTGATGTGAGGATCTGAGAGGTCGTTACAAGACTCCTATGACAGTTGAGTCCATCAGCGTTCTTGATAATGTCATCGTTTAAGCCTGTGCGTGTGTGTGTGTGTGTGTGTGTGTGTGTGTGTGTGTGTGTGGTGTGTGTGTGTGTGTGTGTGTACTTCCGCCGGCGCACTGTGTGTGTGTGTGTGTGTGTGTGTGTGTGTGTGTGTGTGTGTGTGTGTGTGTGTGTGTGTGTGTGTGTGTGTGCGTGAGTGTGTTCGTCCCTGCGTGCCAGTGTGTGTGTGTGTGTGTTTGTGTGTGTGTGTGTGTGTGTGTGTGTGTGTGTGTGTGTGTGTGTGTGTGTGTGTGGTGTGTGTGTGTGTGTGTGGTGTGTGAACGACAGACAGGGGTCAGAGAGAGAGAGAGAGAGAGAGAGAGAGAGAGAGAGAGAGAGAGAGAGAGAGAGAGAGAAGAGAGAGAGAGAGAGAGAGAGAGAGAGAGAGAGAGACGATTGGGGAGGGTGTTCAATTGACAAAATGGAAAGACAATATCACATTAAGATTCTCATTTTCATTTATTGATCTAGACTATCTACAACTGGTCTCAGATTTTACTTGTCAATCTTCTTTCGTTTTTCGAGTATTATGTTCAGTGTGTAGATAAACGGGTTCAGGGCTGAATTGAGAGGTAAGACGAAAATGGCCATGGCCACATTGACCTCTCCTGAAATAGGTATGTCAAAAGATGCCAACAGACCACACAGCCCGATAGGAAACCAGCAGAGGAAGTCAGACATGGCAATGGACAGAAGTCGTCTGGCAATGATGAATTCTTTGGACCTGGCGCCTCCAGCACACTTGCTCTGGGTCTCTGTTCCCTCGTCAGACATCGAATTGGACCTCACTGACCAAAAAATCAAGGACTGCCCTGCGGCAATTAGCAGAAACAGGATCAAATTGAAAACAATCATGACACCGAAAGAATAAACGTGTCCAGTAAATTCAGCTCTAGTGACAGGCAGAGGGATGCAAATGCCTGTCTGGCGGTAGTACTCCCAGTGAGATGTCACAGGAAGCAGGGGTATGACAGCCAGGATCAATCCTAGAAACCAAATGACGGCACAGGCTACGTGAGCTGATGTGGCTCTAAACCGAACGTGGCTGAAAGGGAAGCGAAACACCAGAAATCGATCCAAGGTAATGAGGAAAATGAGGAAAGCTGACACCTCAGATGAGAGAAAAGACAAAAATCCTGCCACGCTGCAAACTGCACTGGTTTTCCACTCATACTCTTTCCACACATAAACACCACCGTAAACCCGATCTGCCATTCCAATGAAAGCCAGGTACACTCCCATTAAGAAGTCAGAGAAACACAGATGCAGAACAAAAACAGCAAAACCTGTTTTGATCCTTTCAGATGAAAAATACAAGCGGTAAATGAAGCTACAAAAATTTCCTAGGATTCCCAGCATGCCAAACACGGTAATAGCAAACTGGTAAATACCACCTTTCAGCAAGTCACCGCATGACGAGACTTCGTCAGGTGGGGTCACACATTTACCTTCGAATGAGTGTGGTAAAACTTCAGAACAACACAATTTGAAGCTGCTGGCAAAAACATACGTTAGGAGTTTCATGTCTTTCATGATATGTGGAGTGAAATCATCAACAGGATTATTCCGAAGGTCTAAAATACGAAGACCTGTGAACGCTTTGTTCCCCTCCACAAACCTGATACCACAGTGTGATAAATTCAAAATTTTCAGATCTGGCAACAGCCTGATAATGTGTTCATGTTAAAAGTGTGCATCTGTACCCGCGAAAGACTTAACAAGATTGTAGGGAGCTGCAGAAACATTGGATCACACCAAGAACTCTCAGCTATAGGATTACCCGATAGATGTATTTCCCTTAGATTAATCATTTGATTAAAGTGACTAAAGTTGACGTGGTGCAGTAAGTTATCACCTATGTCCAAAGTACGAAGATTTAGCTGTGGGAATTCTGTGAAGTTCTTCCATCCACAGGCCCTGGCGACCAGATAAATCAGCATGTCATTTCGTAGGAAATCGGCTGGGGCCATTCCACTCCCTGTGACATCCAGGTAGCGTACATGAAGAAAGGAGCTGACATGGAAGCCTTGGGCACATACAAAGCCCAAACCAGAGCAAGAACATGCCTCAGGACACGTCATGCCACACGGCAGTTCATCATCACGCTCCGGACATTGGTGGATTCCATCACACAAGAAATTCACGTGAAGACATATCGTCAGGTTACTCCCGAGACAACGATAACGCCCCGGACATGTCTCACACTCGACTTCATCTTCGTGACCTGGACAGTCGTTGATACCGTTGCACTTGGCGAACACAGGAAGGCAGTAACCGTCCTCAGGACACTGGAAGTGAGTGTCAGGACAGTGCGTGTTGAGGGGCAGAGGAAGGACTTGGCTCCTGCGGTGGTTGTCAAAGTTGATCACAGCTGGTGGCTTCACGAGTTGTCGAGCCTTCCTACTTATGGATTCCATTCCAAACCACATGTCCCGTCCGCACTGCACAACGATAGCATTGAGAGGCACTGCACAACGATAGCATTGAGATGCACTGCACAACGATAGCATTGAGAGGCACTGCACAACGATAGCATTGAGAGGCACTGACAACGATAGCATTGAGATGCCTCAAATAACCCATGAGGTGGGAACTGTTTTGCTGTTTCTGTTCATCACAATTTCTAAACATTAACCACTCTTGTGTGTCATTTTGGAGAGAGAGAGAGGGAGAGAGAGAGAGGGGGGGAGAGAGAGGGAGAGAGAGGGAGAGAGAGAGAGAGAGAGAGAGAGAGACAGACAGACAGACAGACAGACACAGACAGAGACAGAGACAGAGAGACAGAGACAGAGAGATAGTAGGACAGAGTCAGGGATTCAGATTCAGATGAATTATTCTAATAATAGGCCAAGGCCCCTAATGAAGGGGTGTGTGAACACACAAATTACAAGAGTTATATCAATGCAATTAAATTACGAAACGAAACAAAAATAATTCGAAAGCAATTTCAAGAAGTGAAAATGTCTCTGTACTGAAAGGCTTTGCACAAAAATAAAGAAAACATTTGAACAACTTCAGCAGAAGTAGATGAACAGAGTAGGCAAATAAAGAAAACATTTGAACAACTTCAGCAGAAGTAATGAACAGAGTAGGCTCAATTTTAAACACATATGGTTGTCTGGAATATTTGGACTTGATAACTTTTCTCTGATGCTCATGAGAGCTGGACAGGAAAGTGCGAAGTGTACTTCGGTTTCCTTTGATTCTTTACATAAAGGACAGAGCAAATCACAATTATTACCTCTTCGACCTGCGAAGATCCCTTTCTTCTATCAAGAAAGGGTGAAAACCGTAGTCGCACCTTCTCGCCACGTTAATGTGGGTGTTTCCTCAGGGGGACATGGGGCAGGTTGGACGCAACCTCTGTTGTGACTAACGCGGCACGGGAGCGGACGACTGGCGCTATATTAAAACTAGATCTCGGCCTCTCCAATCAAGGAAAGCCGCAGGCTAGACCAGTCCAGATGGAGGAGTAAGGCCCCCACCGAGAAAGGAAGGAACTCTGTGCAGGCCCACCGGCGCGTGGACACGCCCTGACACTGCTCCAAGCCTTACCCCAGCCATGGGATAAATGGCAAGAGCCGAAGTCGGATGTGCTGGTCCTGACTTGTCAGGGGCGTAACGGCAGCACAACGCATCCCCGCTCATAAAGAGCGAACGAAGAAGAAGATTACCTCTTCAATATCTAAATTTATGGATGGCTAATGCATATATACCTAATCTGAATTTTGCTGTTACGTTTTTTAAGGTGCCTATCAAGATCTGTATCTAATATTAAGCACGTTTTCAGGTCATGAACATCACAAAAGTGTCTGTAAAAATCAAACCTGTCACTGTTATGAATATGATTAGTTCACTTCTGCCATCTGCAACCAACCAGCCATTGCCGAAAAACACACACGTAAAAGCTCTTTAACATTACCACCCCCTTGATTTAGCCAAATTTTTTCGAATTCATATTCAGACAGACAGAGGCGCACTTTGGACACCCAGTTACTTTTAACTTTTAGCATCTAAGTCATAAAACATACTGTATGCCTTACGAGGAATTCTAAAGTCTCCCACTTGTATTAGTTTGAGCCAGTAGCGGATACACCTGCCAGCAGAAATAATGAAAATGGGGAAAACGACCAGTTTCGCCATAAATAAGATCATTTGGAGTCCGTCCGTCTACACCAAGAAACCTCTTCAGAGCAAAGATATGTACAAATTCACAATGGACAGCTGTTTTTTTTTTCTAGTCCCCATAACTCAGAGCTGTACTGTACAATCGGCTGAACATGAGAATCAAACGGCTTTATAAACAACATAAATGTAGAATTATTCAGAATACATAACTTTTTCATGGTGCAAAGCAAACCATTTTTCGCCTTACTTGAAAGATCTTTGCACGCACCAACAAAACTCAAGCGTGTTGAGAATAATATACCTAAATATCTATAAGGGTTGACAATTGGCATAGGAGTACCATCGTACACCCACCTTTCTCTTACACTTAAATATCCACCTTTGCGAAATACTATGATTTTGCTTTTTTTCATATTGAGCTTCAACTGCAAAGATTGAGTGGTTCGGTGCAAGCTGTTCAACTGTGTTTGCAGTCCTGTAACAGTTTCAGACATCAAAACATCGTCCGCCAAGGGAACGATAAACAATTCAAAAGCGTCGAGCGACAATAAAGCACCATGTTTACCGTTGTTGATTACGTCAAGAGCTAACTCATTAATAAACAAAGAAAACAAAACAGGGCTGCATGCATCTCCTGGCTTGACTCCGCTGCAACAATTAATATAGTCAGTAAAATTCGCTCCACAACGAATTCTGGTTCTTACTCTATCATACATACGTCTAATCCATTTACAGAGTTTACCTTTAATACCATTTCTATCAAAAACGGGCCAAAGGAGATCTCTGTTAATGAAGTCAAAGGCTTTTTCGAAATCTATTAAAGCTACGTATAACTTCCTATTATAAGAAAACTGCTTCTGTATCAGTGCAAGCAAAATAAAAATGTGGTCAATAGTTGATTAGCCCTTTTTAAAGCCTGCTTGGTGATCACCTGTGATATCATTTTCATCTACCCATTCTTGCAGTCAGTTATTAATAATTATCCCAAAGATTTTACTACTACTATCACTAACAGAGACCCCTCTGTACACAGAGAGAGAGAGAGAGAGAGAGAGAGAGAGAGAGAGAGAGAGAGAGAGAGAGAGAGAGAGAGAGAGAGAGAGAGAGAGAGAGAGAGAGAGAGAGAATGAGTGAGATTACGAACACCACCAGACAGACAGATGGAGACAGGCACGCACACACACACACACACACACACACACACACACACACACACACACACACACACACACACACACACACACACAACACACACACAACACACACACACACACACACACGCATGCGCGTGCGCGCACACACACACAAATAGATCGGTCGATCGATCGATCGATCAATAGATAGATAGATAGATGGATAGACAGATGATAGATAGATAGATAGATACGATAGAATAATAGATAGATAGATAGATAGATAGATAGTTAGCTAGCTAACTAGCTAGCTAGCTAGCTAGCTAGCTAGCTAGCTACTAGTAGATAGATAGATAGATAGATAGATAGATAGATAGATAGGTAAGGAGAGAAACAGTTGGCAGAGAGGAGAGAGAGAGGAGAGAGAGAGAGGAGGGAGGGAGGGAAGGAGGGAGGGAGGAAGGGAGGGAGAGGTTTATATATATATATATATATATATAATATAGAAATATATAGATGAGAAGTAAAGTAAGTATAAAATATAAGATGATGATGAAAGAGGGGATAATAGTAGGAGTAGAGAGAGAAGAGAGGATCATAAACTGAATGCTCATAAAAGTCTTTGCTTCCACCCCTCCATAGAATGGAGATTCCCCTGTCGTAAGAAAAGTTGGTCATGCTTGCACAAGAGAAAAAGTCTGAACAGAGGCTCGAGATGAGTCCAGTTTCCAATCCAACCGCTAATTACGCTGGTGACACTGAAAAAAAACATCCCACTTCTGACAACAATGGTACTGTCATATAGCTTTCCTACCACTTGAACCACGATTTTTGATGAAGTAAAATCCAGTGCATGAAGACATTCCACAGAATGTCCGTGAACAAAAAAAACACCCATCTACAACATGTCTCATTATGACGATTCAATTTATCCGTCAGCAAATGTGGGAGGAGGAGGTCTAACAATGTTCTCCATCTTGAGTAGCTGTATTGGAAAGGAAAAAGAAACACCGAGGTGCTGGAGACAAGAAGCACTGTCTTCACCTGCCTTTAGAGCAGTCCGTACCCTTGGAGGCTGCGCTGTGTATTGGATTACAAGGGAATATGTTCTCCATTAGCTGTATTGTTATTGATCTTTACCACCACTGGTGTCTTTACGATTTGTGTGTACATACTGTTCTCCATCTTGAGTAGTTGTATTGTTATTGATCTTTACCACCACTGGTGTCTTTACGATTTGTGTGTACATACTGTTCTTATCTTTTCAAATTAGGAAACTGCATGACTGGTTCTGCATATAGAATGACATTGTTTTGTGTTTTGTGTATTGCCGAATGAACATTTGCTTAAGGATCTCTGTGTAAATGTTTCAAATACAGATTACTGTCTTTGAAATTAATATAAGGCTTAAAGATGACAATGTTAAGAAGTCTGCCATGTTGGTGCACAACGTATGGTTTATCAATAACACCAAGACTAGCTTCATTAGCAACACAGCGACAGCTTGGGATGGAATGTAGGCTCTACAATGATTATGATATATGTTAATACTATTCGTCCTGTAAAAATGGGGGGGGGGGGGGGGGGGAGAGCCTTTTACAACAATAAGATGACACGAATGTTTTATTGCAGATCAACACATCAGCGATATAACTCTAACATAGCTGCAGGTGAAAATAATGCTCTAGGGATCTCGGGATCAAATATAGTGTATGAAAAAAACGGAATTCGTATGGAAAAAAAATCCCTGTTTAATGTTGTGACATTAAAATGAAATTGATAAGTGCAGGGGCCAGATCATAAGAGGGAAAAATTGAATTTTTCAGAAATGAAGTCTAGGACATGTCGGAACAAAGCTCTCTTATGAAAAGCCACCTCTCGCAGGATGGATCGATTCCCCCATAACTTACCAGGCTAGCTTCTTTCTTGTGAGAAATTGTTAAACTGTTGTTTTTTTTTCAATAGGTACAGTTACAACATACGACAAACTCAAAATTTGAGGCTGACTTCAAATCTTGTTTTTATTGGGATTTGATGCCAGAATTAGAATTCTGGGGGAGACATTAGTGCAGGCGAGGGATACCGAGTCCATTCTACCAACCTCTCTCCAGTCTGGACGGCCACCGTACCTGGGCATGAAACAGAATTCATCACTGCCTTCTGTACAGTCGTTACACGCATCACACACCATAGAGTAAGAGATGAATTCCCCAGTACCCTCACAATAGAAATAGGGCAGAGTCAAGCCGGTGGTGGAGATTTGGCAGTGAGTATTATACCATTCCTGAGTATTGCTTACAGTCCTGCAACGACTTCTTGAATGACAAGCGAAGATTCTGTGCGTCCGATGCTCCAAGGGACATGTGATGAAGGGCGCAGGCCACAGTGTCCGGTTTGCGGGCACAGGAAGTGTGACGGACTTGTTGCTATAGTGATTGTCCTTCGGAGGATGGATTTCACACACAATGCCAGTGCGCCGCATTCCACACCGTTTTTACATATCTCCTTAGTTTGAGCCTGCCACACGGATGAAGGCCAATATATGCGTTGTAATAGAAGAATGCGTCGAAATAATGAGACGCAGTCCCGCTTGCCCATTGCAAGACATTCTTGTACCTATGATCACAAAACCATACTATGACATCAGCTTTATACACACACGCATTCCGTGGTCACATGCACATGCATAAATAGGTTTACAGCCATCTAAAAGCAAGAACAATCCAATACCACTCTGCGTGCGCGCGCGCGCGCGCGCGCGCACACACACACACACACACACACACACACACCACACACACACCACACACACACACACACACACACACACACACAACACAAACACATAATAATAATAAATAATAACAATAATAATAACAATAATAATAATAATAATAATAATAATATTATTATTATATTATTATCATTATTAATTATGTATTTGTTGAGACGCAAAATCTTGATGAAATCAACTCTAAGCACACGGGAAAAAAGGATATGCACATACACGCACACACGCACGTGCAGATACACTCACACACAAATGCACGTGTGTTATGGATCTAAGCAAAGGAATAGCAAGGAGAATCATGTACAAAATTAATATTCACACACACACACACACAACACCACACACACACACACACACACACACATACACGCTGTGGGTCATATGGCTCTAAACACAACTAATTTAAAAAGAAGGAGTATTGCTGTATGCACCCACACTCACACACACCAGCACACACACACACACACACACACACCACACCCACACCCCCACACACACCTACATGCATGTCCTATGGCTATAACCACATTTAAATGTAAGCACACACACACACACACACACACACACACACACACACACACACACACACACACACACAACACCACACAACACACACACGCGCACTACAGACACGCGCGCGCGCGCGCGCACACACACACACACACACACACACACACACACACACACACACACACACACACACACACACACACACGCGCGCGCGCGCGCGCACGCACGCACGCACGCACGCGCCACACATTTCAAGACGTGCTGCATGGCTAAACAAAACTGTCAAAAGAGAGGAAAAATGGAATAAAAAGAGTTGTGTACAAATATTTACATTTCAGGTTCGCACACCTAGTGGGTACAGGCTGCAGTGGGAGTAGTAGGGATCGCGGGGAGGACTGTTAAGAAGAAGGAAAGAGGTGAGTTTTAAGAGCAGTCTTAAAAGAAGAGAAAGTAGGCAGTTGACGGACTGAGAGTGGAGTTGTTCCAGGAGAGTGGGCCAGAAACAGAGAAGGCCCGTGGGCCAAAGGTACTGAGCTTGGTACGCGGAATTCGGAGAGTGAGAAGACTGGGGGAAGAGCGGAGGGTGCATGAGGGTGTGTAGATATTGAGTAGATTATTTAGATGGTCAGGGACTGCATTGTTGAGAACTTGTAATAAATGGTGTCGAGTTTATAGTGTATGCGTTTTGATACAGTAAGCCAGTGAAATTGTGACAGAAGAGGGGAGATATGGCAGTCTTTTTCTTCTTGAGTACAATGCGTGCAGCTTTGTATTGAATGCGTTGTAGGGTGTGAATAGAGGATTCACTGACACCAGAAAGAAGTGAGTTGCAGTAGTCGATGCGAGACATAATGAAACAGAGGGCAAACTTGACAGTTTTTTTCGGTAGAAAGATGTTTTTGATCAGGCTGTTGCGACGAAGGTGGTAGTAGCAAGATTTGGCGGTTTGGGTCACAGCGTTTTGCATGGAAATGGTAGAATCAAGGTGGACACCCGGATTCTTGGCTGAGTCGGAAATTGGAATGGATGTGTTGCAGAGGTGAAGAGAAAGAGAGGTGGGCAGTTGAGAGAGCTTTTCACGTGTGCTGATCAGAATTGCTTCTGTCTTGTCGTCATTGAGCTGAAGTTTGTTGTTTGTCATCCAGTTCTAACGTCAGAATAACATTCAGATGTGCGAGTCAAGAGGGTCTGTACATTGTCGGGTGCTTTGCTGTCATGAAGTTAGGTGTCATCAGCGTAGAAGTGGCGTTTAAAGGAGCGGGATTTGATGATGGTGGACAGGGGAGAGGTGTAAAGAGTGAAGAGAACAGGGCCAAGGACAGATCCTTGTGGAACACCACAGGTCAGATTTGCAGGCCTAGAATGAGTGCCGTTGAGTCTGTTTTCTGTCTGAGAGGTACGAGGTGAACCAAGAGAGGGCCGTGTCAGAGATACCAAAAGTGTGCTGGAGTCTGGTGAGGAGAAGAGCATGGTCAATGGTATCAAAGGCTGCAGACAGGTCAAGGAGAGTAAGAAGAAGAGACCTTTCCAGAATCGGTTGCAAGGAGGAGGTCATTGAGAATGTGGAGCAGGGCTGTTTCAGCACTATGGAACTGGAGAGAGGCTGACTGAAAAGGAGTGAGGAGATTGTTGGCGGAGAGGTGAGATTTTATCTGATTGAGGACGACTTTTTCTAAGAGTTTTGACAGGAAAGAGCAGTTAGAGATAGGTCGGTAGTTTTTCAGTTCGTTTGGATCAAGGTTGTGTTTCGTGAGGAGAGGGCGGACAATGGCAGACTTAAAGAATCAGGGACAGTTCCAGTTTCCAGGGAAGTGTTGATAATGTCAGTGATGAATGGGAGGAGAGTAGGAAGACAGTCGGAGTAGAGAGAAGCTGGAAGAGGATCAAGTTCACAAGTTTTGAGAAACATGGATATGATTGTATTGAGAAATTCTTCCTGTCAGACTGGGGTGAAAGTGCTAAGGGGTGAGCCAGAGAAGGGTGGGTCAGGTGGGCAGGGTTGACAGGGGTGAGCCAGAGAAGGGTGGGTCAGGTGGGCAGCGTTGATAAGGTGTTGCGTCAAGCTTTTCACGGAGAGTTTGTATTTTGGTGGTGAAGTAGTTGGAGAATGCAGTTGGGAGTTCTTCATGAGGGTGTGTTGTCGGGAGAGGAGAGCTGTTTTGTGTGCCAAGAAAATGATTCATGGTTGTGAAGAGTCCTTTAGAGGAAGAGGATGTCACGATTTTGTTTTGAAAGTAGCTGGTTTTGGCAGATGCGATAAGGGTGATACTCGTGTTTTTGCAGTGTGGAAGAGTTGCTTGTGAACGGCGAGTGTGGATTTGCGCCATCGGCGCTCAGCTCTGCGACGGGCACGCTTAGTATGGGCAATCTCTGGACTTAGCCAGGGGTGCAGGGGAGCGGTTGGGCAAAAGACGAGTTGTATCTGGGGCGTGAGTGTCAAGGAGATGGCGGAGCGTAGTGTCCAAGTGTTCAGCGAGGTTGTGTGACTTTTCAGAAAGGAAACGGGAAGCGTCAGAGGAAAAAGTAGAGAGATTGAGAGATTTGAGACTACGGCGAGTAGGAGGGGAGATGTCCAGAAAGCAGAGAATTGCAGAGTGGTCGGATGGCAGGGCAGAAGTTATACTAGTTGAAAGAACTAAACAGTTGCAAGAGGCTGGATCGGCGTGATCACGAGAAATGATCCAGTCTAGTGTGTGACCTGCTTGTTGGGTTGGTTCAGAAATGTGTTGTGTCATGTTGTGGCTGGACAGAGAGCTGCAGATGTGTTTGGTGTCATAGGAGTTGGGGTAGTCGTAGTGGACATTCATGTCTCCGAGGATGAGAAGCTTTCCTGGTAAGAGGCTGTAGTGGTCGAGTAGTTGATCAAAGTCAGACAGAAACATGGATGTGGTGAGCTTGTTGGTGGAGCTAGGTGGAGGCCGATAGACACAGGAGAGGTGATGGGGTGTGGGGTGGATTGGTAGGATACTTCAACGTATTCGAAAGAAGGATGGGAGAAAGGAAGAGACTGTGAGAAAGACAGGAGAGGATGGATGGAGTCCTTATAGAGAATGGCAATACTGACACCTAGAGGTGGGCGGGAGAAGGAGGCAAGCGTGCAGCCACTCGGGTGAGACACTTTTCAACTGACTCATGACCTACTGAGTTCAGCCATGTTTCAGTGAGGAACGCAATGTCTACTTGTTCATCCAAAATGAAATCAACTATTACATCTGCTTTGCCGTCTTTGCATACAGATCGAGCATTGAACACATTTTCAGTTTGTTAGGTTTACAGACAGAATGAAACATGGGTGACGATGATTCCTTGGAAACATTTTGATGATTTTGAAGACTGGGAGACTTGGAGAAAAAAGAGGATGAAAACTGAGGCAGTGAAGGGGAGTGAGGGAACACAGAGTCACACGATGATGATTGAACAGAACAGGAGTGAGTGTCACAGGGGCTGCACGGAGATGGCGAAGACGGTGATGGTCGGGGCGAAGTCGAGGACGGTAGTGGCTGAGGATGAGGAGACAGAGCGGTTGCGAAGGTAGCGCCGCTGGGACAGGAGACACAGGCTAAGATGGCAGAGATGAAGTCAAAGTCAGCGGGGCGGGGGGGGGGGGGGAGCATTGAGGAGAGGACGAGGGTGGAGACGAAGATGGCAGAGGGGTGGATGACGTCAGTTGCAGTGATGAAGATGGTAGAAGCAGAAGTGAGGAAGGCAATGAGGGTAAAGGAAGATGAAGATGTGGAAAGGGGGGGAGGGGGCAGGCAGGAGTTGAGATGCAAGGGCACTCTGACTCTCGAGATGCAAGGGCACTCTGTCAGAGTGGCAGAGAGTGAGGAGGCTGGAGATGTGGTGACAGATTCAGCAGCTGCTGAGAAGCCAGGCAGCCCAGAACAGCTAGCATGGCCAGGCTAAGAGCGAGTGCTGGCAGCAGAGGTGGACTGTTATCGGGAGGTGGTGTGTCAGACAGGCCAGTGGTAGGTGGACTGTTGTCGGGAGGTGGTGTGTCAGACAGGCCAGTGGTAGGTGGACTGTTGTCGGGAGGTGGTGTGTCAGACAGGCCAGTGGTAGGTGGACTGTTGTCAGGAGGTGTGTCAGCCAGGCCAGTGGTAGGTGGACTGCTGTCGGGAGGTGGTGTGTCAGACAGGCCAGTGGTAGGTGGACTGTTGTCGGGAGGTGGTGTGTCAGACAGGCCAGTGGTAGGTGGACTGTTGTCAGGAGGTGTGTCAGACAGGCCAGTGGTAGGTGGACTGTTGTCGGGAGGTGGTGTGTCAGGCAGGCCAGTGGTAGGTGGACTGTTGTCAGGAGGTGGTGTGTCAGACAGGCCAGTGGTAGGGGGACTGTTGTCAGGTGGTGTGTCAGCCAGGCCAGTGGTAGGGGGACTGTTGTCAGGAGGTGTCAGACAGGCCAGTGGTAGGGGGACTGTTGTCAGGAGGTGTCAGACAGGCCAATGGTAGGTGGACTGTTGTCAGGAGGTGGTGTGTCAGCCAGGCCAGTGGTAGGTGGACTGTTGTCAGGAGGTGGTGTGTCAGGCATCCCAGTGGTAGGTGGACTGTTGTCAGGTGTGTGTCAGCAGGCCAGTGGTAGGTGGACTGTTGTCAGGTGGTGTGTCAGGTAGGCCAGTGGTAGGTGGACTGTTGTCAGGTGGTGTGTCAGGCAGGCCAGTGGTAGGTGGACTGTATTCAGAAGGTGGTGTGTCAGGCAGGCCAGTGGTAGGTGGACTGTATTCAGGAGGTGGTGTGTCAGACAGGCCAGTGGTAGGTGGACTGTTTTCGGGAGGTGTGTCAGACAGACCAGTGGTAGGTGGACTGTTGTCGGGAGGTGGTGTGTCAGGCAGGCCAGTGGTAGGTGGACTGTATTCAGGAGGTGGTGTGTCAGACAGGCCAGTGGTAGGTGGACTGTTGTCAGGAGGTGGTGTGTCAGGTAGGCCAGTGGTAGGTGGACTGTTGTCAGGAGGTGGTGTGTGTCAGACAGGCCAGTGGTAGGTGGACTGTTGTCGGGAGGTGGAGTGTCAGACAGGCCAGTGGTAGGGGACTGTTGTCAGGTGGTGTGTCAGCCAGGCCAGTGGTAGGTGGACTGTTGTCAGAGGTGGTGTGTCAGACAGGCCAGTGGTAGGTGGACTGTTGTCAGGAGGTGGTGTGTCAGACAGGCCATTGGTAGGTGGACTGTTGTCAAAAGGTGGAGTGTCAGACAGGCCAGTGGTAGGTGGACTGTTGTCAGAAGGTGGAGTGTCAGACAGGCCAGTGGTAGGGGGACTGTTGTCAGAAGGTGGTGTTCAGACAGGCCAGTGGTAGGTGGACTGTTGTCGGGAGGTGGTGTGTCAGACAAGTGCCACGGTGGGTGGACGTTGTCGGAGGTGGTGTGTCAGACAGGCCAGTGGTAGTGGACTGTTGTCAGAAGGTGAGTGTCAGACAGGCCAGTGGTAGGTGGACTGTTGTCAGAAGGTGGAGTGTCAGACAGGCCACTGGTAGGTGGAGTCGCGTGGTGTTGGCCAGGGGCGGCTGGAGGCAGTTTGTGCCAAAGGTGATGGAGGCATCCCAGCTCGACAGCACCATGTGGAGCGGGCTTCAGACATAGCCCCAGCTGACGGATGCGCTGGTAGACCTCTCTGCTGAGGTAGCTCTTGCTGTCATATAGCACACGCTGTCCCATTTGCTTGATGAAGGACAGATCCATTGTGGTAGGACACACATCACAACACACACACACACACACACACACACACACACACACACACAACACACACACACACACAATATATATATATATATATATATATAAGCGTGTGGTCAACACAGCTAAAATGAAAGTAGTTCTCTTTCATTGTTCTGCTCTCCTTGTGGTCAATGGGTGAACAAACTGTGTGACCCACGACCCTTTCCTCTTACACTCCCCCCTTATCACTCCTGCCCCCCCCCCCCACCCCCACCCCCACCCTCTCCTTTCCCCTTCTGAGGCGGGCGATGTCATTTCGAGCCTTTTGCTTGCACGTGAATGCTACATGGACACGCCATTCAATGTCAATAGAGCGAAGTCCATACCTTTGACACAATCAACACAGATCACCAGTCAACGTCAATAGAGCAAAGTCCATAGCTTTGACACTATCAACACAGATCACCAGTCAATGTCAATAGAGCGAAGTCCATGCCTTTGACACTATCAACCCAGATCACCAGTCAACGTCAATAGAGCGAAGTCCATGCCTTTGACACTATCAACCCAGATCACCAGTCAACGTCAATAGAGCGAAGTCCATGCCTTTGACACTATCAACACAGATCACCAGTCAATGTCAATAGAGCGAAGTCCATACCTTTGACACTATCAACACAGATCACCAGTCAATGTCAATAGAGCGAAGTCCATTCCTTTGACACTATCAACCCAGATCACCAGTCAACGTCAATAGAGCGAAGTCCATGCCTTTGACACTATCAACCCAGATCACCAGTCAACGTCAATAGAGCGAAGTCCATGCCTTTGACACTATCAACACAGATCACCAGTCAATGTCAATAGAGCGAAGTCCATGACCTTTGACACTATCAACACAGATCACCAGTCAATGTCAATAGAGCGAAGTCCATGCCTTTGACACTATCAACCCAGATCACCAGTCAACGTCAATAGACGAAGTCCATGCCTTTGACACTATCCCTCCCACCCCCCCCACCCACCGTCACTAGTCAATGTCACCGTCGCTCTCATTCTTCTCGTGACGTGTCCTGAGTGACAGATCGCTTGCCCCCCCCCCCCCCCCCCCCCCCCCCCCCCCCCTCCACGTCGCCGAATGGTATGATGGACGCCGCGATCATTTACGCGGAGTGTTGCGAAAAGGCCACTTTCAGTGTTACAGCCTGATGAGGTCTGTAATAGCACGGCTATAGGCCGCTAGCCAAAGACTGACCAGGGGCATGGGGTATCCTCATGAAAGTTGGATTCCACTCCTCTGCAGCTGGCTCTCACTGACCATGTCTCATTGATGCAGATGAGTCTGTTGGCTGACTGAACTGTGTCTGGAATATCCCCACCTTAGATGTGTGATGGCATGTTCGTAACTTGACTGGTTGGCATGAAATAAGTAGACCCATTAGATCATCTGGAAATACAAAACTGTTTTTTGATCAACATTCATAAAACCTGTGCATCTGTGAATTTAATAGGTCATAATCACTGTACAGGTGTTTTTTTTAATGATTCAGATAGAATGAGATGGAATGAGACATGCATATCTGTAATTCGATGCTTCAGAATTTGTACGCATGCATGTATGCATTTTTTCCTTTCTGTCGTTATTGTGAACAAAATCTTGTTTATCTGATTGTTTATTGTCGTGTGTTTATGAAATATGTAAAAGGAGAACCCATGAACACTTTCGAATTACAGACATAAAACATCAACAATAGTAACTATAGCAGTGATTGATAGTATTCAGTAATACACAAACAGTATCCTCACTTTGGGTTTGACAGAATCCTTGCTGAAGAAAGCATTACAAAATTTGTATGCATGCATATATGTAGTTGTTCTTCTCGCCCTTATCGGGAAAAAAAACAACAACACTTGTTTACCTTATTGTTTATTGTTATGTATCTATAGCATGCGCAAAATGAGAAAGCCTCCTCTATTTAAACCACAGACATAAAATATCAACAATGACAGCTACAACAATGATAGTGTCCAGGAACCGACAGACGGTGTCCTCACATTGGAATTGACAGAATTCTTGCCGGAGAAACCATTAAGAAAAAACGTGTACGCATTCATGCATGTAGGTTGGTTTTTCTTTTCCTCACTTTCATTGTGAACAAATTGACTTGTCTATCTTATTGCTTATTTTCATGTTTTTGTAACACGTGCAAAATGAAAACCCCCTTAACTACTTAAACAACAGACGTAAAATGTCAACAATGACAACAACATCAATGATAAATAGAATCCAGAAAGACACAAAAAGTATCCGCACATTCGATTGGAATGAATCCTTTTCAGAGAAAGCACGATAAAGTCCATCACCCCAGACTGTTCCAGATCTGTGACGAATCGATCCCACTCTTGAAATGTGTTCAAATTAACGGGTGGTGCCCCATAGTCGCTGCAGCCCAGACGAAAACACCTATACACCGGTCTATATGCATAGCATTTCCCTCCAAGTTGGACCTGCACAATGAAATGATGAAGACAAACACAAATGAACTAATCACCTGGACAATGTAATTGTATATTTTAGTTACATAACTCCTAATACAAGCACAGTCATCTAAAAGGGAGAAACCCATGTTAGCTGCTTCAAGGTCATTGCGTGCGAGAAGCAGTCTCTAGAACTTCACACACAATGGGCAGGTGTAGCTGATGAATATGACGTGGCAGAAAGCGTTCGATCCTAAAACCTAGACCTGCCAAAACATACTACGGGCATGAGAACGACTTTCCTTCTTTCTGCGTACACAGGCTGATACTCCTGCGGACACTCCGTGTATAGACAGGCAAGGATTAACCCCATCTACCCAACAAAGGGGAGTGGAGTTTTGTGTGTATGAAGTTTTGTATCCCACCATTAAGGCAGCCATACTGCAACTTCAGGGAAGGTGCATGCTATGTGTAACGTGTCATCCATACCAACGGCCAAACTGGCCTTCTCTTCCGAAAGTTGGTGATGGAGTTTTACGTGTGTGCAAGACGTTATGCGTGCGTTCACACACGGAACCTCGGTTTATAGTCTCATTCGAAGGACTGTATGGGAAAACGAAGTCAGAACCAAAGTTAACTCTGAGGGGAAAACCCCCTGCACCGAAAACGTCCGGCGGAGATTCGAACCCGCAACCCCAGGATCACCCAAAATTACGAGTCTGGCGCTCTACCACTGAGCTGTTCCGGCCCCCGAGAACGACTGCAAGCGTCAGCTGGGGAAAAGAAACTCTGTGATGATAAAGTAAGAGGTAAGAAGAGAGTTGGACTCCTGGCCAATAGGCGGATTCTGTGACCCCCGGCTAAGGAGGTCAACCAACTTCAGATGATCTTGGAAACGCTAAGATCCTTCTCCTGTGTTGGAAAACGCAAGTGCTGCTGACTGTAAAGGTAACATCCACTAATGCACAGCTTTCTTCATCAACGTGTTCCAGTCATAAAAGAGAACCTAAAAGAAGATTCACTGTTCCGCCGAACGAAAAGTATAAAACAAAATAAAAAATTACAAGACAAAACACGACACGTTTCGACCTCTTTGGTCCTTTTCAAACAAGACAAACAGCATTCAAGACAAAGAAAAGGAAGAACGAACAAACACCTTTCTCCTCAAATTGGGCGCAAAGTGGTTGTGTGTTCAAATCAAGTACAGAAAGAAGAAATATGTGTTTGCATGGCTGATGATGTACCTGTGATTGTCAATGTCTATGCATGTGTGAGTAACTGCTCTTTTATGTTGTGGTAGATCATTAGAAGGGTTTGTTTCCCACAGCTGTATAACATATCACACGCACGCGCACGCACGCAGGCACACACACACACACACCACACACACACACACACACACACACACACACACACACACACACACACACGCGCGCGCGCGCGCGCGCGCGCGCACGCATGCACGCACGCGCTCGCGCACGCATGCACGCACGCACGCACGCACGCACACACACAAAATCTTGGGCCATACTTTCACCGCTGTGTGGGGTATGACTGGTGGTTGGGGGGAGGGGGTGGGGGGTGGGGGGAGCGAGTGAGTCTTTCGGTACAAATACCTCGCCCATCTTCGGGAAGTTCCGTACTACTAACTTCTCTTTCCTGTCATTGTGACTCTCCCCTTTTCAGCTTCTCTTTCTTACTGCTTTTTGTCTTTCTTACTGCTGTTTGTCTTTCTTTACTGCTGTTTGTCTTTCTTTACTGCTGTTTGTCTTTCTTTACTGCTGTTTGTCTTTCTTTACTGCTGTTTGTCTTTCTTACTGCTGTTTGTCTTTCTTTACTCCTTTCTGTCTTTCTTTACTGCTTTTTGTCTTTCTTACTGCTTTTTGTCTTTCTTACTGCTGTTTGTCTTTCTTTACTGCTTTTTGTCTTTCTTTACTGCTTTTGTCTTTCTTTCTGCTGTTTGTCTTTCTGTACTGCTTTTGTTTTTCTTTACTGCTTTTTTGTCTTTCTTACTGCTTTTGTCTTTCTTACTGCGGTGTGTCTTTGTTTACTGCTTTTTGTCTTTCTTACTGCTTTTTGTCTTTCTTACTGCTGTTTGTCTTTCTTACTGCTGTTTGTCTTTCTTACTGCTGTTTGTCTTTCTTTACTGCTTTTTGTCTTTCTTTACTGCTTTTTGTCTTTCTTTCTGCTGTTTGTCTTTCTTTACTGCTTTTTGTCTTTCTTTCTGCTGTTTGTCTTTCTTTACTGCTTTTTGTCTTTCTTTCTGCTGTTTGTCTTTCTTTACTGCTTTTTGTCTTTCTTTACTGCTTTTTGTCTTTCTTACTGCTTTTTGTCTTTCTTTACTGCTTTTTGTTTTTCTTACTGCTGTTAGTCTTTCTTACTGCTCTTTGTCTTTCTTTACTGCTTTTTGTCTTTCTTTACTTCTTTTTGTCTTTCTTTACTGCTTTTCACCTTCCGTTGTCGACCATTCTCCTGTACTTGTTTTGGAAACGATCTCAAACTGTTTTTTCTCTGAAAGCAGTTTACGACAGACCTGTTTTGTGTTGGCATGTGGCAGTTAGGTGATGAACATTGTACACATTCTACAGTGATGTGTGTTGGTATGTGGCAGTGAGGTGGTGAACATTCCCTACAGTGATGTGTGTTGGTATGTGGCAGTGAGGTGGTGAACATTGTACACACTCTACAGTGTTGTGTGTTGGTATGTGGCAGTGAGGTGGTGAACATTGTACACACTCTACAGTGTTGTGTGTTGGTATGTGGCAGTGAGGTGGTGAACATTGTACACACTCTACAGTGATGTGTGTTGGTATGTGGCAGTGAGGTGGTGAACATCGTACACACTCTACAGTGATGTGTGTTGGTATGTGGCAGTGAGGTGGTGAACATTGTATACACTCTACAGTGATGTGTGTTGGTATGTGGCAGTGAGGTGGTGAACATTGTACACACTCTACAGTGATGTGTGTTGGTATGTGGCAGTGAGGTGGTGAACATTGTACACACTCTACAGTGATGTGTGTTGGTATGTGGCAGTGAGGTGGTGAACATTCTCTGCAGTGATGTGTGTTGGTATGTGGCAGTGAGGTGGTGAACATCCTCTGCAGTGATGTGTGTTGGTATGTGGCAGTGAGGTGGTGAACATTGTACACACTCTACAGTGATGTGTGTTGGTATGTGGCAGTGAGGTGGTGAACACTCTCTGCAGTGATGTGTGTTGGTATGTGGCAGTGATGTGGTGAAAATTCTCTGCATTGTTGACATCAGGTCTCCATTCAGGACGGTCTGTCTGACCATGAGCTTTTTTGGAATGTCTTGCATGGCATCGATTATTATTTCTTTTAGTCTGGGAGTGTAAACCTAAGGATAATTCCTGACTGTACGGCCAAATCTATAAGTCATCAGTTGTCAATGCTTTAGATGTCATATAAACATTGTTGTTGTTGTTGTTGTTGTTGTTGTATTCTCAGTGCAGCCAAATCTATAAGCCATCCGTTGTTAATGCTTCAGACTTCATATAAACGTTGTTGTTGTTGTTGTTGTTGTACTCTCAGTACGGCCTAATCTATAAGCCACCCGTTGTCAATACTTCAAATGTCATATAAACGTTGTTGTTGTTGATGTTGTTGTAGTTGTTTTGTTTTTTGTCGGCTGGGCCATGGCTATGAAAATCTAAAATGTAACGGATAATGATGAGTGTTACCAAATGTTCCCAACAATGCAGGTCAGACCAAACGTAGGTCTGCCTAGCCCCTACAGGAGATGTGTCCCGATATGTCCAGTGACACGAGACAGGCTGCCATCACAGGGGAGTCAGCTTGGAGCAGCACTAACACGGTGCATTGCATCAGATTTTTTTTTTTTTTTGCTGCCCCAACCTCTGCGCCACCTCAGAGGCAGTGCACCCACGCCGCTCATTCCAACACCCGTCCACCGCCACAGCCCGGTCGGCCCCGCCGCAGCCCCAGCACCTGCAATCCAATGGGAGCAGTCAATGTCAAGTCGTCAAGAGGCGACCCACCAGAGGAGACACTGCACTGCTGCCGAGTCACTTCAGTGGTGTTCAGTGGTGCCTGTTCTGATCGAACATACGCAGGACACCACCTACTAAGCCCCCTACTGACGACAATAATTGCCTAGTCGCGGAGCCGGCGTGAGTGAGCTCTCCCTCCGGAAGGCGCCACCAACGTCCAACGACAGCCCCATGGACTCGTCGATACCGGTGATTCCGACAGAACCAAACCAAGACCACAAACCTGGAGAAGACAACGAAATTGAAGTCACCATGAGAGCAGGGCATGAAGGGCCACAGAATTTGAGACTTTTTTATGCTGATCGATGAGAATGAGGATGATTAAGATGATGCTACGGATTTCCATTTCGGTCTGAGACTACATGACAGGGATGTTCTGTACGCTTCCTTTCATAATATATCCCGGCGTCAACCAGGCCCGAGAGATACAGGCATTTGCAGTGTTGGTCAGGAAATTTGAGCAACACTCTCAGAAACGCATCCATTAAGTGGATGAAACTCGACTGTGTGGTCCCAGTCTTCCCAACTGAGTCCGCAGCAAACTCAACTCTGGGTAGGAGCCGGTCGGGCAGAAAAACCCACATGACTCTGGTGGGATTCGAACCCACGACCTCCCAGCCGGGAGTCCGCGACGTTAACCACTTCGCCACGGCGGCTGGTTGCATCAGATTATTATCAAGAGTACTTAAGTAGCGCCTATCCTCGACTAGGGACTAAGCTCTAAGCGCTTTACAATCCACACTGTCGTTTATACGATGGGCTGCCTACCTGGGTAGAGCCGGTTGAAGTGTTGCCTGCCGCCGCTCTGTTCAGTCCTTTGCCTTGTTATTCAGTCAATATCAATCACTCACTTCCCTTCCCTCAGTCTTACACATTTTCCCACAGGGCGCATGCTAGGTGTAACGTGTCATCCATACCAACGGCCAAACTGGCCTTCTCTTCCGAAAGTTGGTGATGGGATTGTACCTGTGTGCAAGATGTTATGCGTGCGTTCACACACGGAGTCTCGTTTTATAGTCTCATTCGAAGGACTGTATGGGAAGTGGAGTCAGAACCAATGTTAACTCTAAGGGAAAAATCCCCCTGTGCCGAAATGGCCCTGCGGAGATTCAACCCGCAGCCTCAGGATCACCAAGATTACAAGTCCGGCGCTCTACCAACTGAGCTATTCCGGCCCCTTTCCACCCTTTTCACGCCCTGTTTTTATGGATGTACTAAAAAAACGTGACGTTTGATGATGATCATGATGCTGATGATCTCTCTCTCTCTCTCTCTCTCTCTCTCTCTCTCTCTCTCTCTCTCTCTCTCCTCTCTCTCTCTCTCTCTCTCTCTCTCTCTCTCTCTGTGATGATGACGATGATGAGGATGTCTATCTATCCATTTATCAATTTCTCTGTCCACAAGCTGGTACGACGTGGAAGATGTTTGGGAGGAGTTGTCTATCTCCCCCTCCAGCACAAGAGATCTGTTGTCAACACCCTCATGCAGAGAGCCTCTGTATTGTGTTCCACTAAGGAGGAAGAGCTGAAAGAAGAAGAACACATCAAGACTGCCCTTTCCGCTAATGGATACCCTGCATGGATGTGGGACAACCCTCGAATTCGCTACCCTTCATCTACAGATACGGACACTGTGAAAGTGGGGATCCCTTGCATTAAAGGAGTCTCACAGCGTCTAGCCAGGACCTTCCAAGAACATGGATGCAAAGTGTTCCACAAACCCACCAACTCCCAACGCCAGCAACTGACCCATGTCAAAGACAAAACGGACCCCCTCAAGCAGTGTGGTGTAGTGTACCAGGTAGGGTGTCAAGACTGTGCCAATACCTACATTGGCGAGACAGCAAGACCACTCCACCACCCGTCTACAGGAACACCAAACCCGATCTACTTCTGCCATACATGAACATCTACAAAGCCACAGGTCACAGTTTCAACCCCCAAGAAACCAAGATGCTGTGTACAGAGCCCTTCCTCACAAAAAGAAAAGTTAAAGAAGCCATCGAAATTAAGACCAGACGCCCCAGTCTGAACAGAGATCAAGGTTTTGAACTCCCCACCATCTACAATCAGATCCTGACAACCGTTCACCTCCCACAACAGTCGTCCCATCAAGCCTCGCTGCCACAACAGCAACAGTGAGCTGAAGAAGACAGGGTGACCCTGTTGAAATATTCTCCAAGTAAGTTTTTGATTCTGAGTCTGTAACTACTTTTCCAATGCTGGCTCTCTCTCTCTCTCTCCTCTCTCTCTCTCTCTCTCTCTCTCTCTCTCTCTCTCTCTCTCTCTCTCTCTCTCTCTCTCTCTCTCTATCTATATCTATATCTATATTAATATATATATATATTAATCTCTTTATTTTAAAATCTTATTTTAAACTGGTATGTCGCTCCCTACATGGTTGAGCACTTTTTACGTTCTGAGTGGCTTTTTAACTCTGTTTTTATATATATATATATATATATATATATATATATATATATATATATATATATATATATATATATATATATATATATATATATATATATAACAAACTAATAAATTCCAAGGATAAGTACCGAGCACCGTTCCAGCAACTTACAGAGCAGCTTGGTGTTGCAATGACTGCAAGAAATATTTCTTCAATCTATATATATATATATATATATATATATATATATATATATATATATATATATATATATATATATATATATGTTTGATTTGTTAGATAACGAAGCCAAGTCCCTACCCCAAAAAGCACTGTAAGCATTCACTCATTCATACCAGTTTCGTATGAACACATCTGTTTTGTCCATTGCTATCTTTCAACTATACGAAAGGAATAGACAACTAGACATTTGAGAATATATGACACTGAGGTAAAGACTGAGCGGAACAACTGGAAATCTAAAGGAGTAGACACCTGGTCCAGCTGACATTCCTCGGAGGTGTATGGGCAATCGGCTTCATCCTCATAGTCATGGCACTGAGCTATCATATCACAGGGAAAGTGATGCTTCACAAGTGTTTTGGAAAACATGGAAAAATTCCATTTCCCTGTGCCCCAATGGTTTCGCGCCCCGCGGGTAAGGAAAAATGGATTTCTGTCCCTAAGTGAGTTTCACGATGAAAAGAATCTTTTTCATGTCCCGTGTCAAAGAGTTCGATTGGGCCTCGATAAGGGAAAATATCGGAAAGAGGGGGTCTAAAGGATAAGGTGAAATGGTAAAACGAAAAAATGGGGACCCCCCCCGTTTGTACGAGCTACATTCCCAGCATAAAATTTATGTCCAAATTTCCCGGGGCAAAGGAAGAAGGTAGGGGTTGTGGGTCGTGACGGTGGGCAAGTTTTTTGCCATAAAACGTCGGTACAGGCCCCTGGTTGGGGGTCTGTATGCCCCTGCAAAAGTGGGGAGGATCAATAGTAATTCCTCTCTCTTCTTCTCCTCTCTCTCTTTTCTCTCTCTCCTCTCTCTCTCCCCTCTTTTCCTCTCCTATTATATTTTAAAATATTTTATATTAATTTTAATATTTTAAAATTTTAAAATAATATATTTTTTTTTTTTTTTTTTTTTTTTTCCCTTTGCTTTGTCATTATAAAATTGCATTTTGTTTAGTTAAATGTTGTAGAATAGCAAAGGGCAGATTGGAAGAAAAGGGAGCCAAAATCTTATCCTTTATAATAAAGTTTTTGAGTCTGAGTCTTGAGTCCTCTGACTGAAACCTGAAACATTACGGGGCCCAAGGGAAAGTAGGCTACTCAGAGGGGGGCGTACGAGTGAAGGGGAAAGACATGTCTCAGGACATTTGAACGGGAACAAAAGGGGGCATAACAGAGAGCCCCCCGGGTGGGTGTGGGGGGGGAGGGGAGGGGGGAGTCTGGGTGGACAATGTGGGGGGGGGGCCGTGGAGGGGAGGGGGGGGGGAGTCGGGTGGACAATGTGGATGGGGGGGATGTGAGGGGGGGGGGGAGTCTGGGTGGGACAAAGTGGTGGAGGGGGGGTGTGAGGGGGGGGGGGGGTCTGGGGTGGACATAGGATGGGGGGGCCGGTGAGGGAAGGGGGGGGGGGGGGGGGGTTGAGTGGGCAATATGGATTGAGGGCCCCGGGGAGGGGGGGGGGGGGGGGGGAATCTGGGTGGAAATATGGTGGAGGGGCCGTTGAGGGGGGGGGGAGTTGGGTGGACAAATGGATGGAGGGGGGGTGTGTGGGAGGGGGGGGGGGAGTCTGGGTGGACCCTATGGATGGGGGGGGCCGTGTGATGGGGGGGGGGGGGGGAGTCTGGGTGGACAATTGGTGGAGGGCCATGTGAGGGGGGGGAGTCTGGGTGGACAATATGGATGGGGGGCCGTGGGGGAAGGGGGGGGGGGGGGGAGCTGATGGACATATGGAGGGGGGGCCCTTGAGGGGAGGGGGGAGGGGGTTGGGTGGACAATGTGGATGGAGGGGCCATGTGAGGGGAGGGGGGGGGTCTGGGGGACAAAAATTTGGGTGGAGGGGGGGGCCCTGTGGGGGGGGGGGAGTTTTGGGTGCCCAATTTGGATGGGGGGCCCTGTGAGGGGGGGGGGGATTGGGTGGCAATTGGTGGAGGGCCGTGTGATGGGGGGGGGGAGTCTGGGTGGAAATATGGATGGAGGGGGGGGGGTGTGGGGAGGGGGGGGGGGAGTTGGGTGGGCAATAGGATGGAGGGGGCGTGTGTGGGGGGGGGGGGGGGGGAGCTGGATGGGGCATTTGATGGAAGGGGCCGTGTGAGGGGGGGGGGGGGGGGGGGGGAGTCTGGTGGACAAAATGGAGGAGGGGCCCCGTGAGGGGAGGGGGGGCTGATGGCAATATGGATGGAGGGCCCTTGAGGGGAGGGGGGGGAGTCTGATGGCAAAATGGAGGGGGGGGCCGTGTGTGGGAGGGGGGGGGGGGGGGGGGGGGGGGGGGGGGGGGGGGGGGGGGGGGGGGGGGAGTCGGGGGGACAATGTGGATGGAGGGGCCATGTGAGGGGAGGGGGGGAGTCTGGGTGGACAATGTGGATCGAGGGGCCGTGTGAGGGGAGGGGGGGGGGGAGTCTGGGTGGACAATATGGATGGAGGGGCCGTGTGAGGGGAGGGGGGGGGGGAGTCTGGGTGGACAATATGGATGGAGGGGCCGTGTGAGGGGGGGGGGGGGGGGGAGTCTGGGTGGACAATATGGATGAAGGGGCCGAGGAGAGGAAGGGAGAGGGACGGAGCTAGGGGATGGAGCGGGGGGGGGGGGGGAGGGGTGGAGGCGGGGAAAATGGGGATGATGGGGGAGTTGAGGGGGGGGGGGACAAGGAAGTGCATGGACAAGGCGGGGGGGGGGGGGGGGTTGGGGTGGAGAGTGCAAACAGGGGGGGGGGGGGAGAGCACAGAGGGGCGCATGGGTGCAAGGGAAAGGGGGAGGGAGATGGGGGAGAGGGATGGAGGAGGGGAGTGAGAGTGAGGGAAAAAACGAGAGGGGGGGGGGAGAATGTGGGGGCGAGAGGGGGATGGGGAGGAGGGAGGAGATGTGTGGGTACGGGGGAGGGGGGGGGGGACGAGTGCAAGCGAAAGACAAAGGTATGAGGATACAGACGATTCTGGAAGTGAGCATGAAAACGTAAGAGAATATGATCAGCGAGCAAAAGAGAAAGGAGCGCAGGAAGAAGAAAGAAGAAGAAGAAGAAGAAGAAGAAGAAGAAGAAAGAAGGAAGAAGAAGAAGAAGAAGAAGAAGGAGTGTGGAAGATAGACTGAGTGAATATGATGGAAAGAACAGAGAAGAAAAAGAGGAAAAGGATTGTGTGGGTGAGGGAAATGAAATGCGCGTATGTGCAAGTGTGACGATGAGTGAGTGAGAAAGCCTACCACAGAGTATTTGGGAGATGACAGAGCTAGAAAAGGGCAAAGGGACACAGCGTGCAGAGGGAGAGACAAGTGTACAGTCAATATTGATCGACAGGGCACACAGTCAGGGAGACCTAGGTGGGTACATAGGGTCAGAGCCAGTTGTAAGCTCACAATGCGAGTCAAAGGCACAAGTGAGCAACCATCGATGATGGGGTGCCTTACTCGCAGCAGGTGGCTGTCACACACACATAGGAGAGAGAGAGAGAGAGGAGAGGAGAGAGAGTGTGAGAGAGAGAGAGAGAGGAGAGAGAAGAGAGAGAGGGGAGCGGTACTGATCGAGGGAGTGCAGGACTCGTGACACGACACCACTAGTCACACACTGGGCACACACAGCGATAGAGGGACAGTCGAGAGGAAAAGGGGACGGGGTGGGGGGGGGGGGGGTGGGGGGGGGTGGGGTGGAGGGAGCCGGTCAGAGTGATGAAACACACACGAAACTCAATATGAGACAAACCTCACCAAAGGATATAATACACACACGCAGCAGCAGTAGGAAGACAGAGGAAGAGAAGGAGAGAGAAGGCAGAAGTGAGAGACGTTGCGAAAGGACAAAGAGCACAAACCAGGCATTACGATCAAATGCAAACATACAATTACTTTAAACAGACAGCGAGAAAAAAAAACACACACACTCAAATACACACACACACAAAAGGAAAACAGACAAGGGTACTAAATGAGGGGGGGGGGGGCAAGGCGGCCCCCAAACAGATCCAAACAAGAGAGAGGGAAGGAGAGAGAGACAGAGGGAGTGTGTGGACAGCGAGAGTGAGACAGGGAGGAACAGAGGATGAGAGTGAGAGCGCGAGGGAAGAGAGGAGGGACGGAGAGAGGAATGAGAATGCTAAAACATTGTTCCTTTTTATGTTGGAATGTGGAAGGGCTGACTGAGAAGTGATCCGACGCTGATTTCACTGAATTTGTCACTGCCTTTGACTTTTGTTGTTTGTCAGAAACATTTACTTTAAAGGATTTTGATTTCAATGTAAAGTTTTATGATTTTCGCACATGTATTGGCCAGCAATAAAGAATACACGGATGGGTAGGCCTTCAAGAGGTACTAAAACTTATTAGTGACTGAAAAGTTAACAGATCATAATCAACTGCTAAAAACTAATATTGAGAATGTACTATGTGTGAAAGTGAACAGAAATCTATTGCAGAGTGAGAAAGATAGTATTATTTTTCGGTGTATATGTTCATCCAGTAGATAGCAGGTTTTATGCTGAATAAAGATTTTTCATGTACACTGGAAATGATTGAACAATACATATTTACGCAGACTGAGCAAGGAAACGAATTTTTGTACATTATCGGTGGGGATCTAAATGCACGAATTGGGGAGTGGGGTTTGACTAGGGATGAAGATGATGTTATATTCGACAACGACCAGAATGTATATGCACGCAAGTCCAAGGACCCATTAATCAACAGCTTTGGCAAAAAAAAAAAATTGAACTATGTGCGAGTATCAATCTGACCCCCCCCCCCCCCCCCCCCCCCCTAAATGGATTGACAATGGAAAATATCGACGATGCATTTACATTCTTCTCGGAAAGAGGCAATAGAACTTAGACTTCTATATATGCTCGCCAGAGTTGTTTGAGATGGTAAAAACATGTGCCGTGGGAGAAAGAATTGAATCCCACCATATGCCTATCATATTAGAGCTACAGAGTACACTACAGAATACACAACTAGAGAAACAAGAGAGGAAATTAGTAAACATGATCAGATGGGACTCAAGTAAATCACAGGAATATACACAGTTTTTTTAAACAGAAATAGCACAAAGAAGGCTTGAACAGATAACAGAAGAGGTGGAGCAAGATGTAGACGCAAGTATAGAAAATTTCAATACATCATTGAAAGAGGCAGGAGGATGTATGTACAAAACAATAGGGACAGGGGGAGAAAGTAAATCAATAAATGGATGGATAGACACTAGAGCGTAACCCCTTAGTCATCCGAGACTGAAGGATGCCTACTACTACTGAATGGATGGTATGATGACGATTGTAAGCAGAAAAAGAAAGAAGCCAGACAAGCCCTAAATAAACTTAGATTTATAGATAAAGGGAAGAATCCAAAATGATTATGAAGAAAGGGAAGTAGAATATAGAAACAAAAGAGCGTTCTACCAAAAAACAATCAGAGAACAGAAAAAAACTATATAGAAATCAAATTTATGACACACTTACGCAAAGCTCAAAAGACAGTCAAAAGTTCTGGAGTACAATAAAGAAGATGAGGAGGAAGAAAAACAAACTACCACAAATTACCTCCACCCAGTGGAAAGGGTATTTTGAGAGCATATTGAACCCACAACAACGCTGACACAGAGGGAAAAAACAGAAATATCACTAAACGAGGAAGAAGTTATTAGTGCAGGACTTAGACGGAGAAATAACGGAACAAGAAATAAAATTAGCATTAAAAAGACTAAAATCAGGCAAATCATCAGGAATAGATGAAAACCCCCAGAATTTCTAAAGACTATCGAACACGTATAACACCGTACTTGTACAAAGTTGTTCAACACTTTGTTTCTAAATAGCTATTTTCCCATAGAATGGGCACAAGCGGTAATCATACCACTTCACAAAAAGGGGGACAAGCATAATCCAGGGAATTACAGAGGAATTTCATTACTATGTATAATAAGTAAAATATATACAGCCATATTAAATAAAAGAATATATAATTGGGCGGAAGAAGAAACTAAAATCAGTAGAAAACAAGCAGGATTCAGAAAGGGATACTCTACAATTGACCACATTTTCACCCTAACTAGCATGGTGTCAAACTGCCTTATATGGCAGACGTAGAAGCAAACTGTATGTGGCATTCATCGACTACCAAAAAGCGTTCGATTACAGTAAATAGGGGAGAAATTATGGGAATTCTATAGAAGCATAAAATCACCCTAAAAATGTTTAAAAGGGATTTATAAAACAGTACAAGCCTGTGTCAGACACGGCGCCGAAAGAAAACAGATTTTTTTTATATTAATGTTCAGCAGGAGTAAAACAGGGCTGTTTGTTATTTGTCTCATTTTCTCACTTTTAATAACGGAGGTAGCAGATAGGTTACAAAGAAAGGAAAACATGGGTACCAGTTTTTAGCAGGAGCCGAAGAAATCTTCTTGCTGCTGTTCGCAGACGATATTGCCTTAATTTCGTTAACACAGCAGGGCTACAAAATCAGTGGTAATCTACAAAAAAACAAAGATCATGGATTTTAGAAAAGGCGGGTACTTAGGCAAAAAAGAAAAATGGTTTTACAAAGGGCAAGAGATAGAAGTGGTTAATAGCAATAAGTACTAGGATTTACACTAACAACGAAGCTATCAGTAGACATTTCACTTTCAGAATATGCAGGCAGAGCTAAAGGGAGAACAACAGAAATAATGAAAACAATGTACAGTCTGGGACATCTAGATATGACTATTTACTTTAAATTATTTGATTCACAAGTGAAACCATTACTTCTATACGCAGCAGAAACATGGGGTATGACTAGATATAAGGCTATAGAGAGCGTTCACCTATTCGCTTGAGAGAATGTCTTTATACAGGTTCACGACCACCATGTTATTCTGCACGAAAACCCCCTTTTTCACATACAAATCACGTCCATCTCATATCAGTTTTGGCCAAAATTAACACCTGTTTCTAAACAAAATTAACACCCCAAAACCTCTAAAATCGACCTAATTGTCAATTTAAAACGGGGGTTTCCGTGCAGAATAACATGGGTGATCGTGAACCCGTATAAAGACATTCTCTCCAGCACATAAAATCAACTAACGTTTATATGGTTTGACAGTCTAACCGCCAGACTGGTTCAAATCAATATTGATGCTGCAACTTTTTTGCATGGGCCGTTGCACACGAGACCTGCTGCCAATACTTTATTATTAATTAGTTGAGCTGTCACGTGTGCGCGTTCAACCAGTCGACAGGAGGCATGACATCATTTCTGCCGGGACTGACGGGCTCGTCGGCCGGGTCGGTCTTTCCTTGCTGGGATACCAATGTGTGCGGACGTGTTAACGCGGACCTTTCTCCGTTCCCAACCCAGTCAAAAGAGAGTTTAAATCTTTTGGAAACGAAGCAAGAGAAACGTGAAATGACAGTAAGTGAACTGGATGATTTTTTACGTAATTGTTTTGTAGAGAAACTTGATAATGAGCCGATCGACGAAGGTTCTTTTTATGAAGCTGAAAAACATGGCTGAAATTACGCCTGTTTACTGAAAGCGGTTCTGAGATCAAAGCTGAAAATCGTAAAACTCTTCGGCAATCTTTGCTTTTAGGCCATTGGCTTGAAAGAACAAAAACTCTTTTCAAAAAATCTAATCCAAAAGCGTCCTGGGATAATTATTTAAAAACTGAAATTTTGATGGAACCCATGCTGTGTAAAAAACTGACGGAATTATCATTTTGTTTTTACCATTATCCAAAATTTCACAAGCTTGGAATTTCTATCCACAGCTTGTATGAGAAAAGAAGGCTCATTTTAAAATATATGCAAAGCGACGCTGGCTTTCGTGAGTTCTGGCAGAGTGATTAAAAAAACACGGCCCTGCTATGAAAAAATCGATACTACTGGCTGGAGAAGCAGACACCGGCCTAAGGCTAAAAATACGCCAGAACTGTGTCACCGCTCCGTGTGGAACAATGACCCAGAAAGGCCCCCAACAGGGCTAAAATAATACTAAGGGAGGTAACTCCTGCACACACATCCCACCCCACCCCACCCCCACCCACGCACGCACGCCCCACCCCACCCACGCACGCCCCCACCCCCCACGCACGCGCGTCCCTACCCTCCACCCCACCCACGCACACCCCTGCACCACCCCACGCACGCATGCCGCTCACGTTTTGTTCTACAAAACAGTGCAGTAATCCAGGTCAAAACGATCTGGGGCTGATTGACCTAGTTAATTAAATCACCCCTGCCCACCAGGGCACACACATATAACTTTTTAAATTCTTAAAACAAAAAAAGAGAAACAAATTATTTAAATTTGTTTTAATTGCTGTTTTTTAATCGGGTTTTAAAAAAAATTAAACCCCCACGTGTTTAAAGCTTCCCGAAAATTTTTTGTTTTTGGGGGTGGGCGATTAAGCTGGAGGGGTTTTAAAGTAGTTTTAAAAGGAAGTTTGATAAAATTTACCCCCGTTTTTGAAGCTTAAACTATGGAGGAAAGCTTTTTTTTGAAAACCCTTTTATTTAAAATTTCCCGGGGTTTGGCCTACCCCATTTAAATTAAAGTTTTGCATTTTACTTGTTTAATTTTCCCCCCGGAAAGATGCTGCCCTGCATGGTCTGGGGATTTTGAAGGATTTAACTGTTATTTTTAAAACCTGACCCATTTTTACGTTTTAGAATAGACTGAAATAATAAAAAAACCCGCTAAATTTCCCCCAATTTTTTTTTTTATTTATTTTAGTTTTTAAAAATGGCTGCCAAACCCCAGTAAATCTGTTTAAAAAGGGAATTGTAATGAACTATTTGACGAAAACAATGAAAGTTTTTTAAACTTTGATTTTGGTAAATTTGGTTTGAGAATGTGTAAAATAAAAATAAAAGTTTCTTTGTAAACTATTTGACGAAGCAATAAAATTTTATTAACCATTGGGGTGTGATTCAGAAAAAAGCTAAATATTAGCAGGGTTATTGTAAGGTTAAATGTTTGAATTTGTTGAAAACGTTTTTGGGCGAAGAAAAAAACCCTTTTTTTTTTACTTACTTTTATTACATTTTTTTTTTTTAATTTACGAAAATATTGGGGGTTTTTTAAAAATGACGAACAAGTAAATTCGAGGGGAAAATAATACGATGAAAAAATTTTTTGCAGGGGAAAAACCAATTAAGAAATATTTTTTATTTGAGGGGACATGGGATTTTCTTTAAACCCCCAACAAACGTTCCTAAAAAGGCGTAGCACATGCTTCAGAAAAACCCAGAGTCTTTTCCCGATGGAGCCGCCAGAAAAAGTGCTTTTGGGCCCGGGTTCTGATTGATTATTTAACACCTGATGTAGAACAGGGGAAGTCGGGGGTTTAAACTAAACAGAAAAAAGTAACCCGGCTATCACGACTTTAACTCTGACGGGGCTGACAATGTTTTCACATTTTAAATCATGCAAGTGAGGAGGCAAGAAAAGGGGGTTCTGGTGGTTAAAGGGGAAGCCCTTAAAATAAGATTAAGAAAAACAAAGTTCTATCCTACAGTCGGAAATTCCCTTACATTTCTCCCCCAAAAGATTTTAGATTTAAAAAGGGCGGTTTAAACAAAATTAATTCGGGACAACATGTTTTTTATGTGGGTGTTTTTTTTAGCGCATTTTAACCCTGTAAAAAATAAAGAAAAACGGGATTTTCCCAATTATAAACCAATATAAGCAAGAGCTAAAACTTGTGGCTTTAACCTTTCCAGTGAGTATAGAAAGTATATCTCAGTTTGAAAGAGAAAAACAACCCAATCACTGTAAGCGTAAACACATGGTCTTTAGTAGACAATCTAGTCCCTTAAAAGGGTTTTTCCCCCAATTTGCTCCAAATTTAGGCGTTTCACTTGACAAACATGTGATTTGTTTATTTTTTAAAGTGGGTAAAAAGAGCCCTTTTATGTTTAATCAGAACAATAAGAGACTTAGGTTATACTAAAAAAGATAAACCCTTAAACCAGGAGCTTTGTAGAAGTTTGTTTGGTCAGAATCCCAACTATAGAAGCAGCCCCGTCATAGAATCATTGTAAAAGTTTGTAAAATGTAAAACCCCAAACTCCCACCCAAACCCGGGTTTCAAAATTTAAATTTTAAAAGAATGTAACAAAATGAGATGAAGCCCATACGTGGTTTATCCCTGACTTTGAATCAATATTGCCACAGTATAGGGCCCCAAAACCCAGAAAGAACAAAAAAAACCCTTTTTTAAACCCCCCCTCAGATCTGTTCTTATGCTTTTTATTGTTTTTTAGGTAACGGTCAACCCCCGGGACACCAGAGATTTTACAGGGGCCCCCAACGCAGTTTTAGATTTTTAAAAGAGATGAAACAACTTCGCAATCAGTTTTTCCAAACCCCAAAAAACCCCTTTCAAAAATTTTTTGGGACTCCTGAAGACCCAAAACGTTATGACTCATCTACACGCTTTTTTGGTTTAAGTAACAGAAAAATTATTAGGTGCCCAAAAGACCACGACCAATTACGGGAAAAGTTCAGAGGAGCGGGGACACAAAAATTTTTAATCTTAATTTTGGGTTGGGCCCCAAAAAAAAAGGGGAACGCCTATTTTCTTTCAAAACTTCGAGGCTACGTTTCCCATTTTTTCATGAAAGCAGTGCTTCGAATTTTAAGGGGTTACCTGCTTTGCACGTCTTGGGAAAAAAAGTCCCATGACTTTTCCCCTTGCCCGGGTTTATCCTTTTATGGACTCGGGCCCAAACCCTCGATGGTTTAGTTTGGGATAAGTTGGGGGGTTTTCCCCCAAGATTTCAATCACTAAAAAATACTTTGCCCCATTTTTGGTCCCGGAAAAAGGGGTTTCCCCTTAGGGAATTTCAGAACTGGGTTGGGTGGGGTTTGATAAAGGGACTCACCCCCCCCTAAGGGCTTTTTTTTCTATTTCTTGGGGGAAAAGGGACATAACTGACTCTAAATTTGAAAAAGTCAGAAAGCCGGGGACAAAAATTCACTGTGAAACCCAATGGGCGATTATCATGATCATTACTTGATGGTTGATTTTGGGGGTTTATTGCAGATTTCTTTCGGGGAATTATAAAATCTACATGTTTAAAAATTTTACAGCTTAGATCATCACTTTACTTCTCTGCGCCTGGCCTTTCTTGGGATGCTTCTTAAAGTCTAAAAACATCAGTTGATTTAAATTATCTGTTTTCTCCCCCACACCCCAGATGATTGAAGAGGGGGGTGGGGGGGGGTTTAGCATGGCCTAAACATCCTTACTGCAAGCTCCAACAAATATTTAGAGGGTTATGCCCAAACAAAAACCACCCAAACTTTTTAAATGTATTTTAAAACGCCAACAATCTGTAGGGGTTGGGCCATGAGTAAAACCTTTTCCCTTTAAAGAAATTTTTAAAAAGGGATAAAAGCCCTCATGCGTAAATACTTTGTTAAGTATGTTTTTAACAGTTTAAGCTGATAATCCGGCAGGACTAATTTGGGGGAAGTAGACTTAGAATACCCTAAAGAATTACACGATTTCACAACGACCCCCCCCTAGCCACAAAAAAGTTTAAAAGGGATGGCCCCCCCCAAAAGAACCGTAAAACTTGTTCCCAATCTTCGCCACAAAACTAAGTATGTTTGTCTTTTACAGCTCTACAGTTTTATTTTAAGACAGGGGACTGAAACTGACAGTGTTTACAAAATAATTTCTGTGATCAAGAACCTTTATGAGACCTACATCAAAAGGGAATACTGATCTTAAAACCCCAACCCATGATGCTTCAGAAAAAGACTTCTTTAAACTGGAAAAAAGCTTTTTTGGGCCCAAAAACTATGGAAAAATCCCCCCCAAAGTAAAGATTTTGAAATTAGTTACAAAAAAAAAACCCAAACAATTAAGTTTGCCCCTTTAAAACCCAAAAATCAAGACTTTAGAAGATTTAAAAGACGTTTTGGGTTTGGGTTATTAAAGAAGGAAAAAAAGGGTGTTAAGTTGGGCCCAAACCCGTGTTTTTCGGCTTTACCCTTTTGGAGCTGTCCCGTTTTTGATGTTAGAATTTTTGTTGACTACTTTAAACCACTGTACCCCGAAGGAAAAGTTCTTTACACAGACAAATTTACTCTTTTATTCTTGACCCTCCCCCCGAGACTTTATAAGGAAAAAAGAAACAGAAGGGGGCTAAAGGAACTGTGGGTGGTACGAAAACATGGGCTATTAAAGGGCCGTCCCTTTTAAATTTAACTGTAAACAAGAAAGTGATTGGAAAGATGAAGGATGAACTTAATTTTGGGGCAGTTATCCCAAAAAATATGTTGGGTTTTGGGTTTGAAGATGTATTGCTTTTCAGCCAAAACCCTTTTGTAAGGGAAAAAGGCTAAAAAGGGATAAGGGAAAGAATTGCAAAAAAAAATTTTTAAAATACGACAAAATACAAGGGAAGCTCTCTTTGAAAACAAAAGTATTTTATCACACAAAAAGTTAAACTCGCTCTAAATCTTCACAAGTAAAAAACAACTGTGTTAACAAGAAAAAAACTATCTCTAACAATAACAAAAGAACTTACGTAAATCCTTTAGTTTTAAAATGCGTAGGGCATTGGGGCCAAAATTTGTTCCCCTTTTCCGGGCTTGGGGTTTTTACTTTAAATTAAGAACCGAACTTTGTAAATTTAAGAAAACCCAACAAAAAACTTATTTAAAAACCTAAACTAGTAAATTTTAAATTAAGAATAAATAGAAATTAAAAAAAGAAATTATTTTTTTGTATTTACTTGTAATTTACTTGCACTTAAATTTAAAAAATAAATTTTTTAAACTAACTTAAATTTTAACTTGTACTTTATTTAGTTCTTTAAAAAAATATTTCCCTAGAAAATGGGGGCTACAAAAGGAGGTTTTTCATTTTTTGAGAAGCTGATTTTTTTCTTTTTTGGCTTTGTGGGGGTTTGTAACTTTTCTGCCAAGTATGGTGTTAGGGGATTTGGGAGGGTTAAAAAAATCCCCACCAACAAAAACCCCAATACATAATAATTTAAACTTTCGTTTGTTTGTGTTGTGTTGTTGTTAATTTGGGTGTTTTTTGTTGGTGGCCCCTGTTTTATTCTATCTAATAATTTTTGTTTTAATGAAATTTGGTTTTCTTTTTGCCGTCTGTTCCCTTCAGTAAATTTTTCGCCCGGCCCCAAACGTCCCGGGTTTTTTAGGGGGTTTTGTAAAATTATCACTTGTGGGGACTTTTTACTTGTGGGACCTTCTGCTCCTGCGGACTGTCCTGCGGATTTTTCCTGCGGCGCCCTTTTTTCCTGAAACGCCTTTTTTTTTTTGGGGATTTTTAAATTTTAAATTTTATCAAAAAATTTAAAATTTATTAAAAATAATTTAAAACCTTTAGAATGGACATAAAATCGTCCCAAATTGTTAAAACAAGTCACAGAAGGTTTCTAGGTACTTGTTTAAAAAACCCGGGTTTGTGATAAGTCTTTTTTTAAATCTTCTTTTGAAAACAACTGGGGCCCTTTACTTACTAAATTGCATTAATTTCCCCATTGTCTGCCCCCCTGATCTAACCATTTTTGATCCTAAATGTGGGTTGTACCTAGATGTACTTTTCAACGTTGAAGTGGGCAAATTGCGGAAACTGTTCAATACTTAGTTTAAAAACCTAAATTGGGTTTTTTTTTTTTCCCCACGCAGCCCCCAGAGTAAATCTTTCTTTATGGAGTTGTTACTGAGTTGCCCATAAAATAGTTGCTTGGGTCCTCACACTTTAAAAAGTTCGTCACCCCAAAAAATTTTTTTAAAAAAAATAAAAAAAAATATAATACTTTTAAAAACCCCCTTTTAACGCTGGTTAATTATGCAGTGCCCATCGTTGGGGGTTTTAGTTTATTCCCCAATCTTGCAAAATGGGTTTTTTAGGGAAAAAACCCCCCAACATGGGGAAAGGTGAAGATTCCCCCAAAACATAGTTGCAAACCCTTTTTTTTAGCTTTTTAAAACAAAAGATTATTTGATTTGAAGCACATAGACGCCTTTGTATTTGATTATTTTAATTATTTTTTTGTTAATAAAAAGAAGAGGAAAAAAAAATTATCAAACGGTTTTTCCCTTCTGCTGGTTTATTAGGGTTTTTTAGTATAGGCTATAGCGGGTTAGCAAAAAAAATGTTTTTAAAAGAAAACCCGGGTGCCTAGGGAAAGGTTTGACATTTAGGACGTAGGGTTTGGGTTTAGTTGTAAAAAAAATGCAGGGGTTGCCCCTTTAAAAGACTTTCTTAATTTCACCGGGAATTATCCCGAAAATATTAGTGCATAGAAGATTAATCTAGAAAATATTGATTTAAAAAGATGTCGGATTAGTTTGATGGTGGGAGGGGCTATGTTAATGCTTTAGCTGTTTACCCACAAAATTACAGAGAAAATTATGGACAGAAGATAAACAGAATGGGTTTGGGGAATTTTCCAGCCGTTTTACGCCCCCTGAAAATGAAAAATTTAAAACAAAAGGTTCTTAAAACCCGTTTAAACGCAATCAAATTTAAAAAAAAATTTGCATTAATGAAAATGTGCAGGGGACTCAAAAACTCTTGCCATTTGGACTAAAAGTAAGATACTTGTATGCTCCTGGAGAGGCAGAGGGCGATGTTAGAATTAGAGCTACAGATCCTATATGGAGCGTAGACGTATATGAAGTTGAAAGAATCATGAAACAGATCCCCCGCTATATTATTTAAGAGAGACTCTCTCTTCTAGCGGTGCTACTGCGTCTAAAAAGCCTGCCCCTAAAAGATCCTTTGTTCATGAAGAGCTGCAAGTTGTCCCGCAAAACACAGTGGGTTAACAAAAAAATAGTCTTTGTTAAACTTTTTTTTTTGCTCTATTTTGGGTTTAACTGATCATGTGTTTGTTTTCAATGTTTTGTTTAATTGCATCAGTGTCTACCTGTCGTGAAGTAAAAGTCTTTCTCACTCCTTTTGAAGTTCAATTTTTTGCCGTCTATAATCCTCACCGTCAGCCATAAGCTTCTGAAATTCTTCGTCTGTAATGTTTTCATCCTGTAATGATTTGATTATTATTATCTCAATGAACAAAGTTTTGCTGATGCTAGGGCTACAATGGCAGTGTGCTTTTGTAATTTAGGAGTTTTTTTTTTTTTAAACAGCACTTACAATCATAGACATGGCGCCTAAACCTAACCCGAGACTCCCTAATGCTAAAGAGGCTGGCGCCCGACCCCAGTAGCTAAAACAGCAACACTAGACCCAGCACTTACGCTAGCTACAGCCGATGAACCAGTAATTACATAAGAAAGAGTTATTTAAAGCTTTAGCATATTTCTTTCTGGTAACTCTATACTTATCCAAGTCGCTTTCTATTTCCTTTTGAAGTTCAGTTATTGCTTTAAACCTAAACTGTTGAACCTTCATTTTTTTAAATAAGATTATTTTTAAATTAATCTTATACATATCTTCTTATTATTAATTCTTCTGGCAGCACTTCATTAACAGAGTAAAATGCAATTCGTTGTCTATGTACTTTTTATGTGTGTGTAATTCATTAGTTCCTAGGCGTAGTCTGGTTAATGTTTTTCTGAATTTTGCTATTGTAATATTGTATAGGTATTCCTCAGGCTGGTGTATTGATTTAAAACAAAAGTGCGTTCTTAACGTACCCAATTGAAAATAGGCGCGGTGATTATGGATTGCCCTTAAAGAAATTGGTTTTAAAGTAAAATGGATTAACATATCCGAAAGAGCTAAGAATAACTGGGTGGATGTTAAGGGCGAACAAGGCAATCTATTAAAACATTTAAAAATACCCGATGGTTACTACAACTTTTGTTCTTTAAGAGAAGTATTTAGCAATTTTGGCATTAAGTTAAAAATTAATGAGGCAAATCTTATAATTACTATGAATTTCCAGAAGAAAAAAGGGAGTACGTTTTTCCAAGAAGCCTTGCTCGAATTTTAGGCTTTATGGCAGTGGTGAAACGTATCATATTAAAACACATATGTACGTAG
>CM031625.1:16583466-16590966 GCA_018398815.1 Conus ventricosus | reverse complement strand
TGCGTGCGTGCGTGCGTGCGTGTGTGTGTCTGTGTGTGTGTGGTGTGTGTGTGTGTGTGTGTGTGTGTGTGTGGTGGTGTGTGTGTGTGTGTGTGAGGCAGGCACACACACATGGACGCGAGTGAACACATATGGCGCACACAAACGCGCGCGCGCGCACGCACACACACACACACACACACACACACACACACACACACACACACACACACACACACACACACACACACACACACACACACACACACACACGTGCGCGCGCCAATAACATTATAATACAGGACAAAAATGATTTAACACGATTTACAAGAGTTACAACAATATTGTTGATCCATAGATATCTCCTCATTTTCACCATTCCGTACCTTTTCAGCAAATTAAGTATTTAATGGGTTGATAGACTCGAAACAATCTGGTACCAGAGACTCGGACGGAGTGGATGGTTAGATAGGAAAGGTCTGTGCAACTGTCATCGCGCCGATAGACTCATCTAGGTTTGTAACCTGTGGATTATTACTGTCATCGCGCCGATAGACTCATCTAGGTTTGTAACCTGTGGATTATTACTGTCATCGCGCTGATAGACTCATCTAGGTTTGTAACCTGTGGGGTATTACTGTCATCGCGCTGATAGACTCATCTAGGTTTGTAACCTGTGGGGTATTACTGTCATCGCGCTGATAGACTCATCTAGGTTTGTAACCTGTGGGTTATGAAAAGAAATCCCCCTGAAATTACATCTAGTTGCAGAGTGAGACACTTGCAGGCGGACATCTCAACAAATAGCGAACCGCCAAGAAAACGTAGACAAACGTATCACAGGACAAAACACGACGCGTTTCAACCTCTTAGGTCTTCTTCAGGCAAGACACAAAACACTCAGGACAACGAAAATGAATGAGCAATCACTTATCTTCATTCACTTCGAGGCAGTATGGGCGCTGAATCTCACCTTGTGCGTGTGTGTGTGTGTGTGTGTGTGTGTGTGTGTGTGTGTGTGTGTGTGTGTGTGTGTGTGTGTGTGTGTGTGTGTGTGTGTGGTGTGCGGCCGTATGTGTTCACTCGCGCCCATGTGTGTGTGTGCCTCTCTCTCTCTCTCTCTCCCTCTCTCTCTCTCTCTCTCTCTCTCTCTCTCTCTCTGTCTCTTCTGTTCTGTCTGTCTGTCTGTCTGTCTTCTCTCTTCTCTCTCTCTCTCTCTCTCTCTCTCCTCTCTCTCTCTCTCTCTCTCTCTCTCTCTCTCTCGTCTAATATTACACGATTTTGCGAAAAGGCGTAAAATGAAAGTATTATTTCTACACACACACACACACACACACACACACACACACACACACACACACACACACACACACACACACACTTGTAAAAGGAAACAAAATACACTGCGCCAGTCTTTACGTCATTTCTACTGGGGAAGATGAAACACACAAGATACTTAAGCACTTACACCGGTTAGTTGCTTCATCAAGGATGAGTTTCAAGCCAAAGAAGTTGCGAAGCGTCTCCATGCGATAAGCAGAAGTAAAAAGTTTGCAAAACGTTCTGGAGGGAGAGATTACCCACGCCGGCTTCGCGACTAAGCAGTTGTTGTCAGTAGGGGGCTTGTGGTGTCCTGCGTATGTCAGATCAAACATACACCACTGAACACTACCGAAGTGACACGGCAGCAGTGCAGTGTCTCCCCAGTGGGTTGCCTCTTGACGACTAGACAGTCATTGACTGCTTCCTGTGGACTGCGGGTTCTCGGGCTGCGGGGGGCCGGGCCAGCTGTGGTTTGGGAGTGAGGGTGTGTGTGTTCATAGGTGTGGTTTGGGAGTGAGGGGTGTTGTGTGTTCAGAGGTGTGGTTTGGGAGTGAGGGGTGTGTGTTCAGAGGTGGTGGTTTGGGAGTGAGGGGTGTGTGTGTTCAGAGTTGTGGTTTGGGAGTGAGGGTGTGTGTTTCAGAGGTGTGGTTTGGGAGTGAGTGTGTGTGTTCAGAGGTGTGGGTTTGGGAGTGAGGTGTGGTGTGTTCAGAGGTGTGGTTTGGGAGTGAGGGTGTGGTGTTCAGAGCTGTGGTTTGGGAGTGAGGGGGGTGTGTTTCAGAGGTGTGGTTTGGGAGTGAGGGTGTGTGTGTTCAGAGATGTGGTTTGGGAGTGAGGGTGTGTGTGTTCAGAGCTGTGGTTTGGGAGTGAGGGGTGTGTGTGTTCAGAGGTGTGGTTTGGGAGTGAGAGTGTGTGTGTTCAGAGGTGTGGTTTGGGAGTGAGGGGTGTGTGTGTTCAGAGGTGTGGTTTGGGAGTGAGGGTGTGTGTGTTCAGAGGTGTGGTTTGGGAGTGAGGGGGTGTGTGTTCAGAGCTGTGGTTTGGGAGTGAGAGTGTGTGTGTTCAGAGGTGTGTTTGGGAGTGAGTGTGTGTGTGTTCAGAGTGTGGTTTGGGAGTGAGTGTGTGGTGTGTTCAGAGGTGTGGTTGGGAGTGAGGGTTTGTGTGTTCAGAGCTGTGGTTTGGGAGTGAAGTGTGTGTGTCAGAGGTGTGGTTTGGAAGTGAGGTGTGTGTTCAGAGGTGGTTTGGGATGAGGGTGTGTGTGTTCAGAGGTGTGGTTGGGAGTGAGGGTGTGTGTGTCAGAGGTGTGTTTGGAGTGAGGGTGTGTGTGTTCAGAGATGTGGTTTGGGATGAGGTGTGTGTGTGTTCAGAGGTGTGGTTTGGGAGTGAGAGTGTGTTGTGTTCAGAGGTGTGGTTTGGAGTGAGGTGTGTGTGTGTTCAGAGGTGTGGTTTGGGAGTGAGAGTGTGTGTGTTCAGAGGTGTGGTTTGGGAGTAGGGTGTGTGTGTTCAGAGGTGTGGTTTGGGAGTGAGGGGTGTGTGTGTTCAGAGGTGTGGTTTGGGGATGAGGGTGTGTGTGTTCAGAGATGTGTTTGGGAGTGTAGGGTGTGTGTGTTCAGAGATGTGGTTTGGGAGTGAGGTGTGTGTGTTCAGAGGTGTGGTTGGGAGTGAGGGTGTGTGTGTTTCAGAGGTGTGGTTTGGGAGTGAGGTGTGTGTTCAGAGTGTGGTTTGGGAGTGAGGGGTGTGTGTTCAGAGATGTGGTTTGGGAGTAGGTGTGTGTTGTTCAGAGGTGTGTTTGGGAGTGAGAGTGTGTGTGTGTTCAGAGGTGTGGTTTGGAGTGAGGTGTGTGTGTTGCAGAGTGTGGTTTGGGAGTGAGAGTGTGTGTGTTCAGAGGTGTGGGTTTGGAGTGGAGTGTGTGTGTTCAGAGTGTGGTTTGGGAGTGAGAGTGTGTTGTTCAGAGTGGTGGTTTGGGAGTGAGGGTGTGTTTCAGAGGTGTGGTTTGGGAGTGAGGTGTGTTGTGTTCAGAGGTGTGGTTGGGAGTGAGAGTGTGTGTGTTCAGAGGTGGGTTTGGGAGTGAGGGGTGTGTGTTCAGAGGTGTGGTTTGGGAGTGAGAGTGTGTTTTTGTTCAGATGTGTGGGTTTGGGATGAGAGTGTGTGTGTTCAGAGGTGTGGTTTGGGAGTGAGGGGTGTTGTTCAGAGGTGTGGTTTGGGAGTGAGAGTGTGTTTGTGTTCAGATGTTTTGGGTTTGGGAGGAGAGTGTGTGTGTTCCAAAGGGGTGGGTTTTGGGGGTGAGGGGTGTGTGTTCAGAGGGGTGGGTTTTGGGAGTGAGGGGTGTGGGGGGTGTTCAGAGGTGTGGTTTGGGAGTGAGGGGTGTGTGTGTTTCAAGGTGTGGTTTGGAGTGAGTGTGTGTGTGTTCAGAGGTGTGTTGGAGTGAGGGGTTTTGTGTGTTCAGAGTGTGGTTTGGGGGTGAGAGTGTGTGTGTTCAGAGTGTGGTTTGGGAGTGAGAGTGGTGTGTTTTCAGAGGTGTAGTTTGGGGGAAGTGTGTGTGTTCAAGGTGTGGTTTGGGGAGGAGGGTGTGTGTGTTCAAGTGTGGTTTGGGAAATGAGGGTGTGTGTGTTCAGAGGTGGGGTTGGGAGTGAGGGGGTTTTGTGTCAGAGGTGGGTTTGGGAGTGAGTGTGTTGTGTCAGAGTGTGGTTTGGGGTGAGAGTGTGTGTGTCAGGTTGGTTTGGGAGTGAGGGGTGTTGTGGCCGAGGTGTGGTTTGGGAGTGAGGGGTGTGTGTTCAGAGTTGGTTTGGGAGTGAGGGGTGGGTGTTCAGAGGTGGTGGTTTTGGGAGTGAGGGGTGTGTGTGTTCAGAGCTGTGGTTTGGGAGTGAGGGGTGTTTTTTCAGAGGGGTGGTTTGGAGTGAGGTGTGTGTGTGTTCAGAGCTGTGGTTTGGGAGTGAGGTGTGTGTGTGTTCAGAGGTGTGGTTTGGGAGTGAGGGGGTGTGTGTTCAGAGTGTGGTTTGGGAGTGAGGGGTGTGTGTGTTCAGAGCTGTGGTTTGGGAGGAGGTGTGTGTGTGTTTTAGAGCTGTGGTTTGGGAGTGAGGTGTGTGTGTGTTTCAGAGCTGTGGTTTGGGAGTGAGGTGTGGTGTGTTCAGAGGTGTGGGGTTTGGGAGTGAGGGTGTGTGTGTTCAGAGGTGTGGTTTGGGAGTGGGGGTGTGTGTGTGTTCAGAGATGTGGTTTGGGAGTGAGGGGTTGTGTGTTCAGAGGTGTGGTTTGGGAGTGAGAGTGTGTGTGTGTTCAGAGATGTGGTTTGGGGGTGGGGTGTGTGTGTGTTTTAGAGGTGTGGTTTGGGAGTGAGGGTGTGTGTTTTAGATGTGTGGTTTGGGAGTGAGGGGGTGTGTGTTCAAATATGTGGTTTGGGAGTGAGGGTGTGTGTTCAGAATGAGCGGCGTGGGTTTCAATGCCTCAGAGGTGGCACAGAGATGGGACAGCAAACAAAAAAAACAAAAAAACAAAACGGCAATGCTTGAGAACCCGGAGACAAAGTTAAAGATCAATCCTGAACTGGCATAAAAAAAAAAAACCCAACTCGCAGGCTGTTTGGATATTGCACAGGAAAATCCTACGAACAGGAAAAAACCAAGACACACGCACACCCCCGCAGACAGGGGATGGCTCAGCAAATGAAATGGTGGTCAAAGGCAAAGAGAAAGCAAAGAGAGACATGTAATACGGGAACTGGCATCTTGTAAAGAAAAGAAGCAGAGAGATTCCGACCACGACAGCTCTTACCACCAGCTTCAGATCTGTCTATGGCCTCCCCCTCAGTAATTGGGACTGGTGAAATGGGGGGAATCAGATCACCCTACGTGCCCGTTCTGTAGGGACATCTAGGCTTAGTTTGATAAACGTTTGAAACGAAGTTTCTGTATTTGGTACATATCACGAAATTACAGATGTTGGACGCCTTTAACAAAGTCAATATCCCAACAAGTTTTACTATAACAAAGTATTGTGTATGAGAATTAGAAGTAATATTTCGACAAAATGTACAGGTGGTGAAACAAACACATCAAGACATCATATTTTCTTTGAATGCGTGCCTCTTAAGACATATCTACCATGTTTAGCAGGTATGTCTGTAACTGATGTTTTTTTCTGTTTCTTATTTGTTGTTGTTTATGTCTTGATACTGATCTTGCTTTTAAAGTGGAATATTCTTTGACACATAGTCCAGTTAAGGTATTTACTTTAATATGATATTAGCGGTTTTTCTGTGATTGTATGTACAGGTACACGCACGTACGCAGGCACATACGCATGTACGTTCTCTCTCTCCCCTCTCTCTCTCCTCTCTCTCTCTCTCTCTCTCTCTCTCTCTCTCTCTCTCTCTCTCCCTCTCTCTCCGTGGCAGGAATGGTATTTCCATGTTAAGAATAGTGATAGATTTAGTGTGTACAGAACATTTTGTACGGTTCCTGATGTGAAAATTCATCTGTTACTAAATTTAGATAGACATTTGAAAATTATGTTGACAAGGTTCAGACTTGGCGTCTCAGAAATCGCTGGGCCTTACTGCCAATATCGATCCCATAATGACAATGATTTGATGTGTCCACTGTGTAAACAAAAAAGTAAAGAGGACGAGTTCCATTTTATTTTTTGTTGCCCAGCTCTAAGAAGCTTAAGACAAAAACACATTCCTGCAAATTTTCATAAATGTCCAGACGTGTTTGGACTAAGTTTACTTTTGGCATGTAAACACGAAAGAATTACTAGAAATCTATCAATTTTCTTGTATAAAGCGTTCAGCTGAGTCACGTTGCTATCTCGTAAAACGTTATCTTTAACCTTATCATTTGTATAAAAACCTAACATTGTATGAAATGATTGTTTAATTACTCCCCATCATGAGGGCAATGGCCTATATATGATTAAAACATCTGAATCTCTCTCTCCCCTCTCTCTCTCTCTCTCTCTCTCTCTCTCTCTCTCTCTCTCTCTCTCTTTTTTTTTTTTTTCTCGTTCAATATCACATGATTTGAGAAAAGACGTAAAATGAAACTACCACTACTTTCTTCTACTTCTACTACTACTAACTGCTACTGCTACTTCTGCTACTACTACTGCTGCTACTGCGCCTACTGCTACTACTACTACTACGACGACGACTACTACTATGACGACGACTACTACTACTGCTACTGGTGTTACTACTACTACTGCTACTGGTGTTACTACTACTGCTGCTACTGGTGTTACTACTACTACTGCTACTGGTGTTACTACTACTACTGCTACTGGTGTTACTACTACTACTACTACTGCCACATCTACTCCTCTCTCAGGGCACACCATCATTGGAACATGTCCCGGTGTAACGAAAAGTTTTAACTCCCCGAATGGTTTAACTCCCAGGGAGTTAAACTGTTCGTTGTCAATTTTAACTCCCTGGGAGTTAAACTAGAATATAACAAACTAACTCCCTCTGTGTTTCAGTTTGACTCCAGGGGAGTTATTCTGACATACCACCAGAATGACTCCCACCCACTCCCCGCACCTCGCCACTACCCATGCATCTGATATATATATAATATATATTTTTTCGAAATGTGTGTGTGTTGTGTTTTGTGTGTGTGTGTGTGTGTGTGTGTGTGTTCTTACACTAACTTGCCAGATCAAGACTTGTCAGGTAGAATTGTTTCCTTCGATATTATTGGTTTCTGTGAATTAGTCACGTGTCCTGAAATTTATTGAAAAATGTGTGTTTTTCTGATTGGCTGGCCGAGTTTCATTTTCAGCTTGGCACATGCACACCACCACACTGTGACGAGTCACTTGACGACTTCATCAGGTCGGTCCCAAGCAGCCACCTCTTGTACAATTTGTAAAAAAAACAGCCCCCACCCCACCCCTTTCTCTATCCCATATGTCTCACACACAAATTTCTAATCTATGCCAACCTTTTTCTCCTTCCTTCTCTCCCAGATGTAGCGAGTCAATACAAACATTTTACGTCACGTCGCGACTACTCGTCATTCTCTCCCCACCTTCCTTACCCTCTCACCCCCCCCCCCCCTCCGTCACTCCCTAATTTGGCGGCATGACACAATGGAAAATTGAAAAATTTCCATTTCCACACCATTGAGTGTAAAGGCCTACGCTTATGGGTGACTGTTTGATAGTCGCATAGATTCCATGAGAGAGAGAGAGAGAGAGAGAGAGAGA
>CM031625.1:16570966-16578466 GCA_018398815.1 Conus ventricosus | reverse complement strand
TGCAAGCATCACACACTGTGGCTGGCTCATCTAGCAGACGTAGTCGACACACTGTGCTGCCCAGTGCTGACAGCAAATCACACACTGTGCCTCTCCATTGGCAGACAGCTCACACACTGTGGCCTGGCTCATGGATGCAGACAGCAAATCACACATGTGGCCTGGCTCCATGTGTCAGACAGCAAATCACACACTGTGGCCTGGCTCCATGTGCCAGACAGCAAATCACACACTGTGGCCTGGCTCCATGTGCCAGACAGCAAATCACACACTGTGGCCTGGCTCCATGTGGCAGACAGCAAATCACACACTGTGGACAGCAAATCACACATGTGGACAGCAAATCACACACTGTGGCCTGGCTCCATGTGCAGACAGCAAATCACACACTGTGGACAGCAAATCACACACTGTGGACAGCAAATCACACACTGTGGCCTGGCCCCATGTGGCAGACAGCAAATCACACACTGTGGCTGGCTCCATGTGCAGACAGCAAATCACACACTGTGGCCTGGCTCCATGTGCAGACAGCAAATCACACACTGTGGCCTGGCTCCATGTGACAGACAGCAAATCACACACTGTGGCCTGGCTCCATGTGGCAGACAGCAAATCACACACTGTGGCCTGGCTCCATGTGGCAGACAGCAAATCACACACTGTGGCCTGGCTCCATGTGGCAGACAGCAAATCACACACTGTGGCCTGGCTCCATGTGCAGACAGCAAATCACACACTGTGGCCTGGCTCCATGTGCAGACAGCAAATCACACACTGTGGCCTGGCTCCATGTGGCAGACAGCAAATCACACACTGTGGCCTGGCTCCATGTGGCAGACAGCAAATCACACACTGTGGCCTGGCTCCATGTGACAGACAGCAAATCACACACTGTGGCCTGGCTCCATGTGGCAGACAGCAAATCACACACTGTGGCTGGCTCCATGTGGCAGACAGCAAATCACACACTGTGGCCTGGCTCCATGTGGCAGACAGCAAATCACACACTGTGGCCTGGCTCCATTTGCACACCAAGGCTCGATGTTGTGGAAGTTTTTACTGCTGAGGGGTAGACATAACGACTACCGGATTTAGACAGGTCGCTCAGCTGTGAAATAAGCACTTACCAAAGCGGCCCACACACGCTCAAACTTTTTCATCAATAGTATTGACGTCAAATTATTTGACAGTTTGACGTTTGACCTACACGTTCAATATTATTGTGCAAAATTCAGTCTGTGCATCGCGATGGACGGAGCAACAGCGTTGGCTCTTGCGCTAGTGTGCAAGCGAAGAAACACACACAAAAAAAAACGAACTAAGCAGTGGTATCTGCAACGCCAAAGATTTGGGCATAGTGAACTATTGCAAGAGTTCAGAAATAATGAGCCAGTTGATTATAAAAACTTTTTAAGAATGGATGGAGATTCTTTTGATGAACTGTTGGAGCTTGTGGCACCTCACATCAGCAAACAAGACACAGTTATGCGCAATGCCATATCTCCTGCAGACAGACTCTCATTAACCATCCGATTTTCGCGGTATTTCTTTAGAGAGTCTCATACGCAGTGTCTTTTTTCTGTCTGTCACTGTATTCCTTGCTTTTAATTTTCCACAGCACAGGTAAACTCCGATAAACATCTATGAGCTCAAGAAGAAATATCTTTTCTTCTTTTGATGGCGCCATGATGATCCGTTCTCTCCTGTGGCAAATTAAAAAGTGAAATTGGCGCAAAATATTGATGAGTACCCACACACGCTCAATAAATTGGCGGTTTGCGCAAAAAATATCAACTGAAAAAGATCCGTCAATATATTGACGTCAATACTTTTCAGGCCATCAATATCGCACCTACACGATCAAAAAAGTGTCAAATAATTTGACGTCAATACTATTGATGAAAAAGTTTGAGCGTGTGTGGGCCGCTTTAGAGCTTTCGACAGACGTCCGTCCATCTTCGTCAGCGGTGGTATTGCTGCTGGGTGAACTGGCGTTCAGTGCACACGACCACGGGTCGAACCCTGGTCATGTGACTGAACAATGAGGGTGTTGTACACAGGTGGCAAGATGTGTCTGCCCCGGTCCCGGTTGAGTGTGGTCGTGTGCACTGAAGTCTAGTTCACCCAGTAGCAACACCACCGCTGATGAAGACAGAAGGACGTCTGTCGAAAGCTCTAAGTAAGTGCTTTTTTCCCAGCTGAGTAACCTGTCTAAATCCGGTAGTCGTTAAGGTTCGATGTTTTTCACATTCGTGCCATAACTTTAATTCGGATCCATCTTTTACAGGACAAGTTTGTGATGAGTGTGTCGGACATTGCAAAGTCCTCAGAGTTTGAGCACAGAAATGCGACCTGTAGATGGAGGCTCAAACAGATGATGTGCTGTCAGTGAACTAGACAAATGACCTTCTGTGCAAGTTCGCGTCTTCACAGTTGGCTTTATGTACAGTTAAGTTATAGATCATCTCCCATGCTGTCTCCATGGTGTCCAGGAAAGGCACATACGTAGAAGAGTTCTGCATGGTGACTGATTGTGAGGTGGAAGGATTCGACGCACAGGCCAAAATTATCAAGTTCTTTTTTCCATTTCAAGCCACAATGGACTGATGTCATTGGACCGATGCCACAGACAGACGTCAGCTGGGACAGTGCTATCTTCCAGGGCACGATCTTCCAGCCAGCCCACAAACAGGCGGCCTTCATGTGATGCCGTGGGGAATCTAACTGGCAGTCCGTGGTTTTTGTCAGGTGTCACTGATGCCATGGGGAATCTAACGGGCAGTCCGTGGTTTTTGTCAGGTGTCACTGATGCCATGGGGAATCTAACGGGTAGTCCGTGGTTTTTGTCAGGTTTCACTGATGCCATGGGGAATCTAACGGGCAGTCCGTGGTTTTTGTCAGGTTTCACTGATGCCATGGGAATGTAACGGGCAGTCCGTGGTTTTTGTCAGCAGTTTCACTGATGCCATGGGGAATCTAACTGGCAGTCCGTGGTTTTTGTCAGGTTTCACTGATGCCATGGGGAATCTAACGGGCAGTCCGTGGTTTTTGTCAGGTTTCACTGATGCCATGGGAATCTAACGGGCAGTCCGTGGTTTTTGTCAGGTTTCACTGATGCCATGGGGAATCTTAACGGGCAGTCCGTGGTTTTTGTCAGGTTTCACTGATGCCATGGGAATCTTAACGGGCAGTCCGTGGTTTTTGTCAGTAGGTTTCACTGATGCCATGGGGAATCTAACTGGCAGTCCGTGGTTTTTGTCAGGTTTCACTGATGCCATGGGGAATCTAACGGGCAGTCCGTGGTTTTTTGTCAGGTGTCACTGATGCCATGGGGAATCTAACGGGCAGTCCGTGGTTTTTGTCAGGTGTCACTGATGCCATGGGGAATCTAACGGGCAGTCCGTGGTTTTTGTCAGGTGTCACTGATGCCATGGGGAATCTAACGGCAGTCCGTGGTTTTTGTCAGGTTTCACTGATGCCATGGGGAATCTAACGGGCAGTCCGTGGTTTTTGTCAGGTTTCACTGATGCCATGGGGAATCTAACGGGCAGTCCGTGGTTTTTGTCAGGTTTCACTGATGCCATGGGGAATCTAACGGGCAGTCCGTGGTTTTTGTCAGGTTTCACTGATGCCATGGGGAATCTAACGGGCAGTCCGTGGTTTTTGTCAGGTTTCACTGATACCATGGGGAATCTAACGGGCAGTCCGTGGTTTTTGTCAGGTTTCACTGATGCCATGGGGAATCTTAACGGGCAGTCCGTGGTTTTTGTCAGGTTTCACTGATGCCATGGGAATCTAACGGGCAGTCCGTGGTTTTTGTCAGCAGGTTTCACTGATGCCATGGGGGGCAGTCCGTGGTTTTTGTCAGGTTTCACTGATGCCATGGGGAATCTAACGGGCAGTCCAGTGGTTTTTGTCGGTAGGTTTCACTGATGCCATGGGGAATCTAACGGGCAGTCCGTGGTTTTTGTCAGGTTTCACTGATGCCATGGGGAATCTAACGGGCAGTCCGTGGTTTTTGTCGTAGGTTTCACTGATGCCATGGGGAATCTAACGGGCAGTCCGTGGTTTTTGTCAGGTTTCACTGATGCCATGGGGAATCTAACGGGCAGTCCGTGGTTTTTGTCGGTAGGCTTCAAAGTGAGGTCATTGTAGCTGGAACTTCAGACAAACTTAAAAGAAAAAAAAATGGCCATGCCGCCAAATGAAAAAAAAACCAAACAAACAAATTACAAGACAAACACGACGCGTTTCGGCCTGTTTGGTTTTCTTCAGGCAGGACAAACAACATTCAAGTTAGAATAGTGTTACTCTCGCCTGAAGAAGACCAAACAGGTCGAAACGTGTCGTGATTGTCTCGTAATTGTTGTTCTTTCGTTCGGCGATATAGTAAGTTTCCTTTTAATTTTGTCAATAGGTTTTCTCTCGAAATATGCCTTACTTGTTTTCATTTTGAAAGTGAACTTAACTGGTCCAAATAGTTTTGCCTGTTCCATTGTTGCTGGGGTCATTGATGTGCGAGAAATGTTTTGATGGTGTTGAATACGCTGTGAGGTACGTTGATGTACATCCCTACAGGGTCTGTGCCAACAAGAAAGGCATTTTCTATGAAAGTGTCAAGAGCATTGTTGCTAGTTGCTACTGTGATTATTACATCCATGGAATCGTTTGGAGGAAAAACAAATTTGATAGGGTTTCCAAATCTGAATAGATGTTCTGTAGTAATTCAATTAAGAGACTATAGAACTCATAAGTTAACGTTCGTACGCATGCATGTTTCCATAGCAGACGCTCCAGATATCGTCAATTCGGTGTTTGATACTGTTAGCGTGATTTCATTTGGTCTCTACACTTCTTACAACGGTAAGGAGAAGAAATTCTCTCTGATGTCGCTTCATACGTACATATCATTGTACACATCTAACTGGAGTAACAGTTTTCTCATTACAGTACATATCATTGTACACATCTAACTGGAGTAACAGTTTTCTCATTATAGTACATATCATTGTACACTCTAACTGGAGTAATAATGTTCTCATTACAATGCTGTCATAAAGCGGAGGAAGAAGGGGAGGGTGCATTTAGTTTAGGAAGGAAAAAAAAACCATGGAGGGAAGAAACAATGGTGAACTTTTTATCTAAAGTCCTCCACAGAATCGCTGGATGGACTTTGTTCAAGGCGATTCGTCATTTGGACCAAAGATATAGCTGGTAGTTTACCTAAAAAGTCACAAACACCACTATTCTTTATTTCTGTAGATAGCACACTCTTCACATAAGAAACGCTCCATGAACACAATCCCAAAACGATATGCTGTACAATAGCGTCACCAACCAGATGTATTTGATCTTGGGGCAGTGTTGATTCTGTAATGACCGACATGAACAGAAAATTACAACAGTCTACAGATTGAAAGATATGAAGAAGTAATTAAACGGTTTGTTCAGTTAACAACGATGGCTGCATGTCAATCACCTGATCGCAGAACTTTTCAGACTCCTCTCCATCTTCACTCTGGAAGTTTCCACTGAAGGAATTGTGTTCCGGGTTTAGATGGCAGGAACGTATTGGCTTGGATTTCACCTGGCGTGCATAACACACAACCACACTCACACACAGCACACACACACACACACACACACACACACAACACACACACGACACACACACACACACACTCACACACCTCACACACACACACTACACACACACACACACACACACACACACACACACACACACACACACACACACACACACACACACACACACACACTCTCTCTCACTCTCTCTCTCTCACACACACACACACACACACACACACACACACACACACACACACACACACACACACACACACACACACACACACACACACACACACACACACACACACACACACACACACACACACACACCACACACACACACACACACACACACATATGACAGACGCATGCGCGCGCACTCGTGCACGCTCACACACACACACACACACACACACACACACACACACACACACACACACACACACACACACACACACACACACACACACACACACACACACATGCACGCACGCCACACGCACTCACACACACACACACACAGACACTCACACACACCACACACACACACACACACCCCACACACACACCACACACACACACACACGCACACACACACACACACACATGCACGCCACCCGCGCACAACACACAAAACACACACACACACACACACACCACACACACACACACCACACACCACACACACCCCAACACACACACATGCACGGACGCACACGCACGCACGCGTGCATGCGCGCGCGCGCACACACAACCACACACACACACACACACACACCACACACACACACACACACACTGTGTGAATTACAATGGTGAATGCAGCTAAACGAGGTTCTGCATCTGCGGATGTCAAGCAGGAAACGTCAGCGTCAACCGAATGTACGACAATCGATGTCACTGCTGTGGATTCGGTTTATGCTTAGTTTTCGCGTTTATGAAGCTGGAATTAGGTACACACCCTTGTTCATTATGTATGTTTCCTGTATTGCTAACTGGAACAGACTTGTAAATTAATGAAACAACGATCGGTGTCTTCGTAACGTTTGCAGAGAACACTTTCTCATAATTTAACACCCTGGCATTTCTTAGAACTACAATTCCGTATTTGCGTTAAAGAGAGAGGAGTGACCTTTTCAACAACCCACACGCACCCACACACACACACACACAACACACACACACACGCACACACACACACCAATCAACACAACTACACACACACACAATCACACTCACACACACACAACAACCACACACACACACACACACACACCACACACACACACACACACCACACACACACACACACCACACACGCACGCCACGCACGCACGCAACCATGCACGCTGGGAACCCTGAAATAACAGATGGTTTCTTCAAATTCTCCTTTTTTTTCTAACACACATGGCTTCGTTAGTCATTCAGCTGCTTTACACACGATTCCTTGTCACTGCATAACAACCATGCCCGCTTTGTGTCTTCAGGGTGGTAGAACAAGAATCATATTCTCCATTACATTTTACTTTGTGCTGGCTGGGTGGTATGAACAAGGAATCATATACACCATACATGTACTTGTGACTGTCTGGGTGGTATGATCAAGAATCATATACACATGCATTTATTGTGGCTGTCTGGGTGTATGAACAAGAATCATATACACACATGCATTTACTTGTGCTGTTGGGTGGTATGAACAAGAATCATATACACCAATACATTTACTTGTGACTGTCTGCGGTGGTATGAACAAGAATCATATACACCCTCATTTTACTTGTGCTGTCTGGGTGGTATGAACAACGAATCATATACACCATACATTTACTTGTGCTCTCAGGTGGTATGAACAAGAATCATTTACACCATAAGAGCTGTCTTTTATACGGGTCCGACCACCCA
>CM031625.1:16531495-16570866 GCA_018398815.1 Conus ventricosus | reverse complement strand
TCTTGATCTCTTCTTTTAAAAAAACTATTGTTTAAAATTTCCATTGCGGCGACATATGTTCCAAATCTGTAATGCAGATCGCATCCTAGAGACTCTAATGACTTTGTTAAACTGGATCCTGCGTTTAAATCATACATAAAGTCTTGTTCAGAATCAATAGGCGCAAATTTACTTACTGCAAACTAAGAGCCGTTTGCCCGACGCTTTTTAACCATTCTTGACCCCATTTGCGCTTCATCCCTGTTATGATACTTTTCAATGTCTTGTGGCGACATCTGTTGAATCTGTTCTATGCTGAATTCATTTCCGAGGAACTGTTTTGTTTTCCCACATGCTGCCAAAGAATACAGCCTTTCCTTTTTGGGCATAATAGCTTGGTCATCAACTTGATCATTTGCAATCATAAGTTCAGAAGGTTTGTAGATCATCGCTGTCATGTTTTTTATTAATTATAATTATTTTATTTTTTAAAAATGAGCACCGAAAAAACTGTTACCTAACCTTGTATACCATTCTGCTGTTATTGGAGCCTAAGTGTAGGATACACAATGCTTGGTAAAAGCCTGTTAAAAATAAAACCGGCAGATCTTGGCAAGCTAGGCTTTGAGGATTCAGCAAAGCTAATTGCTGTTATTACAGCCTCATTTGCTACGAAAGATTTTCTAGTTAAGCAAGGAATAATTCCTGACAGTATCAATATGTAAAATTTAAAAAATACATTTATAAAAATGGCTTCACTCGTAATGATGATTGGTGGCGCTGTGGTTAATATGCTTGCTTTTAGCGGAAGTAATTACGCATTTAGTAAACTGCGGGATGACGGCGAGAGAAAAAGACATAACAAGCTATGGAGCAACTAGCGCAGCACAAGATAACTATGAAAAGCAGAGAATTGAGCAGTTAGATTTTATTAATAAGAAACTGAAAAAACAGGAAATGCAGCTTACACATTTAAAGACGTTGATCAAGCAATAAAAGAATATTATCTTGTATCAGGCAAGCCAATCGAGACATTGCCCCCACCAAAATTCAGCGACTTTTATCATCCATCAGAAAAACAAAAGATGCAAGAAATCGCGTTTATTGTCTTTGGTAAGACCGTTGTGTATTTTGTTGCGCATAATATTGGCTGAATAAAAAATGAACAAAATCTATTATTCACCAAAAGGATATTGGAAGAAATAACAGCATTCAAAAAGCTAAGCCAAGCAGCTGAGTCAGTGAACAAACAGCAAAAGAATGGTTATCTAAACAAGCGATTTGGCAAATTTATTTACCAGCGCCTAAACGAATACAGAGACCTCACTTTGTGAATACAATACCGAACGACACCCATCAAATGGATCTTCTATATTTACCTCATGATACGATTAGACGAAAAAGATTTAAGTACGCACTCACAGTCATTGACATAGCTTCAAGATACAAAGATGCGGAACCATTAACACAAAAGAGTGCTTCTGCTGTTGCTGTTGCCATACAACTAATATACCAACGAGGCCAGCTAACTTATCCTCGCATGATTCAAGTCGATGATGGAAAAGAATTTAAAGGTCGAGTGAATCAATTATTGTTTTAAAACATAGAGTTACCATTAAAGAGGCATTCGGGAGTTCACAGATCACAGGCTTTGGTTGAAAACTTTAACAAACAGTTAGCTGAAAGACTTTTCTCCTACCAGTATCACAGAGAGCTTATTGACAATTCTCGCACACAGAATGGGTTAGAAGGCAGCCCTCAATCTACGTGCAATGAATAATGAAGAATTTAAAGGCTAAAAACCAGTAACAAGCAATCAAAAAACCAAACAATAAATGTTCTGCAGACTCCAGTCAACCACAAAAACAATCTCCGTTTGTTTAAAAAAGTAAGGTACTTTATTTACCGGGAGAAGCATAAGGGACACTCGGCATCAGGGCAACCGAACCAGTTTGTTGTGTGATCCATAGAACATAAAAAGAATTGTAACGATAGAATCCGCCCGTGTAATATTTACGAGAAACTGACACAACAAAAACAACCAGCTCCTCAAAGATCTTTAGTGAAGGAAAACTGCAAATGATCCCGCCAACACAGTTCCGCTTTAATTGAATTACGTAAATATATTATGGGGTTTAAAATGGAAGGCAAAAGAAAGAACCTGGAACTGAAATGGAATCAAAAGAGGTAGCAAAATGAAAAATTAAGAGACCTTGGAAATAAATACGATAATCACATGATAACGAATTCTGCAATTAAAGAAACAATAGTGAGGTTCAAGCAACCCATGCTAAACCTCCAGATCACCTAACACCCAAAATCCCAAAATATGACTATCAAATAGAAAAAGAATATTCTTGAAATAATAAAAAAAATTCGAGCACATCAAGCAAACCATGAGAAAAAATTTGATGAATAGGAAGGTAAATTTATGATTGAATTTCTAGATAACTTTGAGGAAAATAATAACCCGAATATAACCTGAAGAAGAAAATATAATATGCTGTTCTCCAGGCACCAATTGCATATGAAACCTCCGGATTAACAAATACTCGTTGTGTTTGTTCTATCTAATGACTTCTTTGTTACAACATTGTGTTTGATCCTCATTAGATTATCGTATTTTTAACGTTGTCATGATGAAAAGTATTTTTATTGAAACAATGCCTTCTTTGTATTTGTCATGTGATATGCTTACGTGCAAAACACTAGCGAGATATCCCCTTTGCTTTTTTTTGATGGTTTTCTCCTGGCTCGAAATACTGTACATTTTGACCTTAACCCAACAAACTTCCTTGATCACCTTTTCCAGATAATTCATCCTTCCATCTTCCCTAAAACCTTCTTGTTAACGGTTGAATGTAAATGCGAACTTTAGATAAACAGATGTGTCGAACCATCCCGCATCCTTTAGCTAACTCTAATTCCATGTCTTTATAGATGTCTTCATAGGATATCAATAACAAAACTGTCTGATCTGTGTAAAGTACACGGACATCAGGATACAGGCTTAACGTAGTCATACAAGAAATCAAACATCAAAAAGCTTGCATAATTCTAAAACAGTAAACCCAATAAAAACGGGCTTTTCCAAATTGACTTTTCTTTTTTTCATCATTATACCAAAAAGCTGATCATGAAATCTCAGAAGTCCTGATAAGTTTGGTTTTGAAGTCAGCTTAATTGCTTCGTTCTCTACTGGTGACCAATCTACACCTTGCCTTGTGCCGGATTTCACCATATCTTTCCGAAAAGCTGTTGTTCATCAGCCTTGAAAAAGTCTTTTTCTGAGCCTCGTGGCTTTAGTTTCTGAGATCAGTGTTCATCATGATGTATGTTTCATGAACTGTTCTTGATCAAAAGCAATATATAACAAGAACAGCTGTCATCTTTAAACCATGTCTTAATTAAAATTGTAGAAAGTCTGTATGAAAGACATAATTTTTTTTTGCCCCAAGATTAGTCATCTAAGTTGTAGGTGGTTCTGTATTTTCCATCTTTAGACTTTCAGCTGCTAATGGTTAGTCATTATGCAGGTCATGTGTTCATGAATGATATTCTAAGTCAACTTCTAGAAAATGAACTACGCTTTGACCCGCTTAAACTGCTCAACCACTATTAATGCTCTTTGATATTATTCGTACTATTTGTGTCCATTTTAAAGTTGCGTTAATGGAAGCGATTGTGCCATAATAGCCCAAGCCATACAGATTGTTTGCATCTTAAATACATGAAATAGTTAGACCTTTTACTTGGATAAGTCCGTCCAAGATATTTTTGTTTGATTTACATAAGGATGCGACGCCATAACTACACTCCTTCCACGCAATCCGTTTTTCAATCATCTGAATCAATGTAGGTCAGACAATAAATCAATCTGTTACTCCAGTAAACTTATTAAGAAAGCGTCCAACTCAACCCCGCGCATGAAATATAATGCCAGATCCAACTGTAATGTTTCATGCATGTCTTTCTGTAATATTCGAAAGACGTCCGCCAACAAACATACAACTGCCATCAATATGGAATCATGATAGTCTCCAGTCTTTTACACTCTAACATCTGCCAGCATCTTGAGCATGCTGGTAATCGAATCACTGTTTTCCATTTCACGCTCTGAGACTAGAAAAGAACGCGCCCTTAGGAGGAATAATGTCTCGTCAAATAACCTTTTCCCAACTGTTCATATGTATTCATAAGGGTACACACCCTTCCTTTCTAACAATGTTGGGGTCAAAATATTCTTCCGTAATTGGGCAGGATTTTAAGACATCTCTAGTGACTCTAATGAACCCAACATGTTGCAGCATAAGTCCATAAAAAGACATTTATTTAAAGTGAACCACATGTACTTTTCTATGACTGTGCAATGCATGACACCCAAAAGGCGTCCGGTTTTACTGCTTGCATTAATAAGGTGATAGTCGTAACCGCAAGTTATGACAGAAGATGGGCACTTCCTTTGCTGGGTCAAACTTTAGTTGAAGATTGCATTGTTGTGCGCTGCTCCCACTGGAACTTTCCGCTAATGTGATCATGTTCTCTTACTGTCTGAATTGGCTTCCACACTGTTAACAATAGTTCTAACCAACAAATCCAACAATGTTGGCTGATTTATACGTTGTGGTCTCGGGCGTCATTATGATTTCAGATAAGTTTAATTATTAGAACAGTCATTACGCACTTTCCTGCCTGCGTTCTAAGAAGTATTCTGCACAATCTGGTCTCTATTTAATTCTGGTGCTGAATGGGCGCCATCCGACCTAACAACAATGAAGGCAAATGACCAAATCTGATGGATACTCATTAATACTGTTTTCGAAGTTTTTGAGGCGCTGGCTCTTCCAAAGAACAGTTAAACGACACGAATCTCGTAAAACACATATGGAGAATTTTGCATCCTTTTCCAGTTCTTAAAAAAAACTTTAGATCCAGGTGGGGCTAAATAGTTTCTGTATTACATCAACTGGGGCCGAACAGTGTTTTCTTCTTATTTCGCTCCGCGCTGAACGGATGGAATTCCTTGTTTAAACATTTTCTACAAAATTCTTCGTTTGCTATGATATTATTTGTAGTATGCCTTGCATAGTCTACCATTTTCGTATCAATGTGTAATGTGGTAGCCCTTGCTGGTGAAAACACACAGTAGTAAGTCCCCCATTCATTGTCTGGTTCGCCACTCGTTGGGCTGATCTAGACACTATAATGGGCTGTATATTTGATTCCCTCATCCCATTTAGATATAACAGTTATTGTTTGTTTTGTTCTTCAAACGATCAATTTGACTATACTAACAGGAAAGGATATTCCATTGAAGTTAAGATATTGATGTAATCCCAATAGTTAGTCACTCTCTCTGCTTGTTTGCGGACGTGATGCATCCTTGTAAACACACCACATAAAACATTTATGTCTGTGTTTTTTGTAGGTTTGAGAACTGCTCTTTTCGCACCCAATGTTGGGGTAGCGGAAAGTAAGCATGCCAACAATCGTGCAAACTTAGCCTGATTTAAAAATCTGAATCTCAAAGACTTCGCCCACTGACCAACCAGAGCCTCTCTTTTTTGCTTCTTCGGCGGCCACATCAACCGTTTAACAGTTCGTCTGCCCAACCGGGTGTTAAGTCATTATGAGAAAGAATAGTCTGTTTTAAGTTGAGACCCAGACTTCAGATTTTTTCTCATTTATTGTTATATAGTCGCTTAAAACATCTAACATAACTTTAACTGTCGGTCTATTGTTATGTTTTACTTGGAACTTGAGAAATAGCATGAACAACACATGCCCTCACGATTGCTGGATCAATGACTTTCTAAATCATATCATTCGTGCTCTTGACAAACGCTCTTCCATTCGAGCCTTCCATCAAACAATTTCATTCTGGGTGCCTTCATATATCTTACCATGCTTCATTTCTTTTCAAGCACAACATATTACTTTAAATCAAAAAAATACAACGACTCCAAAGTCTTCTAATCAGAAACCATAACAACGTCCTTTTTGTGTCTTGGACTCATAAACTAAAGTATAAACACCCTTTGCGTTGGTTAATGTAGCAGTTTAGAACAGAGTTTAATGTTTCGTTTACTTTTTTAAACATTCCTTTTTTTCTGCTCAGTGTCCTTGCTGTTGAGAAAAAACTTGTCCTTGCCTTTTTTTGAAGATCAAACTTTTGTCTTTTGTAGTCATAAAAATCACCTGCAAACGATAAATTCTTCATCCGTGGATGTTGAGTCATCTATGCTTTATTTATTATCAGATTGAAGAACTAAGGGTTTAGCTGTTCTTAGTTGAAACCAAAGCGTGGTGCTTTTGGAGTTTAGTTTTAAAATTTTTTGCTAGCAGCAACTACCGCAAATGAGCACAGCCAAGAGCTAAAGAGCAAACCACCTAAGGTAAAGCTGCGGGTGCACACCAACACCTGTATGCTAAGAGAACAACGCTTTGTTTCCTCTGATAGAGCACTAATAGTCGAATGCACCCAGTATTAACATATGTAACACATTAAAGACAGCAGAATACCTTTCGTGGTTTTTGCTGTAATTTTGAAGTCTTGCTCTAGTATTTTGCTCGCAATTGTGTAATGTTTGTTAATCTGAAGTTTGTAGTCCGTTTTCCTATTAGCAGCAAAATTGCCTACTGTCTCTTCTTTAGGTACTCTGCGTATAAAGCCGACAGACATGCTTTTTATTTTTAATAAAAAAATAATTTAGTATTGTAATATTTTCCTAATCTGTTATCTAGACATATTCACTGCGCAACAATAAATTAAAAACAAATACACATTAAAGTGGTTATTCTCCTCTTTTTCTTTATCAATTTGTTAATGTTTATTTATGTCTCTAACCGTTCTCCCTCTCAACCCCCCGCTTCCAGTAACTGATTATCCTCCCTCGTTGGACCTTAGTCAATCCATAAACCGTATTTCGTTGTTAAATAATGATCAAGTCTAACACATGTGCAGAAGTAGATCTTTAACCACAAGGATCAACTGTTTGGATTTCTACAACTCCCCGCCTCCAAACAGTTTATTTCTTATTTCATCAAAATTCTGATAAGGTTTAAGCCCGCAAGCGAAGATTTGGTAGGACTACCCACATATGTACATTGCACGTTTCGTTTATATTAGTGGATTAACAAAATTTCAGTATTGTCTTTTTGAATGTTCTTCGTTTAACACAACAGTCAATAAAATACCTTTAAGCGATCTTGCTGCGGCCAAAACAAAAATTCCATATAGTGTCAGCCCTGCTTTTAGAAATTTAAAATGAAAAATTAACTCTTTCGTAATATATTTATATAAGACCGTAGGTGAAAGCTGGCTGTGTCTGGAGTGGGCACTCTCATTCATCTGTCCTGGGCATGGGTGTTGGGTCTGTGGGTGGTGCTCGGCAGCTGGAGGGTGGTGTTTTCTCGCCGGTGGGCTCTGCAGATCATGAAATACGGGCTGGTACAACCCATGGGGGGATGCTATTTATAAGGATGTTAAGAGTTGCATCCTGCAGTCTGATTACCCTCTTTCAGGACAGTTATGCCCCATGATATCTTAATGAGTTTCCTGCACGTGCCTGAACCCATCATCCAACACAGCGCAGGCCTCCAATGGTGGTACAGGGCAGCTCAAAATGCCAGGTAGAAGGACAGTGGCCTTCTCTGGGTCCTCCCCAGCAACCTTTCGGGTGTTTCTTTTTCTTCTTTGCCCTTAACTAACTAGGCAGACCCTGAAAAGGTCCAGTGACGTGGGGGAAAGACCCACTGACCACAGTTGAAAGTCCCCTGTGACATGGGAAAAGACTACAACATTGGATTCTCTCTTGAGGGCACATAAACCGTATTGGAGAAAGCTTTGCTGTGTCTGGAGTTCACTCTCTTCATCTGTCTGGGCATGGGTGGTTGGGTCTGGGGGATGTGCTCGGCAGCTGGAGGGTGGTGTTTCACGCCGGGGGCTCTGCGTTCATGAATTCCGGGCTGAACACCCATGGGGATGGCTATTTTTAAAGGCTGTTATGATTGCATCCTGCAGTCAATATTACCTCTGTTCAGAGCAGTTATGTCCCTAGATATCTTAAAGGATGTCCTGCACGAGCCCCTGTACCCATCGTCAACACAGCGCAGGCCTCCAAGGGTGGTACAGGGCTGCTCTAAAGGCAGGTTAAAGACAGTGCTTCTCTGGGTCCCCCCCAGCACCTTTTGGGGTGTTTCTTTTCTTCTTTGCCTTAACTAGGCTGACCCTGGAGAAAGGTCCAGTGAGGGTGAGGAAAGACCCACTGACCACAGGGAAAGTCCTGTTGACAGTGGGAAAGACTCAACTTTGGTTTCTCTTTTGGGGGCACATAAGACCGTATGGTGAAAGCTTGGCGTTTTGGAGTGGCACTTTCACTGTCCGTGGCATGGGTGGTTGGGTCTGGGGGTGTGCTCGGCAGCTGGAGGGTGGTTTCTCGCCGGTGGGCTCTGCATCATGAAATACGGGCTGGTACACCCATGGGGATGCTTTTAAAGGGCTGTTATGAGTTGCATCCTGCAGTCGATTTACCTCTGTTCAGGAGCAGTTATGTCCCTTGATATCTTAATGGAGTGTCCTGCACGTGCCTGTACCCATCGTCAACACGCGCAGGCCTCCAAGGGTGGTACAGGGCTGCTCAAAAGGGCAGGTGAAGACAGTGCTTCTCTGGGTCCTCCCCAGCACCTTCGGGTGTTTCTTTTTCTTTTTCTAATTTTGTCTTATTTTGTTGCTCGATCAGCCTTGCTAATTTTGGGTTGCTAAAAAACGTCAAACTCTAACGCGATGTCAGAAATGCTGTACTTTGCTTCAGGTCTGTAGATATAATAACATTTTTGTAGCATTAAAAGTTAGTTCATATGACAATCTTCTTTTAATGCTCCTTGAAAGTATGGGGCATGCGCTTTTAACAACTCAAAATCTAGGGTATGAAAAAGCGATTTCCATACGCATAATTTAAACGGCTACAAACCTTTTGCTGTTTTTAGCATCTTCACGCCTATTCAAATGTTTTAGTGTTTCTTCATTTTCGATTCCTTGAAACGCAAGATCAGCCCTTTCGTCCCGGTTTAGCCATAGATCAGAATAGGTTAAAATATGTCTGCATTATGTAAAGAAAATATTTCTTGTCCCTCAAGTTTTATAGAAATTTTAACGATTGCCCCCCCAGATTCTGTACAACTGCCCTTTTTTTGGGGTCTGTTGTTGAAGCGAGTTCAAATTTGAAAGTAAGACGCGCAGAGCCGGCACAATCACTTCATCTGCTCCAGGTCGGGAAAATTTTGGGACAGTAAGAATTTGATCCCCATCAATAGTAGATGGATTATTGGAACAGTAATATTCTGTTTTTTCCCTTCACGCCAAAGGGGTCTTTCAGTCTTCTATGCGGGTCAAGATCGAGCCAATGCTTGTGACATTTTATAAAACAAAATAAAAAGTTTAAATTTTTTAAAAACATGGCGGCATTGAAGGTGAAATTATGATGGTTCGTGATCCTGGAGACGACATGAGTGAAATGACTCCTTTGGTACCCAAATCACTCGGGGGTCTCATTGCATGATGAATTAGTAGAAGGGCGGCAAAGGCGTAATTAACAGAAAGTAAGGTCAGATCATATACCAAAGTTTTAGGCCTAGAACCTCCCCAAACTATATACCCTGATGATTTGAACTAGAAGATAACCATTTGTATGTGAAAAACACCCAAAGGAGAACGTGTTCCGCTTACCATAAACGAAAACCCCTCAAGTTTGTAGGCTGGGATCAATTAGACAAAGGCCCGTGCAAGCGAGCGGGAAACGCCTTGGCTTTACTAAACCAAAATTAGTGAGGAGGCATTGCTAAACTTCAAAACCATACAACAAGAACTCCCAACGATCCCAAATGCAAAACATGGAACTCAAGATTTTAAATTTCCAACAGCAGGCCAAAAAAACAAATGTAATAGAAGCAAACCAGTCTTTCAGAAGAAACAGCATTAAAAACCCAATAATGATTCCCCGATACCCACGCAAAAATTAGATGCCCTTGGTCGTGCTGTAAGAAGCATCAGAAACGAATTAACAAAAAATTTAGCAAACTAGATTTAAATAAATGAGGATATAAAAAGAGAAGAAAAAAACTCGTTGAGGCTGATGACCCAACTTTGGGCCTGGTGTTAAAAAAGAATAACCCAAAGACTAAAAGATCTTAAAAAAGAAAGATCGCAAGACTAAAAGCGGCATATACTGACCAAGAACAATTACGAACTCAAGTGATCAGAATAAGAGAAACTATCCAAAGAATTTTATATAAGACACAACGCTAGCAGAACGAATACAACACTGTTTAGAGAGCAAGGTGTTTACATTTGCGAGCGTTATAACGGGCCCTTTGGATTTGCAATAAGTACACTGGGGATGGCTATTACCGGCGGGGGTGGTCAAAACCCCGTGCCTCCATCGCCAAACGCCACCATCACCGCCTGATAAATCATGGTAAAAAAACAGCTTGATCACTTGCGGGCTTATTAAAAAAATTAGCCATTAAAGCCATGGGCGCTTACCAGGTATAATTAGGGGTATTGTTTTGCTGGTTTTTGTCTACTGCAGGCAAAGTATTGGCTTTATGCCGAGCACTTAGGGACATTATTTCCCTTTTAATAGTTGGGTAAAAATTTATAACAAAAGCCCAAGTAATCCAGGCCAGTTAATACAACAACAAGTCGTTTTTTCAATCATGGCTTTATTTTTTTCGTGTTCTTCAAGGGCCTTGGTTTTTTGGCCCTTTGGGGGTTGGATAATTATTTTGGGGGTCGGCTTTTTTGTTTATTGTTTGAATATTACCGGGTTTAGAATTTTTTTTTGTTTTTTCCGGGGCTTTCTGTTCATGCCTGCCACAAAGGGTTTCATTGTTGTAGTTTATTATTGTTTCCCATCGGGGTTAAGGTCAAAAGGGAGCATGAAAACCAGTGCCAACAGCAAAGTCTACTTTCGATCTTGCGTATTGTAAAACATTTTGGTATCTTTTAATACTTGAAGGCAAATCAACTGTAGAATTAATGGCGTCCTCTAATTTGCTAAGTATTGTTTTGTGCATCAAAGCCAGTAGAAGGATCTGTTATGCTCGATCTCGTTGTGCTTGCGAACCTAGCAAACACCAGACGTAAGTACGAACAGAGTCGTTTATTCGTTCTATTCCTGCTTTAGTTAGGCCCTTAGAAGTGTCTAAGATAAATGTTGTCCATGCTGTTTTATGCTCTTGCTCTATGGACCCAAGGTGAACAGTTGTGCCTGAAGAGAAAGATGTTAAGGAGGATTCCAGTCATAGTTATACTTTCTGTGCACGCCCCAAAAATAAGGGGTGCCTAGACCATGATTAAGATCCGACTTTGTCTAAAGTCTGTCTTGGCCTTAATATTGGAATTCGTTACAGATCCTTCAAAAGCCTTCATGTCTATTCTGTTGCTAAATGGATTAAACGGTTTGTCATTTGGTAATGGTGCTGCAGTTCAGTCAAAATACGTCGGAAGGTGTAATAAAAATGAATCTATACACTGACCTCACCAAAGGATCAGGATGATTTAAGTGATCAGCATACGATACTCCACACCCAGTTGATGCACAAAACACAGCAAAGTTTAACTGGTTCTGATAAAACTGCATCGGATGACTGAACCACACTTTCGCGATGTAGTCGTTTTTATAGGAGGGTTAAGATATCTTGTTTAATGGTGTACTCACCTTTACTTGAAAGGTGTCAGTCTGGGTCACAGAAATGACAAGAGTATCATTGTTTATATTTTGAAGATTGTAGTGCGGCCCAACAGAATATTTTGCATCAGTATATTTAAATGCACTCATTTTTATTTCGTTTAAAAAATGTTTGTAACAATAACAACTCAAGACCGTCCTTCGTTTTTAGAACATGCTATTGATAACAATTGCGGAACCAAAATGGTTGCACTCCATGAAATTTTTAACAAAGTCGTATGGTTTCAATATAAGTGAAACCAAAGAAAATAATAAGATTCTAAAAGTTGACAAATCAGGAGCCAAAGTTAGCCAGTTAACAATACCTGATGGTTATATGGGTTTTTGCTCACTAAAAGAAGCAATGAGTAACTTCAACATTACTCTCAAACTTAACAATGCAAATCTAAAAACAATGTTAACATTCAAGCCTGAAGAAGTAGCTTACTATTTGATAGAGAGCTAGCTAAATGTTAGGCTTTACAACTGCCAATCTACCCACTCATAGTTTTTAGTGTTGCGCCAGAACGAAACTACCTTTGAGGGGAAAATCCGCTCGATCTTGCATTACATTCATTGCTCTATGTTCATTTGGATGAGCTAAGCACTGATGAAAACGTAATATGATGGAAGGCCCTCAACTGTTTAAGAGCTCTTCCATCAGGGAAAGCTGCATATTGCGATATGAAATTATACAATTCCCTAATTTACAGTTTAAAAAGATTAGTTTTGTGGAAGGGTCGGATCATTTAATATAAAAATCGCAGACAAAACAGGGAAAGTCGTAAAATGTGATAACCTACACATTGTTTTGGAAATAAAATAATAAGTTGTACTAAAAATGTCGCGGGGCCAGAAGAACCAGGAGTTACATTAGCGCCTGTAAGGTGTATAACCTTAGAATTAAAAGACCTTGCAGACATTGCGGACTTTGAACAGAACGGTGAGATAGGCGCTTTGTATGGTTTTGAGTACACTAAAGATGGTGATTATAAACGCAAAGAGGTTAGCGACAACAAAAAGTTTCCTAACTAGAACAACTACGCAATGTAGAAGCAAATAATGCGGCCAGTATGAATATAAAATAGTTCGAAAACCTGACAGCAAATGGCACTTAGAACCATATTTAGAATGGACATAAAATTTGAATTCATAAGCCCATTTACATTTTTAGCCGTCAAAAAAGTTTCAGAAAAGCATTCAACTCTGGCCCTTTACATGTAAGTCTTATGCCAGAGGACAATAGTCGGAAAGAGATTGAAATAACGCCGTATGGGAAAAAACAGTACATCCTCCACAGAAGAGAAACGGTTTTAAAGGAAGCTTCTACAAAATTACAGTTCTTTCCACATAGAAAATTAGAGACACGTTTCACAATGATATTTGAAATTTCTGTCTTAAAAGATAAGGAGAGGGATGGGGTGTGTGGGCGTTAGTGACGTCCTTATAAAAGGAATTAATATTAGCTGCAAAACTTAGACGTTAAACGTCTTAAAGTTACCATCGTCGTTCTTCACAATGGGAGGATATTAAGGTCATAACAACAAGCAACAAAATCAATGTTGACTTAAATAGAAACAATCTTGCAGAACTGAATTGGATTAATCTTACACATTTAGGCCTCATAGGATTTTTATTATACTGAACAGGTTTTGGACAGAAAGTATGATAAATATAATAACTGGATAAATAAAATCCTGTTAATAAAACTATGGAGCAGTTAAACTTTATGACAAAAACTCCTCATTGTTCATTGATTTGTGGACAAACTGGTTATGGAAAAACAATATTTGTCCTCGACCTATTACAAACAGTTTATCGCTATAATTTTGATTATATTGTAATTTTCTGTCCAACGCTTGAATGGAACAAAACATATCATGATAGAAGTTTATATGGACAGATGACGACGTATATTTAGTTGATCCTAGCAATAAAGTAAGTGAGTGTTTAGAACTCTTTATAGACTGTTTAAAGGAACGCAGACACTATTTATTATAGATGACTGTTCGGCAGAAAGAGACATAGTAAAAAAAAGAAACACTTTGGCAAAACTAGCCTTCAGTGGAAGACATGCTGGAATAAGTGTGTGGATTTATGTCAAAAATATAACACCGTTTTAAAAGACTTATAGAACAGTTAAAGACTGTAGTTTTATTTCACATGAAAGACAGAAACTCATTTGATGAATGTCTGCGCGAAAATGATGTTATTGAAAATGATCAGGAAAAACATAGGATTAAACAAAAATTAAAATCTCAAAAGTTTTGTAAATTAGTATTGAAAAACGGATAATCCTACACAGTATGTTTGTTGTAAAAAATCGTTATTTTTTTGGTTATTGAAAGAGAATGTGTGATGGATTATTATTTTTAATTCGTTGTTAAAGTGTTACTTGTCAGAGAACTATAAAATGTTCATTCTAAAGTCATCCACCCGAAACTGGTTTCGGTGGATGGGTTAGAATGAACATTTTATAGTTCTCTACAGCTCTTCTGGCTTGAAGATATCCATCTTCCCTACCACGTACTGATCAATACAAAACAAACATTGCCTACCCTGGACCATCTGTCTGGATCTCACATTCCACCGAATTTACAGAATATTAAAACGTTTTAAGAAACATTGACATACACATCTTATTATGTCTCAATAAATTGATTATTCGATTCAGATCGTAAACTTCAGTTCGCAAAGTCTTCTGTACACAATACAATGGAAAACACCATGTGAACATCTAACCCTCACCATTAAGTCGTTCATCCCCACTCCCATTCTATTTTACGATCCTCCCCCCCCCCCCCCCCCCCCCCCCCCCCCCCCGAATCAGAATAACCAAAAATAATTAGTGTGTCAATAAGGTCTCGAAAGAAATTATGATTTATGACTTTTCTCTCCATCATTGTAACGAAAGTCATAGATGTGTTATATGTCTTACTGTATACAATCGAGAGTTCTTTATTATTAGCAGTACACATTAGGTCACTCATAGTACAGTATAATGAAATGGCAGCTATATTGTCTGATATGTGAATGTTCACATTCTATAAACAACAGAAAAGGATGATTGCTGCCACACTGGACGAAAAATAAACCCTTCAAATTCTCACATTCTGTGAACCAAGAAAAAGGATGCTTTTTCCATAGACGGACGAAAAAAAGGGAAAAAAAAAAGAAAAAAGAAATTCCTCATATTCTGTGAAGGTGTGATTGTTACCACAATGGACAAAAAAAAAAACCCTCACATTCACAAACTTTGACGGAACAGATAAGTTGATTATTGCCACAGCTGGACAAACGAAACAAAACAAAACAAAACAAAACTCAAGCATTATAGTGAAGAGAAAGATCTCAAAAGGATAATTTTGTTTTTCATCCTCGTAACACAGTATCCACATGATTACACGAAGGCCCCAAGTACATGTACGTGCAGCAGTTGTGTCAAACTTCTCGTTTGACTCTCTCCGATAGGTATCTCAAATGAGTTCCGCGTGCTGCGGTGTCCTCACTTCAAATACTGACTTTCACACTTCTTTTGAAGCCATAATGGGTGCCAGTGTCGGCAGCGCAATTTCATGTAGGCTACTTTGGCTATCATGTTCTGTTTCGCTGGATTTCATACGACTTCTTGAGTAATGTTGATTTTGTCTTTAGCGACAGGCCTTTGCGACGCGCAGACGCCATAATGAAATGGCCTATTAAATTAAAGCGTGGCACCCCCGACACCCTCCTCTCCTGCACCCCACCTTCCTCTCTCTAGCGTGTCTCCTCCGTCTACAGTCGTTGAACTTGCTCCCATCTGAGTCGACTGCTCTGCTTCGACAATCACTGACACTCGCATTACAGATCATTACAATACGATTTTATTGCTTACAAGTTACAGATGTGATATTTGCCAAACAACAAACATACAGTACAAAATACTGTGTGCTTTAAATCTGCCTATGTGAAGCTGTGTAAGAAAATGAAACAAGCTTAGGTCATGCAGATAGTCAAATACAAGTATAAATGTGTGAACTCTATGTAGAGCAAAGCATTAAAAGCTCTACATTTCATATGGTATGCTGACACCCCTCCAGCTCCCTAGAACAGCAGGCGACCATATGAAGCAATACACATCGCAGCGAACTAACCAACCATTTTTGAGAAAAGTAACCACTTCGTTATATCCGGCTTGAACTGTTCGCGGGGCTGGACATAATGATTTGCTGTAGGCGGCTGCTTCATTATAACCAGCGCGGTCGCCCGCTGGGGATCCCGTTACCGCACAAAAGGTCACCACTGCACAAAATGTCATAATGATATTTTGTGCAGTTATTCACTGCACAAATTATCACAATTTGCACAAATTAGCACAAAATGTCACAGTTGGGAGCCGGAATAGCTCAGTTGGTAGAGCGCCTGACTCGTAATCTTGGTGATCCTGGGGTTGCGGGTTCGAACCTCCGCCGGGGCGTTTCGGTACAGGGGGATTTTTCCTCGGAGTTAACATTAGTTCTGACTCCATTTCCCATACAGTCCTTCGAATGAGACTATAAACCGAGGTTCCGTGTGTGAACGCATGCATAACATCTTGCTCACACGTAAAATCCCATCACCAACTTTCGGAAGAGTAGGCCAGTTTGGCCGTTGGTATGGATGACACGTTACACATAGCATGCACCCTGCGTGAGAAATGGAAAGAATGAAGGAAGTAAGGAAAATGAGTGATCGATATTGAACGATACTGAATGGATGACACGGGAAACGACTGAATGAAGCGCCAGCTGGCAGCTCTTCAGTCGGCACTACCCAGGTAGGCAGCCCGTTGTGTAAACGAGTGTTGATTGTAAAGCGCTCAGAGCTTGGCCTCTAGCCGAGAATAGGCGCTATATAAGTATTCATTATTATTATTATTATTGTGACAAGTTGTGCATCTGTATGCCTTTTTTTTAAAAAGTTTTTAATCAAGTAAAGTTAGAGCTGACAGGAGCGCAGAAAGCAGACAGTGCGCAGAAAGGTTATATGCAAACAGTAACATAAACATATCAATTATATAATAAACTCATAATCATAAATAACTAAGATTGAGGAAGAAAAACTGAGAGAAACCCCCATAGAGAGCACCACCCCTCCCACACGCATCCAACAACTTTTCAATAATTTATCAGCATACTTTTAGTTCTCTCTTTTTTCTTTTTTTTCCTCTCTACCCCCGCCCCTCCCGCCTTTTCCCTTCTCTTCTTTAACATCGCACAATTCAACTCGCGTGAAAAGAAAAACAAACATAGAATGCCAACGTTCATTTTCAGTGGGAAATGGTAAACAATATAAATCGTAACAAAAGAACAAAGGAAAAATAAAAAAAGGAAAAAGGATTCCCTTCCTTCTCAGCTAACACCCCCCCTCCCCTCACCGAACCACACACACACACACACACACCACACACACACACACACACACACACACACACACACACGCACGCACCACACACACACACACACACACACACACACACACACACACACACACACACACACACACACACACACACGCATTTATTTGTCTATGTCTGTACATACGTAAAAAAAAAAAACTCCTCTTTCATTTTCCACCTCCAACCCATATCCCCATAATTTCAATTATCCTGTACTACTAATAAAGCTAACATTCATGTTTTGTTATGTGGCACATATTATAGTAGTAAAACAGTGAAAGAGAATATCTGTTAGGTAAAAGTGATTTGAATGGAGTAATAGTTTCCATCTAAGGGCCCTTGTTTTTGTTCATGTAGCAGAGGTAATGTTTTCAGGGCTGGGTTGTTTATCTAGTCCTGTATGACAAAAACAGGCACTCTATAGCATCGAGTAAAGAAAAAACGTATCATCAAGGAACACTTAATCATTAAGTAACACTGAATATAGTATCCATTTTTTTTTCAAACTCAGAATGGCGCATTTCTAGACTATGCTTATATTTTTCGGTGCGATAGTTGTATTTGAGTTCTCTATAAAAAGCTGTCATGGTTGGTCTAATTTTATTAATTCTACATTTGTAGATAAAGAATTTTGCCCATAAGATAATGATATACAGAATTTCATCGATTTTGGTTTTTTCCGTCTGTTCCAAACAAAATTAATTGAACGTTAAAGGATAGTCTTTCACAAACATGACATTTTCTTTTCATACATATTTCTAATTCCATCCAAAAGTTGTGTACGAAGTCACAGTTCCAGAGATAGTGATAGATCGAATCTAATTCGTCATTACAAAAACTACATTTATCGCTCACGACTAGGCCCATTTTCTTTAATATATTATTTGTAACCAATATTCTGTAGCAAATTCTAATCTGGAACCATTTCAATTTTACTTCTTTTATTTTACTAATCAATCTTAGAACGACTTGCCAGTCTACCACAGAATTTAACTTTCTTTGCCAATTAATGAGTGGTTTGATATTACCGACAAGTGTGGTTTCCAACCAGTATGTTATAATATGGTTTTGAGCCTTTTGTAACGCTGCTTATCGTTTTAATTGCTTTTGGATCCTGGTTACTATCATTGTTTTGAACAGTTATATTTCTTTTTCTGATATATTCTTTTATCGCTTGAATGGAACTTAGATAGTGTAAGTAATTCACTCTCAAATTCCATTTCTGGCAAAATTCCTCATGATTCAAAAAGCTTCCATTATCACCAACAATATCTTTTACTAAGAACACATTCTTGGCAGTCCATTTTGTGAAAAAAAGATCATGATAAAATTTCCTCTTCGTTATCTAAATGTATGTGGCTGGTGAGTTTTTCGTAGGCTAAAAATACATCTTTCCAGAAGTAGTTGCATTTACTCTTTATAAACATTTTAGACCCGTAACAGCGTATATAGTTTATTTCTGGGCACAATGTTTCGAGTATGTGTTTCCATTTTGAAGTTCCTGAAAGCAGCCTTCTCAACCATGACAACTTCAGTGCATGCACAAAGGCTTGTATGTCAGGTATTCCTATTCCTCCTTGCTCAACATTTTGTACTGAATATTGTCTCCTTATTTTGTCTGTTTTGCCATCCCACACAAATTCGAAGCACATTTTTTGCAGTTGTTTCAACTCATTTTCGGTGGGTTAGGGAGCAGAATCCATAAGAAGATTAATTTTGAAAGAATCAAAGACTTAAGTACCGCAACCCTACCCAAAGGAGTACATGTTCTTTTTGCCCAAATTTTAAACAAAGTCTTAACTTCAACAAATTTATCTTTTACATTAATCTCGGTTAAATTTGTTATCTCGTTTGCAAACCAGATTCCCAGAATTTTAAATTTTGGGGGATTCCATTGCATATGTTTTTGGTATAAATATTTTTCTGCTGAATTTTTCCTGTTTCCTAGCCAAACATTTGTAGTTTTGTCAAAATTTAATTTTTAAGCCAGATATACTTTCAAATTCATTTAACCTTTCGAACAGTTTTTTCGTAAGATGCTCTGTCTCCTTTAAAGTGAAAGTGGTGTCATCAGCAAACTGATTTACTTTAAATTCGGTGTCTGATATTTTTATTCCCCTGATATTTTCATCTTTTCGAATTTTGCATGCCAGGATTTCGGCACACAGTATAAAAAGATACGGAGATATGGGATCACCCTGACGACATCCTCTCTGTATTTCAAGATGTCTTGACATTTTCCCATTTACTATAACATAAGACCTGATATCGTTATAAAACGCAGATACCCATTTACATATGTCATCTCCAAACCCAAATTTGTTTAATACTTTTTTCATGAAATTCCAATCTACTGAGTCGAAAGCTTTTTCAAAATCAATTGATACAAGTAATCCGGGCAAGTTCCTTATTTCTAAATAATGCATCATGTCGTATAAAGTTCTTAAACTGTCTCCAATAGATCTTCCTGGTACGAAGCCTGTCTGATCTTCATTTATAATTTTCGGTAGTATAGTTTTTATGCGGTTAGCGATGCATGCTGATCCAATTTTGTATGTCACATTTAGTAATGTAATTGGTCGCCAATTCTTCAAATATTCCCTTGGTTTATCACCTTTCGGTAAACATATTATTATGCCTTCCCTCTGTGTTTATAGACATTTTCCCGTTATAAAAACCTTCATTGATGGAGCGAACCACAAAATCCCCTATCTGTTGCCAAAAGAACTTGAAAAAATTTACCGTCATGCCGTCCGATCCTGGGCTTTTATCATTCTTCATATTTTCTATTGCCTGTGCTGCTTCTTTCTTTGTTATAATTCCTTATAATTTGTAAGCTTCTTCTTTTTCTAATTTTGGTAAACCTGTGACATAGTCATTTAAATTAACATCCTGAGTTCTTCTTTCTTCGTAAAGTTTTTCATAAAAAGATGTGGTTTCATCTAACATTTCTTTTGTTTCTGACAAAACGCGTCCTTTGTTTGTTACTAATTTCGACATTTGTTTGCTGACATAATGTCTTTTTTCCAGAGAGCAGAAATATTTCGTCACCTTTTCTCCTTGCGATGCCCACCTTGCTTTTGATCTGATAATAATTCCATCCATTTTAGCTATTCTAGATCTTCCATTTTTTTCTTTTTTCCCTCTAAACAAACTCGATCACTGTCACTTTTCTTTTGCTTTGCTTCCAAGTATTGTATCTCTTTCTCTAGATTTTCTTCCTTCACACTTTGCTCTCTTTTCTTTTTGATAGAATATGCTATTGTTTTCGCTCTTATTTCCATTAAAAGGGTGTCGAGAAATAATTGATCTGTTACACTCAATTGAACTTCATAATTCGGAACAAATTTAATTTTTTCTCTTGCATAGACTAAAACCGCGTATTGTTCTTTAACAATTTGTATAGTTTCCTTAACAAGTTCAACATATTTTTTATCTCTTAAAAGCGAGGAATTGAATTTCCAATAAGTTTTTGATCGTTCTTCTTTTTTAAATGTGATTTCTATTGTTATAAGTGATCACTTCGATAACCATAGAGAATGTCAGCATTCTTTATATTGGAAAGAAATGATTCAGAGACCAGAAAAAAATCTAAACGGCTTTGTTGAAAGGGATTTAATCGTCTCCAAGTGTAGCGAAGAATTTCTGGATTATATTCTCTCCATATGTCTACTAATTCTAAATCTGACATCATTTCGAATACCTTTTCTTGTGCTTTAACATTATTGACGTTGTTTTGTAGTTGCAATAGTCTAAATTAGGATTCAACACAAGATTCCAGTCTCCAGCTATTATTATATTCGGTACATTTAACTCTTCTATTTGGTTCTGCAAATTAGAGAAAAAAAGTTGGATCATCCCTGTTTGGTCCGTACATGTTTACCAATCCTATTTGTTTTCCCGTGGTGTTTATTACTAAGATTATGTAGTTACCCCCACAGTCTTTGATGGTTTTTTCTATCTTGAATTCGAAATTGTTGTTTAGTAAAATAGCTACACCTCTAGGCCTGCTATTGTTTGACGAAAAAATACACTCATACCCCATTCTGCTCTAATCTGGCGTTCTAATTTTGACGAAAAATGTGTATCTTGAAGAAAGTATACGGAGTATTGTTTTTGTCTTAAGTATTGAAAAACGTCTCTCCTTTTTCCAAAATCGGCTAGGCCCTGGCAGTTAAGAGATGACAACGTAAAACTACTCATTGCATTTTATCAGTCCTATATGGTGAAAAGCTCCTTTTAATTTAACATTACTGGTATTTTTGTGCCACTTACAGTCTTCCCAGATAAGCAGTATGTAGTTTGTTAGCTTATCACCCCAGTTCTTCATGTTTTGATCATCTCTTACATTCATCTTGTAGCACACGCACACACTCATTCTGTCTTTTCTGTTTACAAACATTCGCTCGCACGGACATGTTAACTGCGTTTTGCATGTTTAAGTAAAGTAGTCGACGTGTGTTAACTGCTGATTATTTTTTTCTAGCATGGAATAGCATTACTAACATTCACCACGATATCAAGTTATGTGTTGAACATATCCACCTACCAGAGTATGTATCCGTAACATCAATATCAGTAATAGTAGTGATAATGACAACAACACCACCAGCAACGACAACAACACTAATTGTTATCATCATCATCCTAATCATCACCACCACCATCACCACCACCACCACCACTTACCGTCCTGATCATCATCAACATCGTCGTCACCCTCACGGACAACTTCATAGTAATATCAAAGGACAAATGACACACTATGATAATAACAGTATCAAAAACGTGGTCAATGTCGTTGAAGGAAAAACTTTGCAACATCGACTTGAAAGTTGAACATGACCAAGATATCTTTTCTGTAATGAATCTCCACCGAACAATGTGGGAGGGTGGGTCTTGCAGACGGACAGGAGGAACGGGAGGAGGAGGCACCGCGGGACATGAGGCGGATGTGCGTAAAGAATGATTGATAGGGACCTGGGACGGGGGTGGGGGGGGGGGGGCGGTGGGGGGCGGAGGCGGGGGGGACTAGAGGGGGGGGGGGGACAAGGAGGGGAGGGGGGCGAGGGCGAGGAAGAGGAGCACGGGACGGAAAGGAGCAAGACAATGGCAGATTCTCATAGGGAAAAAAAGATAAATTAGTCTTGGACTCTCAGTCCCCGATGCACCCCCGATCCCCCCCCCCCCCCCCCCCCCCACACCTGTAAAACAAAAAAAAAAAAAAAAAAAAACAGACCGGCCACGCACACTTCAGTCATCACGATCTGATCAACGCCAATCCCCCCCCCCCCCCCCCCCCCCCCCCCCCCCATCCACGACTGTCCATCCCGTTAGAACTGTAGATTCCTCTTCCAAGCTGGAGGACTGATCACAACCTGGGGATGGTTCACCGTCTGCTGGCGTCCGGGACTGTCAGGCTTGACAGTGGGAAGATGACTGATGGACTCTGCAGGCTGGCTTTGTTGGATGTTGCTGTCCAACATCCTTCCCTCCTCGGCCGTGGCTCGTGTCCGATGAGGATCCCGTCGCTGGGCCAGGGTCTGTTGCGGCGGGGGTCAGGTGTGGCCACGAAACTGCCTCGGTGTGCTCTCCTCTGTTGACTGGAGCCTCTCGATCTTCTGTCGTCACGGTCCAAATTTGCATGCTGTGGATCTGAATCTGTCATGCTGTAGTGTGGGCAGCTGGTTCCTCTAGTACACAAGATTTCTTGAAGTATTTTCACGATTTTGTTGTTTTTGAGTTGGGCGTAGATAGTGCCATCTTTAGTCCAGCAGTTCTGAACGTTAACATTGTTTTTCACTTCTTGTAATCTCTCATGTTAAGAGGAGTAAGGTCTTCAGCTATTGCTTTGTGTGTACCTTTCAGCAGTCGTCTTCTTTGTATAACTTCGGTCTTGATTTTTCTCGACATGAATTTAACAATAATTGGACGTGGCTTACTGTCACGTTTTGTCCAACTCTGTGTGCAATGCTGATGTCTGCAGCGGATATGTGGTCAAAATGTAAGAGTTCTCTGATGAGTTTATCACTTTCTGTTCACATTCCGTTATGGATTCGTAGGTAGTATCCGACTCTACTCCAAGAAAACGAATAGAATCCCTCCTCTGATATTGTTCCAGGTCATTTATTTTTCTTTATCTGTTTGGATGGTGCTTTTTAGATTTCTTACTTCGTCTGTAATCTTCCACAACATCTTCGTTATCTTCCAATTTAAGCTTCAGTCTATCGTTTTCCTCCTGAAGTGCAAAGATGTCACTCCGGAATTTTTCGAAAGTTCAGAAATTTGTTCGACAGCCGAGATTCACTGGCCTCAACTTGTTTTTTAATGTATTGAATTTTTCATTAATTCCCTTTTCAAGGTTAGTTAACTGTTCAGGAATGCCGTTTGTACCCCCCCCTCTAACCTCAGTATATGTTTTATTCACTTCTTTGGTCGCCATTTCTTCCGTTCCGCTAACAAACGATTTCAAAGTCTTTTGACCAGGTAACGATTCCGATCTTTGTTTTTTGCTATTTTTTGGTCTCTCTGAGTTTTCGATTGACCAGAATCTTGAAAAGCACTACTTTTGTAGACGACCGATTTTTTCTTTTACTCGCAGCGGTCTTTTTGGTGCCATTACAAATAAATCTTTGAAGGCGTAAGTAGTCCCCAGCCATTGACTCGTGTTCACTGACTTTAGGAAGAGTACCCCAGTCGATCAAGAGGGAAAAAGATAAGAAAAAAAAAAAAGAAAAACACACACACACACACAGAAGACAGTAGGGACCTATTTTCCCTCAAGCACAGCTTGTCACAATTCTTCCGTCAGCACACATTGTCGGATAATCGTTATCACGAGTATATACAAACTTTATGATCACATTATTGTCACATTTCACTTTGTAGTTAATTTTCAGTAACATGCGAGATGAAGGGATTACACTCGACGGTTCATTTTGACTTCAGCGGAGCGGCGAAGCGACACGTCTTCTCCGTCGACGGTGAGCGAAGTTCTCGCCTTTTTTTTTTTTTTTTTTCTTAAAAAAAAAACCAATGCCGCACAAATTGTCACAACTCTCTTATCTGTCTGTGTGTGGATGAGTGGATGGGCAGGTGAATATACTCTATGATGTCCACGTTTTTTTTTTCTTTCGTTTTCAATTTGGCTTGCAATTTGTAATTTCAATTTTGCATATAATATATACTTTTAGTCTGTATTCACTGCACAGTTTACGAGGTGACAGCCCAGACAAGATGGCCCATGTTGGTTGATGAGGCTAAAAGAAACAACACAATTTGTCTGGGTTGTTGTCAGTTGTTGTCCCCAGGGCTATGCACCTGTGTAGCAGTTTGGAAAAGCTAGCTTCAAAGATTTTAAAAAAAATGCAGGAAAAAAGAAATGGATGTTCAACGATCAGCGTGACCGTGACCCTGACCTTTGACCTTGATCTTTTTTTCCGAGCAGTATCACATACCTACCTAACCCAACAAACAAGTTTGAGAAGGCTTTTTAAGTGGTTAAAAGGGGACATTCCCAAACAAATGCCCGTTTTGGCCAACGTGGGACAGACAGACAAACACACACCCCACACACACACACACACACACACACACACACCACAAAACCACTTTTGTGACATTTTGTGCAGTGGTTGACATTTTGTGCGATAACATACCCCAAAGCATTTCGTTATCAGGGGTTATTTCGCTACATCCGACGGATTGTTTCTTGTAAAGAAGGATTTTTGCCGGGGACCAAACCCTTTTCGCTTCGTTATTTCCGGCATTTGTTACACCCGGGCTTCGTTATAAATGGATTCGACTCCACACACACACACACACACACACCAAAAATATATTTTATATATATATATATATAAATATTTATATATAATATATATATTTTTTTTTTTTTTTTTTTTTTTTTTTTTTTTCTCTCCAAATTTCAATGACTTCTGTTCACCGGAGTGGTGAAGAAAGTAATTGTTCGCTCGACAAATAATTATGTCAGTTTTTTTTTTTTTCTGTTGGATTACTCGAAAGCGGCGGACGTAGACAGCAAAGTGCTGAGTAAAATGGTCGATTTTCAGTGTGCCTCTGCTGTGGAGGATTGTTGATCTCTTCAGTGTATGTTCACAGTGAGGGACTGTTGATCTTCAGTGTGTGTTTGACTGTGGAGGACTGTTGATCTTCAGTGTGTTTCACTGTGGAGGACTGTTGATCTTCAGTGTGTGTTCACTGTGGAGGACTGTTGATTCAGTGTGTGTTCACTGTGGAGACTGTTGATCTTCAGTGTGGTTCACTGTGTAGGGACTGTTGATCTTCAGTGTGTGTTCACTGTGGAGGACTGTTGATCTCTTCAGTGTGTGTTCACGTGGAGGACTGTTGATCTTCAGTGTGTGCCACTGTGGAAATACTGTTGATCTTCAGTGTGTGCTCACTTGTAGGACTGTTGATCTTCAGTGTGTGCTCACTGTGGAAATACTGTTGATCTGCAGTGTGTGCCACTGTGGAATACGTTGATCTTCAGTGTGTGTTCAACTGTGGAGGGACTGTTGATCTTCAGTGTGTGTTCACTGTAGAGGGACTGTTGATCTTTATGTGTGTTCACTGTGTAGGGACTGTTGATCTTCAGTGTGTATTCTCTGTGGAGGACTGTTGATCTTCAGTGTGTTTTCCCACTGTGTAGGGACTGTTGATCTTCAGTGTGTTTTTCACTGGGGAGGACTGTTGATCTTCATTGTATGTTCACTGGTAGGACTTTTGATCTTCAGTGTGTGTTCACTGTGGAGGACGTTGTTGATCTTCAGTGTTGTTCACTGTGGAGGTTTGTTTGATCTCTTCAGTGTGTGTTCACTGTGGAAATACTGTTGATCTTTAGTGTGTGTTCACTGTGGAGGACTGTTGATCTTCAATTTGTGTGTTCACTGTGGGGGACTGTTGATCTCTTCAATGTGTGTTCACTGTGGAGGACTGTTGATCTTCAGTGTGTGTTCACTGTGGAGGATTGTTGATCTCTTCAGTGTGTGTTCACTGTGGAAATAACTGTTGATCTTTAGTGTGTGTTCACTGTGGAGGACTGTTGATCTTCAGTGTTTTGTTCACTGTGGAGGACTGTTGATCTCTTCAATGTGTGTTCACTGTGGAGGACTGTTGATCTTCAGTGTGTGTTCACGTGGGAGGACTGTTGATCTCTTCAATGTGTGTTCACTGTGGGGGAAATGTTGATCTTCAGTGTGTGTTCACTGGGGAGGACTGTTGATCTTCAGTGTGTGCTCACTGTGGAAAAAACTGTTAAACTTCAGTGTGTGTTCACTGTGAGGTCTGTTGATCTTTAGTGTGTTTTTCACTGTGGAGGTCTGTTGATCTTCATGTGTTGTTCACTGTGGAAATACTGTTGATCTTCAGTGTGTGCTCACTATGGAAATACTGTTGATCTTCAGTGTGTCCTCACTGTGGAAATACTGTTGATCTTCAGTGTGTGTTCACTGTGGAGGTCTGTTGACTTAAAGTGTGTGTTCACTGTGGAAATACTGTTGATCTTCATGTGTGTTCCCTGTGAAATTCTGTTGGCTTAAGTGTGTGTTCACTATGGAAATACTGTTATCTGAATGTGTGTTCACTATGGAGGGATTGTTGATCTGTCCATGTGTTTCACGGTGGAGCGAGACTAGATTCTGAGTGTGTGCTCACTGTGGAAATACGTTGTCTTCAGTGTGTGTTCACTGAGGAGGGATGTTGATCTGTTCAGTGTGTGTTCACAGTAAAGGGAGACAAATTTTCAGTGTGTGGTCACTGTGGAAATACTGTTGATCTTCAGTGTGTGTTTCACTGGTGGGTCTGCTGATCTTCAGAGTGTGTTCACTGGGGAGGGACTGTTGATCTTCAGTGGGGAGGTACTGTTGATTTCAGTGCTCTTCACTGCGGAGGACTATTGATTTTCAGTGTGGTATTCCCTTTTAAGGACTGTTGATCTTCAGTGTGTGTTCACTGTGCAGGATGGTTGATCTTCAGTGTGTGTTCACTGTGGCAGGGACTGTTGATCTTCAGCGTGCGTTCACTGTGGAAGGTCAGTAGACTTTCAGTGTGTGTTCACTGGGGAAATACTGTTGATATTCAGTGTGTGTTCACCGTGGAGGGACTTTGGATCTTCAGTGTGTGTTCACTGTGGAGGGCCTGTTGATCTTCGGTGTGTCTTCATTGTGAAAGACTGTTGATCTTCATGTCTGTTCAATGTGAAGGATCAGTAGATTTTCAGTTTTGTTCACAGTGGAAATACTTTTAATCTTCATGTGTGTTCACTGTGGAGGGACAGTTGTTCTTCAGTGTGGGGTCACTGTGGAGGGGCTGTTGATTTTTAGTGTGTGTTCACTGTGGCGGACTGTTGATCTTCAGTGTGTGTTCACTTTTGAGGGACTGTTGATCTTCAGTGTGTGTTCACTTTTGTAGGGACTGTGATCTTCATGTGTGTTTCACTGTGGAGAGTCTGTTGATCTTCAGTGTGTGTTCACTGTGGAAATACTGTTGATATTCAGTGTGTTTCACTGCTGAATACTGTTGATCTTCAGTGTGTGGTCACTGTGAAGGACTGTTGATCTTAAAGTATGTGTTCACTATGGAGGGACGGGCAATCTTTAGTGGGGTAGTCACTGTGAGAGACTAAAATCTCAGAGTGTGTTCACTGTAAAGGGACTATTGATCTTCAGTATTGTTTCACTGTGAAGGGACTATTGATTTTCCCAGTGTGTAGTCACTGGGGAGGGTCTGTTAATCTAAGTGTGTGGTCACTGGGGAGGACTTTTGATCGTCATTGGGGTGTTCACTGTGGAGGGAGTGTTGATCTTCAGTGTGTGTTCACTGTGGAGGACTGTTGATCTTCAGGGGTTGTTTCACGTGGAGGATGCGATTTTCAGTGTGGTTAAACTGGTGGGGACTGTTGATCTTCATGTGTGTTCACTGTGTAGGGACTGTTAAATCTTCAGTGTCTGTTCAATGTGAAGGATCAGTAGATTTTCAGTTTGGTTCACAGTGGAAATACTTTTAATCTTCATCTGTGTTCACTGTGGAGGGACATTTAAATCTTCAGTGTGGGGTCACTGTGGAGGGACTGTTGATCTTCATGTTGTGTTCACTGTGTAGAAACTTTGATCTTCATGTGTGTTCACTGTGGAGGGACAGTTGATCTTCAGTGTGTGTTCACTGAGGAGGGACTGTTGAACTTCAGTGTGTGCTCACTGTGGAGGGACAGTTGATCTTCAGTATGTGGTTCACTGTGGAGGGTCTGTTCATCTTCAGTGTGTGTTCAATGTGGAAATACTGTTGATCTTCATGTTGTGTCACTGTGGAGGTCTGTTGATCTTCAGTGTGTGTTCACTGAGGAGGGACTGTTGATCTTCAGTGTGTGCTCACTGTGGAGGGACTGTTGATCTTCAGTGTGTGGTCACTGTGGAGGACAGTTGATCTTCAGTGTTTTGGTCACTGTGGGGGGTCTGTTGATCTTCAGTGTGTTTTTCACTTGGAGGGTCTGTTGATCTTCAGTGTGTTTCACTGTGGAGGGTCCTGTTGATTTTCAGGTGTTTTTCACTGGGGAGGGACTGTTGATCTTCAGTGTGTGCTCACTGTGGAGGGACTGTTGATCTTCAGTGTGTGGTCACTGGGGAGGGACAGTTGATCTTCAGTGTGTGGTCACTGTGGGGGGTCTGTTGACTTCAGTGTGTGTTCAATGTGGAAATACTGTTGATCTTCAGTGTTGTGTTCACTGTGTAGGGACTGTTGATCTTCATTGTGTGTTTACTGTGGAAATACAGTTGATATTCAGTGTGTGTTCACTGTGGAAATACTGTTGATATTCAGTGTGTTTTCACTGCTGAAATACTGTTGATCTTCAGTGTGTGTTCACTGTGTAGGACTGTTGATCTTCAGTGTGTGTTCAGTGGGAAATATTTTTGATCATCAGTGTGTGTTCACTGTGGCGGACTGTTGACTTCAGTGCTGTTCACTGAGGAGGGCCCTTTTGATCTTCAGTGTGTTTCACTGTGGAAATACCGTTGTTTTGAGTGTGTTCACTTTTGTAGGGACTGTTGGTCTTCAGTGTGTGTTCACTGTGGAGGGACTGTTGATCTTCAATGTGTGTTCACTGTGGAGGGACTGTTGATCTTCAGTGTGTGTTGACTTGGAGGGACTGTTGATCTTCGTGTGTGTTCATTTGTGGAGGGATTGTTGATCTTCAGTGTGTGTTTCACTGTGAGGGACTGTGATCTTCAGTTGTGTTCACTGTGCGGGACTGTTGATCTTCAGTGTCTGTTCACTGAGGAGGGACTGTTGATTTTCAGTGTGTTCACTGTGGAAATACCGTTGTTCTTGAGTGTGTGTTCACTGTGTAGGGACTGTTGGTCTTCAGTGTGTGTCACTGTGGAGGGACTGTTGATCTTCAATGTGTGTTCACGTGGAGGGACTGTTGATCTCAGTGTGTGTTGACTGTGGAGGGACTGTTGATTTTCAGTTGTGTTCACTGTGGAGGGATTGTTGATCTTCATGTGTGTTCACTGTGGAGGGACTGTTGATCTTCAGTGTGTGTTCACTGTGGAGGGACTGTTGATCTTCAGTGTGTGTTCACTGTAGAGGGACTGTTGCTTCAGTGTGTGTTCACTGTGTAGGGACTGTTGAATTTCCCAGTGTGTATTCTCTGTGGAGGACTGTTTGATCTTCAGTGTGTGTTCACGTGTAGGACTGTTGATCTCAGTGTGTTCACTGTGGAGGACTGTTGCTCTTCAGTGTATGTTCACTTTTGTTGGACTGTTGATTTTCAGTGTGGTTGACTGTGTAGGACTGGTTGTTCTTCAGTGTGTATTCTCTGTGGAGGACTGTTGATCTTCAGTGTAGTTCACTGTGGAGGGACTGTTGACTTCAGTGTGTTTCACTGTGGAGGGACTGTTGACTTCAGTGTGTGTTCACTGTGTAGGGACTGTTGATCTTCAGTGTTTTGTTCACTGTGGCGGGACTGTTGATCTTCAGTGGTGTTCACTGTGGAGGGACTGTTGATCTTCAGTGTGTGTTGACTGGGAGGGACTGTTGATCTTCAGTGTGTGTTGACTGTGGAGAGACTTTTTGATCTTCCAGTGTGTGTTCACTGTGTAGGGACTGTTGATCTTCAGTGTGTGTGTCAATGTGGAGGGATTGTTGATCTTCATTGTGTGTTCACTGTGGAGGGACTGTTGATCTTCATGTGTGTTCAACTGTGGAGGGACTGTTGATCTTCAGTGTGTGTTGACTGTGGAGGGGACTGTTGATCTTCAGTGTGTGTTCACTGTGTAGGGACTGTTGATCTTCAGTGTGAAATTTCTGTGAAGGGATTGTTGATCTTCAGGGGTGTGTTCACTGTGGGGGGAATGTTGATCTTCAGTGTGTGTTCACTGTGGAGGACTGTTGATCTTCAAGTGTGTTCACTGTAAAGGGACTGTTGATTTTTTAGTGTGTTCACTGTGGAGGACGTTGATCTTCAGTGTTTTGTTCACTGTTGAGGGACTGTTGATCTTCAGTGTATGTTTCACTGTGTGGGGACTGTGATCTTCAGTGTGTGTTCACTGTGTAGGGACTGTTGATCTTCAGGTGGGGTTCACTGTGGAGGTCTGTTGATCTTCAGTGTGTGTTCACTGTGTAGGACGTCGATCTTCAGTGATGTTGACTGTGGAGGACTGTTGATCTTCTGTGTGTGTTCACTGTGGGGGAACTTTTGATCTTCTTTGGGTGTTTCACTGTGTAGGGACTGTTATCTTCATTGTGTGTTCACTGTGTAGGGACTGTTGATCTTCAGTGTGTTCACTGTGTAGGGACTTTGATCTTCAGACTGTGTTCACTGTGTAGGGACTGTTGATCTTCAGTGTGTGTTGACTGTGTAGGACTGTTATCTTCAGTGTGTATTCTCTGTTGAGGACTGTTGATCTTCAGTGTGTGTTCACTGTGTAGGGACTGTTGATCTTCAGTGTGTGTTCACTGTGTAGGACTGTTGATCTTCATTGTATGTTTCACTGTGGAGGCTGTTGATTTTCAGTGTGTGTTCACTGTGGAGGAACTGTTGATCTTCATGTGTGTTCACTGTGCTGGGACTGTTGATCTTCAGTGTTTGGTTCACTGTGTAAGGTACTGTTGATCTTCAGTGTGGTGTTCACTGTGTAGGGACTGTTGTCTTTCAGTGTATTTTGACTGTGGAGGACTGTTGATCTTCTGTGAGTGTTCACTGTGAGGAACTGTTGATCTTCGTGTGTGTTTCACTGTGAAGGACTGTTGATCTTCAGTGTGTGTTGACTGTGTAGGACTGTTGATCTTGAGTGTGTGTTGACTGTGTAGGCCTGTTGATTTTCATGTGTGTTCACTGTGTAGGGACTGTTGATCTTCAGTGTGTGTTCACTGTAAAGGGACTGTTAAATCTTCAGTGTATGTTCACTGTGGAGGACTGTTGATCTTCAGTGTGTTCACTGTCAAGGGACTGTTGATCTTCAGTGTGTGTTCACTGTGGAGGACTGTTGTCTTCAGTGTGTGTTTCACTGTGTAGGGACTGTTGATCCTCAGTGTGTGTTCACTGGGGAGGGACTGCGATCTTCATGTGTTTCACTGTGTAGGGACTGCTGATCTTCAGTTTTATGTTCACTGGTAGGGACTGCTGATCTTCAGTGTGTGTTCACTGTGTAGGGACTGCTGATCTTCAGTGTGTGTTCACTGTGGAGGAACTGTTTATCTTCAGTGTGTGTTCACTGTGTAGGGACTGCTGATCTTCAGGGGTGTTCAATGGGGGGGATTGTTGATCTTCAGTGTGTTTTTCACTGTGGAGGGACTGTCGATCTTCATTGTGTTTTTTCACTGTGTAGGGACTGTTTATCTTCAGTGTGTTTTCACTGAGGAGGGATTGTGATCTTCAGTGTGTGTTCACTGTGGGGGGACTGTCGATCTTCAGTGTGCTTTTCACTGTGTAGGGACTGTTAAATTTTCGTGTGTTCACTGTGTAGGGACTGTATCTTCAGTGTTGTTCACTGTGGAGGGACTGTCGACTTCAGTGTATGTTGACTGTGGAGGACTTTTTGATCTTCAGTGGTTTCACTGTGGAGGACTGTTGATCTTCATTGTATGTTCACTGTGTTGGACGTTGATCTTCAGTGTGTGTTGACTGTGTAGGACTGTTGATCTTCAGTGTGTATTTCCTGTGGAGACTGTTGATCTTCAGTGTATGTTCACTGTGTAGGACTGTTGATCTTCAGTGTGTGTTCACTGCGTTGGGACTGTTGATCGTCAGTGTGTGTCACTGTGTAGGTACTGTTGATCTCAGTGTGTGTTCACTGTGTAGGGACTGTTGACTTCAGGTATGTTGACTGTGGGGGACTGTTGATCTTCTGAGTGTTCACTGTGGAGGAACTGTTGTCTTCAGTGTGTGTTCACTGTGAAGGACTGTTGATCTTCAGTGTGTGTTGACTTTTGTAGGACTGTTGATCTTGATGTGTGTTGACTGTGTAGGACTGTTGATCTTCACTGGTGCACTGTGTAGGGACTGTTGATCTTCAGTGTGTGTTCACTGTAAAGGGACAAATTGATCTTCATGTATGTTCACTGTGGAGGACTGTTGATCTTCATGTGTTTCACTGTCAAGGGACTGTTGATCTTCAGTGTGTGTTCACTTTGGAGGACTGTTGATCTTCAGTGTGTGTTCACTGTGTAGGGACTGTTGACCCTCAGTGTGTTTTCACTGTGGGGGGACTGCTGATCTTTAGTGTGTGTTCACTGTGTAGGGACTGCTGATCTTCAGTGTATGTTCACTGTGTAGACTGCTGATCTTCAGTGTGTGTTCACTGTGTAGGGACTGTTTGATCTTCATTGTGTGTTCACTGTGGAGGAACTTTTTATCTTCAGTGTGTTTTCACTGTGTAGGGACTGTTGATCTTCAGTGTATGTTCACTGTGTTGGACTGTTGACTTCAGTGTTTTTTTGACTGTGTGGGACTGTTGATTTTCCCAGTGTGTATTCTCTGTAGAGGACTGTTGATCTTCAGTGTATGTTCACTGTGTAGGACTGTTGATCTTCAGTGTGTGTTCATTGTGTAGGGACTGTTGATCTTCAGTGTGTGTTTACTGGGGAGGACTGTTGATCTTCAGTGTGTGTTCACTGTGTAGGGACTGTCGATCTTCAGTGTATGTTGACTGTGGAGGACTGTTGATCTTCTGTGGGGTGTTCACTGTAAAGGGACTGTTGATCTTAAAGTGTGTGTTGACTGTGTAGGACTGTTGATTTTCAGTGTGTGTTCACTGGGTAGACGTTGATCTTCAGTGTGTGTTGACTGTGGAGGGACTGTTGATTTTCATTGTGTGTTCACTGTGGAGGACTTTTGGGATCTTCAGTTTTGTGTTCACTGTGGAAGGACTTTTTGATCTTCAGTGTGTGTTCACTGTGGAGGACTGTTGACTTCAGTGTGTTTCACGTGGAGGGACTGTTGATCCTCATTTTGTGTTCACTGTGGAGGGACTGTTGATCTTAAGTGTGTGTTCACTGTGGAAGGACTGTTGATCTTCAGTGTGTTCACTGTCAAGGGACTGTTGACTTCAGTGTGTGTTCACTGTGGAGGACTGTTGATCTTCAATGTGGTTCACTGTAAAGGGACGTTGATTTTTTAGTGTGTTCACTGTGGGGGGACTGTTGATTTTCAGTGTGTTTCACTGTTGAGGACTGTTGATCTTAAATTTGTGTGCTCACTGTGAAAAAAAGTTGATCTTTTAGTGTGTTCACTGTGAAGGACCCGTTGATCGTTTAGTGTGTTCACTGTGGAGGGACTGTTGATCTTCAGTGTCTGTTCATTTGGGAGGGACTGTTGATCTTCAGTATGTGGTCACTGTGGAGGGCCCTGTTCATCTTCAGTGTGTGTTCAATGTGGAATACTGTTGATCTTCATTTGTGTGGTCATGTGGAGGGTCTTTTTGATCTTCCCATGTGTGTTCACTGAGGAGGGACTGTTGATCTTCAGTGTGTGGTCACTGTGGGGGGACTGTTGATCTTCAGTGTGTGGTCACTGTGGAGGGACAGTTTATCTTCAGTGTGTGGTCACTGTAGAGGGTCTTTTTGATCTTCAGTTGTGTTTCACTGTGGGGGGTCTGTTGATCTTCAGTGTTGTGTTCACTGTGGAGGGCCCTGTTGATCTTCAGTGTGTGTTCACTGAGGGGGACTGTTGATCTGCAGTGGGGTGCTCACTGTGGAGGGACTGTTGATCTTCAGTGTGTGGTCACTGTGGAGGGACAGTTGATCTTCAGTTGTTGGTCACTGTGGAGGTCTGTTGATCTTCATGTGTGTTCAATGTGGAAATACTGTTGATCTTCAGTGTGTGTTCACTGTGTGGGGACTGTTGATCTTCAGTGTTTTGTGTTAACTGTGGAAATACTGTTGATATTCAGTGTGTGTTCACTTTTGGAAATACTGTTTAATTCGTGTGTGTCACTGCTGAAATACTGTTGATCTTCAGTGGTGTTCACTGTGTAGGACTGTTGATCTTCATTGTGTGTTCAGTGTGGAAATATTGTTGATCATCAGTGTGGTTCACTGTGGCGGGACTGTTGATCTTCAGTGTCTGTTCACTGAGGAGGGACTGTTGATCTTCAGTGTGTGTTCACTGTGGAAATACCGTTGTTCTTGAGTGTGTGTTCACTGTGTAGGGACTTTTTGGTCTTCAGTGTGTGTTCACTGTGGGGGGACGGTTGATCTTCAATGTGTGTTCACTTGGGAGGGACTGTTAAATCTCGTGTGTGTTGACTGTGGAGGGACTGTTGATCTTCAGGGGTGTGTTCACTGTGGAGGGTTTTGTTGACTTCAGTGTTTCACTGTGGAGGACTTTTGATCTTCAGTGTGTGTTCACTGTGGAGGGACTGTTGATCTTCAGTGTTTTCACTGTAAGGGACTGTTGATCTTTATGTGTGTTCACTGTGTAGGGACTTTTTAACTTCAGTGTGTATTCTCTGTGGAGGACTGTTGATCTTCAGTGTGTGTTCACTGTGTAGGACTGTTAAACTTCAGTGGTGTTCACTGTGGAGGACTGTTGATCTTCAGTGTATGTTCACGGGTTGTTGGACTGTTGATCTTCAGTGTGTGTTGACTGTGTAGGACTGTTTGTTCTTCAGTGTGTATTCTCTGGGGAGGACTGTTGATTTTCAGTGTATGTCACTGTGAGGGACTGTTGATCTTCATTGTGTGTTCACTGTGGAGGGACTGTTGATCTTCAGTGTGTGTTCACTGTGTAGGGATTTGTTGATCTTCAGTGTGTGTTCACTGTGGCGGGACTGTTGATCTTGAGTGTGTGTTGACTGTGAGGTACTGTTGATCTTCATGTGTGTTCACTGTGGAGGGACTGTTTGATCTTCAGTGTGTGTTGACTGTGGAGGGACTGTTGATTTTCAGTGTGTGTTCCTGTGTAGGGACTGTTGATCTTCAGTGTGTATTCTCTGTGGAGGATTGTTGATCTTCAGTGTGTGTTCACTGTGGAGGGACTGTTGATCTTCAGTGTGGTTTTTCACTGTGGAGGACTGTTGATCTTCAATGTGTGTTCACTGTAAAGGACTTTTTGATTTTTTAGTGGGGTTCACTGTGGAGGGACTGTTGGTCTTCAGTGGTGTTCACTGTTGAGGGACTTTGATCTTCAGTGTATTTTTCACTGTGTAGGGACTGTTGATCTTCAGTGTGTTTTCCCACTGTGTAGGGACGTTGATCTTCAGTGTGTGTTCACTGTGGAGGTCTGTTGATCTTCAGTGTGTTTTTCACTGGTAGGGACTGTCGATCTTCAGTGTTTGACTGTGGAGACTGTTGATCTCTGTGTGTGTCACTGTGGAGGAACTGTTATCTTCATGGTGTTCACTGTGTAGGGACTGTTGCTTCATTGTGTGTTCACTTTTGTAGGGACTTTTGTTTTCCCAGTGTGTGTTCACTGTGTAGGACTGTTGATCTTCAACTGTGTTCACTGGTAGGGACTGTTGATCTTCAGTGTGTGTTGACGTGTAGGACTGTTGATCTTCAGTGTGTATTCTCTTTTGGGGACTGTTGATCTTCAGTGTATTTTTCACTGTGTAGGGACTGTTGATCTTCAGTGTGTGTTCACTGTGTGGGGACTTTGATCTTCAGTGTAGTTTCACTGTGTAGGGAAACTGTTGATCTTCGTGTATGTTCACTGTGTAGGGACTGTTGATTTTCAGTGTATTTCACGTGTAGGGACTTGTTACTTCGTGTGTGTTCACTGTGTAGGACTGTTGATCTTCAGTGTGTGTTCACTGTTGTAGGGACTGTTGATCTTCAGTGTATTTTGACTGTGGAGGACTGTTGATCTTCGTGAGTGTTCACTGTGGGGGAACTGTTGATCTTCAGTTGTGTTCACTGTGAAGGACTGTTGATCTTCATGTGTGTTGACTGTGTAGGACTGTTGATCTTGAGTGTTTTGTTGACTGTTGTAGGACTGTTGATCTTCAGTGTGTGTTCACTGTGTAGGGACTGTTGATCTTCAGTGGTGTTCACTGTAAAGGGACTGTTGATTTTCAGTGTATGTTGACTGTGGAGGACTGTTGATCTTCAGTGTGTGTTCACTGTGGAGGACTGTTGATCTTCAGTTTTTATGTTTCACTGTTTTGGGAAACTGTTGATCTTCAGTGTGTGTTGACTGTGTAGGACTGTTGATCTTCAGTGTGTATTCTCTGGGGAGGACTGTTGATCTTAAGTGTATGTTCACTGTGTAGGACTGTTGATCTCAGTGTGTGTTCATTGTGTAGGACTGTTGATCTTCAGTGTGTGTTTACTGTGGAGGACTGTTGATCTTCAGCGTTGTTTCACTGTGTAGGGACTGTCATCTTCAGTGTATGTTGACTGTGTAGGACTGTTGATCTTCTGTGTTGTTCACTGTGAAGGGACTGTTGATCTTCAGTGTGTGTTGACTGTGTAGACTGTTGATCTTCATGGTGTTTCACTGGTAGGACTGTTGATCTTCAGTGTGTGTTGACTGTGGGGGGAGGGTTGATCTTCAGTGTGTGTTCACGGGTGGAGGACTGTTGATTTTCAGTGTGTGTTCACTGTGGAGGACTGTTGATCTTCAGTGTGTGTCACTGTGGAGGACTGTTGATCTCAGTGTGTGTTCACTGTGGAGGGACTGTTGATCCTCAGTGTGTGTTCACTGTGGAGGGACTTTTGATCTTAAGTGTGTGTTCACTGTGGAAGGACTGTTGATCTTCAGTGTGTTCACTGTAAAGGGGACTGTTGATCTTCAGTGTGTGTTTACTGTGGAGGACTGTTGATCTTCAGTGTGTGTTCACTGTGGAGGGAACTTTTGATCTTCAGTGTGGGGTTCACTGTGGAGGACTGTTGATCTTCAATGTGTGTTCCTGTAAAGGGACTGTTGATTTTTTAGTGTGTTCACTGTGGAGGGACTTTTGATCTTCAGTGTGTGTTCACTGTTGAGGGACTGTTGATTTTCAATGTGTGCTCACTGTGAAAAATAGTTGATCTTTTAGTGTGTTCACTGTGAAGGACCCGTTAAATCGTTTAGTGTGTTCACTGTGGAGGGACTGTTGATCTTCAGTTTTGTTCACTGTGGATGGACTGTTGATCTTTAGAGTGTGTTCACTGTGGAGGGACTGTTGACTTCAGTGTGTGTTCACTGTAAAGGGACTGTTGATCTTCAGTGTATTTGACTGTGGAGGACTTTTTGATCTTCTGTGTGTGTTCACTGTTTAGGGATTGTTGATCTTCAGTGTGTGTTCACTGTGGATGGACTGTTGATCTTCAATGTGTATAAAATGTTGAATACTGTTATCTGCAGTGTGTGTTTTCACTGTGAGGACTGTTCATCTTTAAAGTGTGTGTCCAGTGGAGGGGAACTGTTAATCTTTAGTGTGTGTTCGCTGTGGAGGAAGGTGAAGAATTCATCAGCATGTCATACAGGTCAAGACATTGAACAATTATGGAATGTATAAAGCTCCCTCAGGCTGGTATTCAAGGGAACATTCCGTGGGAGAACATGATAACTTAGATTTCATTAAAATTAAGTGGAAGAAGCTGAATTTTTTGGTTCGGGTCCTTCCCATTTGAGGCCAAGGAAACACTCAACAATTTTTACACAGAACCAGTCACAGCCAAAAACCCTTCTAGTTCATGTTAAAAATTGTGACACGATTTTCTTGTCAGGAAAATGACTAAAAAATATTTTTTTCCACATAAAATTGTCAGTGATGAGGGATTTAAAATGCAATTTGGTCAGTTTTAAATGAAGAATTTAAAAGTTCATGATCGGGACAGCCCGCATCCAGATCTGTCATTTTCACTCAAGAATTAAATGTGGCTGTATTTTCCAGTAGATATCCGGACCGATTCATTCCAACGGATTGGGGCGTGTGTGTGAGCGCGCTCGAGCGCGCGCGTGTGTGTGTGTGTGTGTGTGTGTGTGTGTTTTGGTGTGTGTTATGTGTGTGTGTGCGGGGGTGTGTGTGTGTGTCGTGTGTGTGTGTGTGTGTGGTGTGTGTGTGCACGCGCGCGGTGATGACTTTATTACTCGAGCAGATGTTCGTATGGCATTGGAGAATCCTTGGTAAATATATTTGTAAACATGTTTAAAATACAACATGACCATATTGGGTTGTACAGACGTATCTGTCTGTCTGTCTGTCTGTTTTCCTCTCTCTCACCATCTCTCTCTCTCTCTCTCTCTCTCTTCTTCTCTCTCTCTCTCTCTCTGGGCCCCTTCCACTTTGTTGAAAGTATTGAACACGTTATGTTTTCTGTTGCCTGTTTTAAATTTTCAAAAGGCTGTCTCACATGCATGACAAACATGCTAAAAGACTTCTGCATAAATATTGTTCTCACAGGCCCAATTAAGAAGAAAACCTCATAAAAGTCCTAGTTACAAGAGACGCGCGCGCGCCCCGTGTGTGTGCGTGCGTGTGTGTGCATAAAGCCTGGGGGCTTCTGGAAGCAGACTTTGCAAACAGTGCCAACACATGGCAATCAATGTTTGCTTCTAATTTCAAAAAGGTATGGCAGGGAGCGGTGAACAGTGTCACTTTGTGCGTTAGTAATTTACCAGTATCTGCTTATCAACAAAGTATAGCATATATGGAGGAGCCAATAAATAATATCAGGCTTCAATCAGACTGATATTGTCAATTTTAATACAATATATGAGGCACTGACGAGAAATTACCCTATCGTGTTGGCAACAGAACGTAACACGTGATCCTTATGGAGAGAGGCAGCTTACAGGGTCCCCC
>CM031625.1:16513995-16523995 GCA_018398815.1 Conus ventricosus | reverse complement strand
GATTCCATCAGTTGAAGAGAGAGAGCTGGAAAGAGAGTCTAGTGAACCAGTGGATTCCATCAGTTGAAGAGAGAGAGCTGGGAAGACAGTCTAGTGGACCAGTGGATTCCATCAGTTGAAGAAGAGAGAGAGAGAGAGAGAGAGAGAGAGAGAGGAGAGAGAGAGAAAGAGAGAGAGAGAGAGAGAGAGAGAGAGAGAGAGAGAGAGGAGAGCTGGGAAGAGAGTCCAGTGGACCAGTGGATTCCATCAGTTGAAGAGAGAGAGAGAGACGCTTGACTCCTGACACGCGTTTAACGCCGTGCCATTTATTGTGAGGCCAAAGGTCTGTACACAAAGAGTTCGCAGCATCAAATTTTCGATTGTTCCAAAGAAAACAGTATGAAATGAAATGACACATAGTTCTCGTTCGCTTGCAATTGCATAAATTTGGTCACAGTAAGGAGACGCCAGCCTCAGAATTGGGGATTCCCGATTCTCTCGCTATGAAGGCCTTGTTTTCAGAGATCGTTTTATTTCAAAACTTGAGTTAGGTTTAGGGTTAGGGTTACGATGGGGTTAGGGTAGGGTTGAATAATGTAGTGACTTCATTGCAATCAAGAACATACCAAAAAACATCCCTTGAATTTACATCAGTAATACATATTATAGATATTGACAAAACATACTAGTTAATCAAGACAATATTTCCTAAGGTTGATAGGCAACACTATTGTATACAAACCATATATCCTCGAACCTTTGTAATACTAGTCACCCAGGTAAAATTAAGAACAGGCCTATCACATTTTCTCTATTAATATACCTTTCCTAACTGGTTGTATGACTATAGGCTGGGCTATTCTTAAAGACACAATACACTAGATACTCGTCAACATGCCAGCTGTGCTCCGACGTCTCTTGCTGCTGTCCGGGCCGCCCGCCCCGCCGACCTCCCCTCCCCCCTATCACAGTGGGAGCACAAGAGAGCAGAGGAGGGGGGAGGAGACACTGAGCCGCAGGGGGGTGGGGGAGACAGCTGTGCTCTGACGTCTCTTCTTGCTGTCTGGTCCACCCGCCACACGTGCCACGCGCCCCCTCCCCATCCCCACACCACCACCACAGCGGGCGCGCAAGAGAGAGGAGGGAGGGGGGGGGGGGGAGAGACAACGAGCCGCACGGAGCGCGCCCACCGGCAGCTGTGCTCAGATGTCTTTTGTTGCTGTCCGAACAGTCTAGAGGACCAGTGGATTCCATCAGTTGAAGAGAGAGAGAGAGAGAGGAGGAGAGAGAGAGAGAGGAGAGAGAGAGAGAGAGAGAGAGAGAGAGGAGAGCTGGGAAGACAGTCTAGAGGACCAGTGGATTCCATCAGTTAGAAGAGAGAGAGGAGAGAGAGAGAGAGAGAGAGGAGAGAGAGAGAGAGAGAGAGAGAGAGAGAGAAGAGAGAGCTGGGAAGACAGTCTAGAGGACCAGTGAATTCAATCAGTTGAGAAGAGAGAGAGAGAGAGAGAGAGAGAGAGAGAGAGAGAGAGAGAGAGAAGAGAGAGAGAGCTCAGAAGACAGTCTAGTGGACCAGTGGATTTCATCAGTTGAAGAGAGAGAGAGAGAGCTGGGAAGACAGTCTAGATGACCTGTGGATTCCATCAGTTGAAGAGAGAGCTGGGAAGAGAGTCTAGTGAACCAGTGGATTCCATCAGTTGAAGAGAGAGAGAGCTCAGAAGACAGTCTAGATGACCAGTGGATTCCATCAGTTGAAGAGAGAGAGCTGGAAAGAGAGTCTAGTGAACCAGTGGATTCCATCAGTTGAAGAGAGAGAGCTGGGAAGACAGTCTAGTGGACCAGTGGATTCCATCAGTTGAAGAGAGAGAGAGAGAGAGAGAGAGAGAGAGAGAGAGAGAGAGAGAGAGAAAGAGAGAGAGAGAGAGAGAGAGAGAAGAGAGAGAGAGAGAGAGAGCTGGAAGAGAGTCCAGTGGACCAGTGGATTCCATCAGTTGAAGAGAGAGAGAGAGACGCTTGACTCCTGACACGCGTTTAACGCCGTGCCATTTATTGTGAGGCCAAAGGTCTGTACACAAAGAGTTCGCAGCATCAAATTTTCGATTGTTCCAAAGAAAACAGTATGAAATGAAATGACACATAGTTCTCGTTCGCTTGCAATTGCATAAATTTGGTCACAGTAAGGAGACGCCAGCCTCAGAATTGGGGATTCCCGATTCTCTCGCTATGAAGGCCTTGTTTTCAGAGATCGTTTTATTTCAAAACTTGAGTTAGGTTTAGGGTTAGGGTTACGATGGGGTTAGGGTAGGGTTGAATAATGTAGTGACTTCATTGCAATCAAGAACATACCAAAAAACATCCCTTGAATTTACATCAGTAATACATATTATAGATATTGACAAAACATACTAGTTAATCAAGACAATATTTCCTAAGGTTGATAGGCAACACTATTGTATACAAACACATATATCCTCGAACCTTTGTAATACTAGTCACCCAGGTAAAATTAAGAACAGGCCTATCACATTTTCTCTATTAATATACCTTTCCTAACTGGTTGTATGACTATAGGCTGGGCTATTCTTAAAGACACAATACACTAGATACTCGTCAACATGCCAGCTGTGCTCCGACGTCTCTTGCTGCTGTCCGGGCCGCCCGCCCCGCCGACCTCCCCTCCCCCCTATCACAGTGGGAGCACAAGAGAGCAGAGGAGGGGGGAGGAGACACTGAGCCGCAGGGGGGTGGGGGAGACAGCTGTGCTCTGACGTCTCTTCTTGCTGTCTGGCCCACCCGCCACACGTGCCACGCGCCCCCTCCCCATCCCCACACCACCACCACAGCGGGGCGCGCAAGAGAGAGGAGGAGGGGGGGGGGGGGGGGGAGACAACGAGCCGCACGGAGCGCGCCCACCGGCAGCTGTGCTCAGATGTCTTTTGTTGCTGTCCGAACAGTCTAGAGGACCAGTGGATTCCATCAGTTGAAGAGAGAGAGAGAGAGAGGAGAGAGAGAGAGTGGAGAGAGAGAGGAGAGAGGAGAGGAGAGAGAGCTGGGAAGACAGTCTAGAGGACCAGTGGATTCCATCAGTTGAAGAGAGAGGAGAGAGAGAGAGAGAGAGAGAGAGAGGAGAGGGAGAGAGAGAGAGAGAGCTGGGAAGACAGTCTAGAGGACCAGTGGATTCAATCAGTTGAGAAGAGAGAGAGAGAGATGAGGAGAGAGGAGAGAGAGGGGAGAGGGGAGAGAGAGGGGGGTGATGAGAGAAAAGAGAGAGAGAGAGAGCTCAGAAGGACAGTCTAGTGGACCAGTGGATTTCATCAGTTGAAGAGAGAGAGAGAGTGGGAAGACAGTCTAGATGACTGTGGATTCCATCAGTTGAAGAGAGAGCTGGGAAGAGAGTCTAGTGAACAGTGGATTCCATCAGTTGAAGAGAGAGAGAGCTCAGAAGACAGTCTAGATGACCAGTGGATTCCATCAGTTGAAGAGGAGAGCTGGAAAGAGAGTCTAGTAAACCCAGTGGATTCCATCAGTTGAAGAGAGAGAGCTGGGAAGACAGTCTAGTGGACCAGTGGATTCCATCAGTTGAAGAGAGAGAGAGAGAAGAGAGGGGAGAGAGAGAGAGAAAGAGAGAAAATGAGGAGAGAGAGAAGAGAGAGAGAGAGAGAGAGAGAGAGAGAGCTGGGAAGAGAGTCAGTGGACCAGTGGATTCCCATCAGTTGAAGAGAGAGAGAGAGACGCTTGACTCCTGACACGCGTTTAACGCCGTGCCATTTATTGTGAGGCCAAAGGTCTGTACAAAAAGAGTTCGCAGCATCAAATTTTTCGATTGTTCCAAAGAAAACAGTATGAAATGAAATGACACATAGTTCTCGTTCGCTTGCAATTGCATAAATTTGGTCACAGTAAGGAGACGCCAGCCTCAGAATTGGGGATTCCGATTCTCTCGCTATGAAGGCCTTGTTTTCAGAGATCGTTTTATTTCAAAACTGAGTTAGGTTAGGGTTAGGGTTAGGTTGGGGTTAGGGTATGGTTGAATAATGTGTGATTCTTGATCAAGAAATACCAAAAACATCTTGATTTACATCAGTAATAATATTATGATATGACAAAACTACTAGTTAATCAAACATATTTCAGGTTGAAGAACCTATTGTATAAAAACATATTCCTGAACCTGTATACTAGTCACCCAGGTAAAATTAAGAACGGCCTATCATTTTCTCTATTAATATACCTTTCTAACTGGTTATGACTATAGGCTGGCTATTCTTAAAGACACAATACACTAGATACTCGTCAACATGCAGCTGTGCTCGACGTCTCTTGCTGCTGTCCGGGCCGCCCGCCCGCCGGCCTCCCTCCCCCTATCACAGTGGGAGCACAAGAGAGAGAGGGGGGGGAGGAGACACTGAGCCGCAGGGGGGTGGGGGAGACAGCTGTGCTCTGACGTCTCTTCTTGCTGTCTGGCCCACCGCCACACGTGCCACGCGCCCCCTCCCCATCCCCCACCACCACCACAGCGGGCGCGCAAGAGAGAGGAGGAGGGGGGGGGGGGGGGGGGGGGGGGGAGACAACGAGCCGCACGGAGCGCGCCCACCGGCCAGCTGTGCTCAGATGTCTTTTGTTGCTGTCCGAACAGTCTAGAGGACCAGTGGATTCCATCAGTTGAAGAGAGAGAGAGAGAGAGAGATGGAGAGAGAGGAGAGAGAGAGAGGATGAGAGAGAGAGAGAGCTGGGAGAGACAGTCTAGAGGACCAGTGGATTCCATCAGTTGAAGAGAGAGAGAGAGACAGAGAGAGAGGAGAGAGAGAGAGAGAGAGAGAGAGAGCTGGAAGACAGTCTAGAGGACCAGTGAATTCAATCAGTTGAGAAGAGAGAGAGAGAGAGAGAGAGAGAGAGAGGAGAGAGAGAGAGGAGAGAGAGAGAGAGGAGAGAGAGAGCTCAGAAGACAGTCTAGTGGACCAGTGGATTTCATCAGTTGAAGAGAGAGAGAGAGCTCAGAAGACAGTCTTGATGACCAGTGGATTCCATCAGTTGAAGAGAGAGAGCTGGGAAGAGAGTCAGTGAACCAGTGGATTCCATCAGTTGAAGAGAGAGAGCTCAGAAGACAGTCTAGATGACCAGTGGACTCCATCAGTTGAAGAGAGAGAGCTGGAAAGAGAGTCTAGTGAACAGTGGATTCCATCAGTTGAAGAGAGAGAGCTGGGAAGACAGTCTAGATGACCAGTGGATTCCATCAGTTGAAGAGAGAGAGCTGGAAAGAGAGTCTAGTGAACCAGTGGATTCCATCAGTTGAAGAGAGAGAGCTGGAAAGAGAATCTAGTGAACCAGTGGATTCCATCAGTTGAAGAGAGAGAGCTCAGAAGACAGTCTAGAGGACCAGTGGATTCCATCAGTTGAAGAGAGAGAGCTGGAAAGAGAGTCTAGTGAACCAGTGGATTCCATCAGTTGAAGAGAGAGAGCTGGGAAGACAGTCTAGTGGACCAGTGGATTTCATCAGTTGAAGAGAGAGAGAAAGATGGGAAGACAGTCTAGAGGACCAGTGGATTCAATCAGTTGAAAAGAGAGAGAGAGAGAGAGAGAGAGGAGAGAGAGAGAGAGAGAGAGAGAGAGAGCTGGGAAGACAGTCTAGAGTACCAGTGGATTCCATCACTTGAAGAAAGAGAGAGAGAGAGAGAGAGAGAGAGAGAGAGAGAGAGAGAGCTCAGAAGACAGTCTAGTTGACCAGTGGATTCCATCAGGTGAAGAGAGAGAGCTGGGAAGATAGTCTAGAGGACCAGTGGATTCCATCAGTTGAAGAGAGAGAGAGAGCTGGAAAGAGAGTCTAGTGGACCAGTGGATTCCACCAGTTGAAGAGAGAGAGCTGGGAAGACAGTCTCGTGGACCAGTGGATTCCATCAGTTGAAGAGAGAGAGAGAGAGAGAGAGAGAGAGAAGAGAGAGAGAGAGAGAGAGAGAGAGAGAGAGATGGAAGACAGTCTAGTGTACCAGTGGATTCCATCAGTTGAAGACAGAGAGCTGGGAAGACAGTCTAGAGAACCAGTGGATTCCATCAGGTGAAGAGAGGGGGGAGGGGGGGGGGAGAGCAAAGCCAATGCAAGGGAGACGGTTACCGGTACACGCACAGCGAAGTCCAAGAAGCACGCAGCACAGGCTGATTTGTGGCTGATTCAGCTGTTGGCAAACACTGGGACAATCTCGCGTTTCACCAGATGGAGCAAGGTGCGCAGACGACGTGAGGGCGGGTGAGTATAGCGGAGTGAAGATGCCCTCTACTACATACTCACTTATGTTCTTAGTGGGAGGGAAGGGGTGAGAGAAAGGGGATGGGGAAAGTGTGTGTGTGTGTGTGTGTGTGTGTGTGTGTGTGTGTGTGTGGGTGGGGGGGGGCGTGGGGGACGGGGGGGGGGGGGGGGATGGACAACTGTAGTCTCGACAAGGGGGGCGTGGTTTAAACCTCCTGGCTGTTGTAGTGTGCCAAGATGGGGGATGAAAGGGGGGTGGGGAGGGGTTGGAGGAGAAGGATGTAGTGGTAAGGGGGGGGGGGGGGGGGGGGAGAAATGACCTGCTGGTTCCATTTGATGGACAGGGTGAGGAGGCGTGCCTAACCCCCACAGATGTTGTATGGCGTTAGCATGCAGACACAACAGAGGGCGGGAGGAGAGGAGAAAGGAAGATAGGGGAGGGGGAGGTGGGCTGGGTGGGTGGTTGGTTGGTGTGGAAAATATATGTGGGCTAGGGAAGGGCGATGTGGTGGGGGTGGGTTGGGGGCAGTGAATTTTGTCGTCTGTGTTCCCAGTGATAGGTATTGTCATTGAGAGAGAGAGAGAGAGAGAGAGAGAGAGCTCAGAACTCGGAAAACTTTTATTCGATCAAGGATTGAGATTTTAGGCAGAGCCTTTTCTCCCACTGTCATTGCTAAGCTAAATTATGCAATGAGATTTAAAGACAAGAAACTGAAAAGAAACAGGAAAAAAAATGAACATGAAAAAGGAGAGAAAAAAATACAAAGGACTATGGGAGTACATGATTCACACACACTCACGTTTGTATGCAAAGACCGACAAAAGAATGCATGTACATGTACACGCAATCGTATGACGCAGACAACAACAAAATGGCAGGGAGAGGCCGGGAGGTGGGGGGAATGGGACAGGGAAGGATGGAGGGAGGGGGGGGGGGGTGTAGTGTGGGGCAGCAGTTGGGAACGGCAGGTAAAAATGTGGTTCGATAAGCAGTATTATATGCTGATGTTGCTGTGTGTTTGCTGTGTGTCATTATTCTATTGTCACCATATTATTTCATTTATGACAATGATCATCATCCTATGGTACTGTTGATCTCAATTATGACAATGATCATTTATCAGTCATTGATCATTTACTTTCTTCCCCAACTAACATTATCATACAGTTCAGTTCAGTTCAGTCCAGTGGTTTATTTAATGTCTTTTCATCGCCAGATGATATTAGACACTTATTTAAAAAAAAAAATTCTTATAGTAATGCCACCACATTATTCCCCTTATGACAATGAACATCATCCTATAATACTGTTGCTCTAGATGTGAAAGTGATCACCATCCATCGATCGTTCATTATTTCATTTATTCCCGCAACTGGCATTTATTTTAGCAATGCCACAACATTATTCCACCTGTGTGACAATGATCATCATCCCAAGGTACTGTTGATCTCAAATGATCACCATCTATAAGTCATTGATTTTTGCCCTCCCTCAACTGGCACTGTTATACTAATGCCACCACATTATTTCACTTATGACAATGATCATCATCCTACAGTACTGTTGATCTCACTTATGACAATAATCACCATCTATCGGTCATTGATCATTTCCATTATTCCACCAACCTGCATTCTTATACTAATGCCACCACATTATTTCACTTTTGACAATAATCAGCATCCTACAGTACTGTTGAACTCACTAATTACAATGATCATTATCCATCAGTCATTGATCATATCGATTTCCCCCAACCAGCATTAATAGTATTATTGATCTCAAATGAGCGTCAAGCATCAGCCTTTTTTTTCTTTTTCTTTTGAGTGTGTGTGTGTGTGTGTGTGTGTGTGTGTGTGTGTGTGTGTATGTGGGCGTATGTGTGTTAATGTGTGCATGTACTGTGTATGTATGTGCGTGTGTACGTGCACACACATGTGTGTGTGTGTGTGTGTGTGTGTGTGTGTGTGTGTGTGTGTGTGTGTGTTTGTGTGTGTATGTGTGTGTGTGTGTGTGGATGTGTGGGTGTATGTGCGGGTTGTTGTTATTAGCATGTTAACACTTTTCCCATTGATCATTTCCATTCATATCCTTTCCAACCAGTATTAGTATACTATCATGCTAATTCCAACTCTATTTCACTTCTGACAATCAGTCTCATGATCATCATTCACCCGCAACACTGTTCATGTGTTTTTTTATTCCCCCTTTTGTGTGAGATGATTTTTTTTTCTCCCCAACACACGATACCACGTTTCTCATTGATTATTTCTATCTCTTTTCAACCAACACGATCATATTAATGCCAACGCATTATTTCACCTGCTACAATGAACAATATCCAACTGCATTGTTTACTTTTCCAACAATACTATGTGCATGAATTTCCCATCCCCTGCCCTACACATATGTATGTGCGGACGGAGAGATATGAGCTTTCCCTCCCCATTGCCCCCCCCCCCCATTTTTTTTAAAAACTCCCGATAGCTTCTCACCAGTTGATCACTTCCATTTCTTTTAAATCATTATTAGCATTACCCACACCCCCACATACAACTACCACATACAACTACTATCATCACAATCACCACCCATTATGTTTTTTCTTTCATTTTTAAAAATCTTTTTTGTTCGTTTATTCATTTGATTTTTTTTTCTTTTCAATTTTTTTCTCTTTTCTTTTCCCCCACTAAGCACTACCATCAATCCACCATAATCACTATCGTCACTAACGTATCATACCATTTTACAAAGCAGACTACAAACCCCACTGTTCTTTTTCTGTACAAACCCACTCTACCAGTATCCCTCCCTTATTATATACGTATCGAATCATTTGAAACTGATGTCACATATACACACACCAATGCAAAATGTTGTCGCATTTTCATCTTCATGGTGAGCCTACTTACGACTGGAGAGAGAGAGAGGAGAGAGAGGAAGAGAGGAGAGAGAGAGAGAGAGAGCGTGCACACACACACACACACACACACACACACACACACACACACACACACACATTGACAGAAACCACACACCAACAACAGTGGTCGATGGTGAATGACAAACTGACGTCGACACACTTTCATTAGTATCGAAGTATACATCAGACATGTCAACACATTCAAGCGCCGAGTTGGATGTGCTAGCTATGACTGGTGAGGTTTGTGTAGAGAATGTTCTAGGCTTTTTCATGGGGGTTGATACCAACAGAGAAAATGATGACACACCTTCATCTGTGTGCAAGCAAAGATCAGACTGGTCTAAACATTCTTGAGCAGATCTTTTGACAGGTCGGCTCTTCTTTGTTTTCCGATGACCAAGAAGGCCGGCTGATTGAAAGAATCGACACAATGTACACTGACTCAAGGAAAGACCTGGATCGAAAGTTGTCCAGATTTCTGACATTCTCTCTATGTCACGAGCAGCATTTTCGTTTGCAGTATAACATTGAGAATGTGCTGACATGCGTCTCGTTTTTTTCAGTTTATGGTAGCATTTTATGCAGATACACTTGGACTGTTTGCCTTCTTCATCACCAGAAATATCTAGAGTGCAATACTGCGACAAATCATTGGAGAAGTCGACACAAAGTCTAGCGTTTAATCTTTATCCTGTACCTTTCTGAGCACACGATTGCCGCACACACGGCACAACAAATCGACACGTCTTTTGTGTTCACTGAAGTTGTGTTCAAACGCCTCTGGCATTGTTGGCCCTACACACACGCACGCGTACGCACGTACAAAAGATCGGAATGAAGTAGGCCTACACGTAAGCAA
>CM031625.1:16491495-16511495 GCA_018398815.1 Conus ventricosus | reverse complement strand
TAGTTTTTCAGCAACTTTTTTCCTCCCCACACTTTCGTTTGGTTTCATTTACTACCCTTCACTGGCTGCTTTGGGGGTGCTATTGGATTCTTTTTTGCACCCTTGGTGGTGAGAGCACCACAGTATTATGAACTGTGGTGTGTCTCTATTTGACGCCAGGAGTGCAGACACAACCAGCCATGTCTCCCTGATGAGTTCCGACCCAGCGGACGAAAGGCCTCGGAGCAGGCAATACAAATATATCTGCCTTTAAAAAGGATTGCGATGGTTCCTTTATGCAGCTAGTGAAGAGTTTTCATATCTGTAATACATTTTCTTAATTTCATGTTCCCAGTTTCTCCATCTTCAAACCCCCCCCCCCCCCTCCTCCTCCTCCTTAAGTCCAAAACTTTGCTAGATTCTAAGTCATAACTATGAAGACAGTTCAGTTGTTGGCCTGTGCTTGTTTTTTCCCCCACTATCAGATTGTTCGTCTGTGTTTTTGTCTGACTTTATTCAAGTTTTAAAAGGGCCTGTGCCAGTCTTAAATTAAAAGTTACTCTGTGTTAGGTTTTCTTACGGGAGCAAACGTTACCCCACTTGTTTACTGTTCCCTGCTCATTTCAATTCATTTCTAAAACCAAAGAACACTCAAGCAAGACAATTAAACGAAGAACAAAACAGTCATCATCTCCTCAAATTGGGAAGAGAAAAAAAATCCTTTTTTGCGTCGGGTTTAAGGAGATGACCGTTTCTTCATGCTTCGTTTTCATTGTCTTGTCTTTAGCGAGTTTAGTCTTGCATGAAGAAGAGCAAGGGATGAAACGAGTTGAGGATCCATCTAAAGATGAAAAGGGAGGTGAAAAGGGGGAAAATAGCTCGAGTTTTCAGCTCTGATGCTAACTAACCCAAGGGGTCATGTGAATGAGGAAAAAATGATGTGAATGGAAAAGTTTCATATTAATTAAGAGATTTTGTAATTTTGCAATTGTGGAATGGAAACTACGGGTTTGTTGTTTTTTTTGTATTCTTTGGAGGGCAACCGCAGTGATGCGGAGAGTAGGATGCTGAGTGGTTGTGAATTGTGTTCATCAATGTGAGGAAGGGTGGAAGGCTATTTACTTCAGAGGAGCTCTGGACACAGACATAGGAGGATGTCTGATTGTAACCCTCTTTGGGGTTTTTAAATAGTTAGGACTAGGATTGTCCGATGAAACCCCTGGTTTGAGTGTGTTTAAACCCCTTGGGGGGTGTGTAATATGCTGGGTGGCAAGTTCACTCGAGTATGAGTGTAGATGTAGTTTATGATTGGAGGGTTTGCCCGATGAAAACCCCTGGTTTGGGTGTGCTTAACCTTGGTGGGTGAAATTATGCCTGGCGTGGCAAGTTCACTCGAGTATAGAGTGTAGATGTAGACTATGATTGGACTGGTTGTCCGATGCAACCCTGGTTTGGGTGTGTTTAAACCCCTTGGTGGGTGTAATATGCCTGGTGTGGCAAGTTCACTCGAGTATAGAGTGTAGATGTAGACTGGAAGTCTACTAGGGTAGGCTTGTCGCTTAATCCTGAAGGTGAGTAACCAGTTGGGTTGTATACTGGTTAAAGCAATTACAGTAGAGGTGTAATTGCAATGAAACAGAAGTTTGATAAATTATAAAGATTTGATGATATTGCGCTATTTGGAAAAGAGAAAGATGAACGTTGAACGCGAAAAGAAAAGAAGAATAAGCAAAATAAATATTGTTGTGTAAAGATTTCGTTCTGTCCCCAACTGTAGGTGGAAATAGGTTGGCGGAACAAGACTCATGTGAGTATTCTATTTTGATTTGGAGTAAATGTAAAAGGAGTTAAAAGGATGTTTGAATAATAATGAGAGGAAGAGAAAAAATAAATACAGTTTTTGTAGGGTTAACCTGGCCTAGGGTTTCGTTCGAATCCCTCAGCGTCCAGTGGTGGTCCAGGCTTGAGCTGTACGAGCCTAGTGAGAGTCCAGGCTGTGATGGTCCAGAGGGGGTACGCAAGTGAAAGAAAGCTCCTCGACAAGTCAAGATGATTTGTTTTATTGATACTATTTAATATAAGAACTGATAGTGTAACATGTGTGTGAGTGTGTTTGATTTTTGATAAAACTTACTATGGTATTAGTGTTTGTTTTGTGGGGAATTTATCTTGAAAAGGGAGAAGAATTTTTGTTTTGGAAAATGCAGTGAAGTGCAAACAAGAATTAAGACCCTTTTCTTTGTGAGTAAAGGGAGCGTTTTATAGAAAACTCAATTCAATTGTGATAGTGCTCCTTTGGGTGAATTGGAGTGATTGTGTGTTGTGTACGAAGTTAGCATACTGTGGTTGTGAATGCAAGTGTGTCTGTTCACAAAATGGGTTTATGGGGACAGTGGTGCCCCCGTCTTTGAATTTGGGGTTAGGTTTAATAGGATTAGTTTTTTGAGTGAGTATTTCTGCTAAAATATTGTTTTGAACCCCTTTGTAAAAGAAAAAGAAAAATAGAAGTAAAATTACTTTGCCAATTTACAATTATAAAGATACTATTTTGTTCCTCTGCATTGCTGAATAATTATTTTTATATTTATTCATTTTCATTGGTATTTTTTGTTTTCCTTACTTTTTGGTGTGAGTCAATTTTTTTATACAAATGTATACTTGTTTTTGTATTCCCATCTCCAGTTCTACGGGTGGTAGTTTCAATTAGTGGGCTCCAAAGGGTTCTTTTGCTTTGTCTTATTTTCCTACTTTTTTCACTTTTTCGCCTCTCTTGGTTTCTGTCTCTATTCTAATTAAAATTCTCTTGATATTCTTTACAATAAGCTCTCTCTATTTTCAAGTTTAGGCGGTTGTTTGCTATTTTAATAGGGTTTCTGATTGTTGTGTAAAGCTCCCTTTATTTTAATGTTGAAAGGGTTTTTAGTTGAAAATTTCTTGTAAAATTGTCTGTTTTTTCCGGCACATTCTTTTGGATTCCTTTTGAAACGGTGCTTTCTTTAGTTTTAAACAATTATTTATTAAAATATTCTTAGCTTTTTGGTTATTTCGGAAATCTTTCTCACAATTCAGTCTTTCAGAGCCGTTTCTAAATTTACTTCTCACATTTTTGGTGACAAAATTTAAAATTAAATAAAATATTTTTTCAGTGAGGGTGCATTTCCATACTCAATCAAATTTTACTGGAAAAAACATTTTTTCTGTCCCGTCATGGTTTTTTTTCTTTCCCAAATTTGAATGTTTTAAACTCGGGTATGCTAGTAATCGTGCCAAGTAATTTTAAAAATTGTTGTTCTATTTTAAATAGTGTTTTTTTAATTTAAACATCTTAATTTCCCTACCCCATTTCCCCGCTGTGGGATTTCTTTAAGCGTTATCTACACTCTCATAAAAGATGACTGATGCAGGGGATGATTAACAAATAGAGGAGTTCCAATCATTATTTGTAAGGAGGATAAAGGAAAACGGTTCGTTTCAACCGATTTTTGTCCCAGGGACAGAAATTGCAGTTGTCTGGTGATGCTTTAAGGGCTTACTTTGATCAGTGTGAAAAAGCGTGCGCTCAGAGCGAAAGAAAGAGGGAGAAAAAAGTGGCAGAGGCAGATGAGAGAGAAAGGCTTAGAAAAGCAGAGGCAGATGAGAAGAGAAAGGCTTAGAAAAGCAGAGGCAGTGAGAGAGAAAGGCTTTAGAAAAGCAGAGGCAGATGAGAGAGAAAGGCTTAAAAAAAGCAGAGGCAGATGAGAGCGAAAGAGTAGAAAAGCAGAAAAAGAAGGAGATAAGATTGGGCAAGCAAAAGCACAGTTAGAGAAAGAAGAGAAGGATAGACAAGCACAGATTAGAGAGAGAGGAAAAATTCAGGGGCGCATGAACTTGAAATGAAAAAAACAGAAAGTCTAAATTTACTTGAAATGAGAAGATTGGAACTTGAACAAAACGAGTGGAAACTTCAGTTAAAGCAAAGGCTGTTCAACAATCTGAAAAATGTTTCTCAACTGGTACTGTTCTGTTCAGGTTGCAGGTAAGACCCCCTACATTCCCCAAATTACCCCTTTTTTATGAGAATCGTGATGACATAGACGCTTTTCTTTTTAGGTTAAAAACCCAAATGCTTTGTCATGTGGTTGGAGCAAGGACAAATGGACATTGTATGCTGCTTCTTTGTTTAAGGGCAATGCGTTTTTCTCTGTATCTTAGTTTGGCAGTTCGTGATTCTCTTACATGGGAAGAGCTGAAAGCTGAACTTTTGAAGAAGTTTCAATATACAAAATGAAGGTTTAGAGAAAAGTTTCGTTCAGTTCGTCCAGAAAAAAGGCGAATCATTTGCAGCTTTCCTTATTGGGACGAGTCATTTATTTGATCGTTGGGTTGAATTGGCCCAAACACAGAAAGAATGTGATTTGCGTGACTTGTTGTTTCGTGAGCAGATTTTACAAAGCGTATCCAAAGACCTAGCTATTTTTCTGAAAGAGGATCTTGTAAAACTGCAGAGGATATGTGTAAGCTGGCAGATCAGTATCGGCTGCTCATCCGGAAAAGCAATGTCCCAGAAAATCTGACCGTGATGTGTTTGAGGCAAATATTGCTTCAACAGGAGTTTGGTCCGGGTCGTTTCAACAACAGGGGTTGGTCATAGAGGAGGCCAGAGTTTTCTCAAAGACAGAATACAAAAGGAAATTGTACATTCCTTTAATAATGGCAAGAGAATAATTCTGGACAAACTTTTTCACGGGTATCCAAATGCAAGTCATTACCCAAAAGGATATCCCAATGCTCGACGAACTGGTCAATTTGGAGCTTTCGGGGCCCGTGGACAATTTTAAAACCCGTGGTGGGTATTGATTATAGTACAGACAAATACAGTATTCTGGTGCGGACAATGGCTGTTGGCACTGTTCCTGTTTTTATCACAAGAAGAAGACTGTTCTTTTCTAGCACAGGGTTAATGTGTGCTTGGAACAGGTCCCAATCAAACTACTAAAGTTACTCAGCATTTTTTAGTTTTCTGACACTGATGTTACAGGTTTGCATATTGAATCCTGTATTGTCAATGGGTTTGGTGCTACACTTTTTGAGGGTAAGGGTGTACTACTGTGGTGTACGCAAAAATTTAGTCAGAAAAGAAAAATACCCCGGGAAACATCAGCAATGTCGTTCATTTGGTGGCAAAATTGAATCATTTCCTTTGGCTGTGTTTATGTTTGTTACTCCTATTTTACAGGTGAAAAAACAGCATGTGGCATTGTGTCCTGTGAAGACCTCATTCTTGGAAATCTTAGGGCGGTTCCACGTCTTGTGGGGGGACAATGTGGTTCTTGTGTGCCTTGTATTGTAAGCACTCGTTTACAAGAGAAAAAAGAAAGGCAAGGTCAAAACCCCCTGGTTGTCCCCATGTCCCAAAATTGGATGCGACTCTGAACATTTGGTGATTTACAAAGACAGATACAATATTGACTCTTTGTTTGAGAAAGTTGTTCCTGAGGTACTGACAAAGTGCCTGATATTATGTACATAAAAAAGAATGTTTCTTTTATCCCGTCTTTTTTCCTAAAGAGGAAAGGTGGTGGAGCAGATTGTTGTTCCCATGTCTTTACGTGACACTGTTTTGCACATGCACTGATTCCTGTTTTCGGCTCATTGTGGAGTCAAACGTACTCTTCAACGTTTTGTTGTCTTCATTGTTTTGGCTGGTGTTAGTGTGCAAGTTTCAAATATTGTCAACCCATGTGATGTCTGTCAGAAAACAATTTCCCAAAGGTCGTGTCCCATTGCACCTTTGCAAAGAAAGCCAGTCGTTACTGATCCATTCAGTCGTGATTGTATTGATTTGGTTGGGCCATTTCATGTTTTTCCCAAATTTGGTTTTCGTTATGTGCTCACTGTCATGGATGTTGCTACCAGGTATCCCGAAGCTGTACCTTTGAAAAGATTGATTTCATTTCTGTAACAGAAGCATTATTTTCTATTTTTCCAGAATGGGACTTCCTGATGAAATTTATCTGACTTGGGGGACTCAGTTTGTGTCCGATCTTTGAAAGAAATATTTCGTTTGCTTTTAATTTCTGCATGTACTAATCTCCATACCATCCACGTCAAAAGGCCTCGTGGAAAGATTTAATGGTACTTTCAGATTATGTTTAAAAAAGTTTCTTAAAGGGAAAGAACATCAGACTGGGATCGATACATTCCAGCCATACTTTTTGCCTACAGGGAATTGCCCAAAAGAGAGCAAGGTTTCTCTCCCTTTTTAGTTGCTTTTTGGTCGTTCACCAAAAGGACCTATTAGTATCCTGTTTAAAGTCATGGTCTGGAGACAATGTGTCTCAGAGAAAAAAATGTTTTGATTATGTTTTTACTTTACAAAATCGTATAGCAGATGATGTCGTATTGCCCAAGAAAATGCTTATAAACAGTGCAACTTCGCATAAAAAGCATGCTGATCGTGGAGCAAAGATGCGTGTGTTTTCTGTGGGTGACAATGTGGGTTTGGTGCTTTTAACAGATGACAAGAGCAAGTGCATGTGATGTGGAAAGGACCATTCGTCGTCATTTAAAATGTTTGATGTTAATTACAGATTGATATGAATTTGGGGTGAAGGGAAAAATTTTCCATGTTAACATGTTGGAAAAGTACTTTCACAGGTCTGATGTTTGATCAACAAGGTTGCTATCTGATAAGATTTCAGCATTGGCATTGTGACATTTTGTGTCTATTGCCAATGAATTGTGTGACAGAACATTTGCCACCTCATGACAACCTGTGTTTCACAGGTGCCTGTAATTCATGAAAATGCTGTTGGTGTAGTTCAGGACACTGGTGATGATGTTATTCAATGCCCACATTATCCTTAAAAGGTGTGAAAATACGAGGATGTCAAGATCAACGAGGACTTGAAACCATCTCGGGTGACTCGACTAAAGTGTTTACTAAAGATTATACAGATGTATTACAGACAAACCAGGATCTGCAGTTGTGTGAACCTCATGGATACGGTTGACAAACAGATGTTCCTGTCGAATGAAGTGTTTTCCTTTAGGCCAGCGCACACTAGCGTCAAGCGGACAAGCGCTGCTCCGAGCATCACTTTTTAGCACTGACGTCTGCTTCGCAGCGCGCGGCGTAGCTTGCATTAGTATCTCTCACACACAGCGCAGTCGCCTTGGTCTTGTTGCCTGAACTTCCATATTTGGAAGGAGCAAGGGGGTTTAAGTCCCATCTTTCCTCAGAAGTTAGAGTTGCCGGTTTTTCCTTCTCTTGCGATTGGCTGGTTTTCGTGATCTCCGCGATCTCGAGCATCAAAAAATTTGAACAAGTCCTATCCCCAGGCGTCGAAAATCACGGAGCAAGAGTCAAAATCTTGCCGCTCTGCAAAGCTGCTTTCGTGGCGGCACTCCAATTACGCCTCGCAGCAAAAAATCGCCGTGATCTCGAGATTTGACGTAGTGTGCACTGGGCCTTACCATTTGCAAAAAAGCAAATTATTAAAGGGGGTACAGTCATGTTGGATCTTGGAGTCATTGAAAATCAAGTTCTCCATATGCAGCTCCCGTGGTGCTGGTTTTAAAACCAGATGGTTCAGTCAGATTTTCTATGATTTCAGGGCTTTAAGTCTTGACTGTTTTTGTTTTTGAACCAATACTGATGTGGGGATTTGTTTTGTCAACTGAGTCAAGCCAAGTATTTTGTGAAAATTGTTGGGGGGGTCTTTGGCGATCCCGCAATACAGTCAGGGTTGATCCAATTTCAGGGTCCTGCAATGTGATCGCTGACATTTTGTCTCGACAGTAATAAGAGTGTGTGTTTTCAAGTTTGCTGTGAAGTTGAATTTATATGTTTGTATTTGAGTAATAGGGAAAGTTGTGTGCAATATTGGTACTTGGGAGTGTTGATAGTTATGCATTGATGTTGGTTTTGGATTAAATTTTTTTTGGAAACAATGTTTTTATAAATATACATTTGTCTGTTCGCATGTACTCATGTCATTTTGGGAAAGTATTTTTTTAGAATACTGTCAAGGGTATATTTTTTTGTTTTGTGAACTCCCATACTCTTCTTTGAAAAAAAATTGATGAATCAATTTTATCGGAGGTTTGGGGGGTGTCATGTGAATGAGGAAAAGTGTTTTGAATGGAAAAGTTTCATATTAATTAAGAGATTTTGTAATTTTTGCAATTGTGGAATGGAACCTACGGGTTTGATGCTTTTTTGTATTCATGGAGGGCCAAACCCCCAGTGATTTCGGAAGAGTAGGATGCTGAGTGGATTTTGAAATTTTGTTCCTCAAGTGAGGAAGGGTGGAAGGCTATTGTTACTTCAGAGGAGCTCTGGACACGACATAGGAGGATGTCTGATTGTAACCCCCGTTGGGGTTTTTCATAGGTTAGGACTAGGATTGTCGATGCACCTGGTTTGGGGGTGCTTAACCTTGGTGGGTGTAATATGCCTGGCGTGGCAAGTTCACTCGGTATAGAGTGTAGATGTGATTATGATTGGACTGGTTTGTCCGATGCAACCCTGGTTTGGGTGTGCTTAACCCTTGGTGGGTGTAATATGCTGGGTGGCCCAAATTCACTCGAGTATAGAGTGTAGATGTAGACTATGATTGGACTGGTTTGTCCGATGCAACCTGGTTTGGGTGTTTCTTAACCCTTGGTGGGTGTAATATGCCTGGTGTGGCAAGTTCACTCGAGTATAGAGTGTAGATGTAGACTGGAAGTCTACTAGGGTAGGCTTGTCGCTTAAACCCTAGAAGGCGAGTACAGTTGGGGTTGTATCTGGTTTTTAAAACAATTACAGTAAAAGGTGTAATTGCAATGACAACAGAAGTTTGATAATTTTAAAGATTTGATGATTATTGCGCTATTTGGGAAAAAAGAGAAAGATGAACGTTGAACGCGAAAAGAAAAGAATAAGCAAATAAATTTTTGTTGTGTAAAGATTTCGTTCTGTACCCCACTGTAGGTAGGAATAGGTTGGCGGAACAAAATCATGTGAGTATTCTATATTGATCTTGGAGTGAATGTGAAAGGAGTTAAAAAGGATGTATGAAAAATAATGAGAGGAAGAAAAAAATAAAAAACAGTTCATTTGTAGAGGTTAACCTGGACCCGGGTTTCGTTAAGAATCCCTCAGCGTCCAGTGGTTTGGGCCGGCTTGAGCTGTTCGAAACCCAGTGAGAGTCCGGCTGTGATGGTCCAGAGGTGGTACAGCCAAGTGAAAGAAAGCTCCTCGACAAGTCAAAATGATTTGTTTTTATTGATACTATTTAATATAAGAACTGATAGTGTAACATGTGTGTGAGTGTGTTTGATTTTTTATTAAAACTTTCAATATGGTTATAAGTGTTTGTATGTGGGGAATTTTTATCTTGCAAAGAGAAGGAAAATTTGTGTTGGAAAAATGCAGTGAAGTGCAGACAAGAATTAAGACCCTTTTCTTTGTGAGTAAAGGGAGCGTTTTATAGAAACTCAATTTAATTGTGATAGTGCTCCTTTGGGTGAATGGAGTGATTGTGTGTTGTGTACGAAGTTAGCATACTGTGGTTGTGAATGCAAGTGTGTCTGTTCACAAACATGGGTATGTGACACCAAGCATGCCCCTCAAGTAAGTGCAGACGGGAGCTACGGATTCTCTTCTTCTCTTCTCTTCTTCCAGATGGGGATGTTTAACCTGCCCCGTGCCACAGTCTTCAAGTAGATATCTGGCACACAGGTTGCATGCATTGTGTATTTTCGTGTAGCCGGTATCACCCGTCTTAGGAATGGCATGGGATTTTTTAGAGTCCGTGTATGGTCTTTAGTGCATGTGACACAAAAAGACCTCGGTTTATAGTCCCATCGAACGACCGGATTGTGCAGAAAGCCTTTAGTGGATCTTCAAGAGATGCAATCTCCAGTGACTGACCAAAACAGGAGTATGTTTAAGTAATTGGTAATGGGGAAACCAGTGCAGGCTAAACCAAAATACAGGCTAACAAATTTTTCCGTCATTACTTTAACGAACATCAGGGATATACAAATATAAAATCACTTCAAGCATATGGGGACCATCATAGTCGATCTTGAAGACAGAACCCTTCTTTTTGCCTGCTCCAAGGCTTTCATCTACTGGATCAGACCCCTCGGAGGCAGGGCGATTGTTTCTGTGGTTCCATAGCATCAAGTACCACAGTTTTTTAATTCTGTGGTTTCTCATGACAAGGGTTCAGATATAGGATCCAGCAGCACCCTAAAAACTGCCAGCGGAGGGTTTGAAAGTCAAAAAAAAAGAAACGTAGTGCGGAAATAAGTTGCTGAAAGGGCTAACGCCGTTATATAAAACAATATAAGGAGAGAGAGAGAGAGACGAGAGAGAGAGAGAGAGACAGACAGACAGATGGAGCCACAGAATGTTGAATAACACAAAAAAAGCATGATCGAAAAAACCTAATAAAAATATATATGAATGTTATAACCAAAAACAAAAAAAAAAAAAAACTAAAAAAAAAAGAAAAGAAGGGGGGGGGGGGGGAGCAAGGCCAATGCAACAGAGGACGGTTACCCGGGACCGCACAGCGAAATCCAAGAAGACGCAGCACAGGCTGATTTGTGGCTGATTCGGTGTTGGCAAAAACTGGGACAATCTCGCGTTTCACCAGATGGAGCAAGGTGCGCAGGGCCACGTCAGGGGGGTGAGGTGTAGCGGAGTGAAGATTGCCCTCTGTACATACTCACTTATGTTCTTAGCGGGAGGGAAGGGGTGAGAGAAAGGGAATGGGGAAAGTGTGTGTGGGGGGGGGGGGGGGGGGGGGGTAGACAACTGTAGTCTCGACAAGGGGGGCGTGGTTTAAACCTCCTGGCTGGTTGTAGTGTCAGATGGGGGGATGAAAAGGGGGGGTGGGGAGGGGTTGGAGGAGAAGGATGTAGTGGTAAGGGGGGGGGGGGGGGGGGGGATGAATGCTGGTTCCATTGGATGGACAGGTGAGGAGGCGTGGCTAACCCCACAGATGTTGTGTGGGGGTTAGCATGCAGACACAACAGAGGGTGGAAGGAGGAGAGGAAGGGAAGATAGGGGAGGGGGAGGTGGGCTGGGTGGGTGGTTGGTTGGTGTGGAAAATATATGTGGGCTAGGGAAGGGTGATGTGGTGCAGGTGGTTTGGGGGCAGTGAATTTTGTCGTCTGTGTTCTCAGTGATAGGTATTGTTATTGAGAGAGAGAGAGAGAGGAGAGAGAGAGCTCAGAACTCGGAAAACTTTTATTCGATCAAGGATTGAGATTTTAGGCAGAGCCTTTTCTCCCACTGTCATTGCTAAGCTAAATTATGCAATGAGATTTAAAGACAAGAAACTGAAAAGAAACAGGACAAAAAATGAACATGAAAAGGAGAGAGAAAAAAATACAAAGGACTATGGAGTACATGATTCACACACACTCACGTTTGTATGCAAAGGCCGACAAAAGCATACATGTACATGTACACGCAATCGTAAGACGCAGACAACAACAAATGGCAGGGAGAGGCCGGGAGGGGGGGGGGGGGGGTGAGACAGGGGAGGATGGAGGGGGGGGGGGGGTGTAGTGTGGGGCAGCAGTTGGAACGGCAGGTAAAAATGTGGTTCGATAAGCAGTATTATATGCCGATTTTTGCTGTATGTTTGGGATTGTTGGCGAAGTTTGGGACCAGACGACAATGATGATTCTGATAGCGTTGGTATGAAAAAAAAAAGAAACAGTATTCTAAGAGAAGCAACTTTCCTCAATAAGTAAGGATTGTTAGTGGTATTATTTATTGAGATATCTAGTGCGGTAACAACATACACATCAGTAATCGCTTGTGTTATAAGTGATTGCCGCAAAACACGTCTTTGAGGACAGTGTAATCTACTCTAATGAGTCAGTGAAATATTTTCGAAAATCTTTTTTGATGGTGTGCAGTGAATGGCACAATTTCATTTTTAGGTTTGTGGGAAGAGAGTTCCAACTGGATGAACCTGAAAATGCAAAACTAGTTTTGAACATGTCGATCCGAGCACATTGTAGAATGTAATTGTTAGATCCATATCGACACGATGTGTTAGTAAGTAAATCACTGAGGTATTGTGGGGCCAGATAATTGTGTACTTTATACATAAGTACATTTTTGTTGAAATCTAGTTGTGTTTGTAGCGGCAGTATGTTTAATTTAGCCTGCTTTTCAGAGGTTGATAAAGAAGAATCTGACAGAATTATTTTTGCAGCTCTTCTGTACATTAAATGTAATTTTCTATGAGAGCATGCATGCGTGTGTGCGTGCTTGCATGCACGAGCACATGTGCACGCGCGCGAGTGTGTGAGTGCGTGCATGCGTGCGTGCGTGCGTGCACGCGCATGTGTGTTTAATACAGCGCATGTAAGTAATTTTTCTTGGTACTGGCTCTTGAGATGGCATCGTGGAATCTCAGACCATAATGCTGCGTTTAAAATGAAACAGTATTCGTTCTCTGCATTTGTTTTTTTTTGTTTCTTTTGTTTGTTTGTTTTTTTTGCTGTCCCAACCTCTGCGCCACCTCAGAGGCAGTGCACCAATGCTACTCATTCCAAACACCCATCCACAGCCACAACCTGGTCGGCCCCGCCGCAGCCCCAGCACCGGCAATCCATAGGGAGCAGTCAATGTCAAGTCGTCAAGAGGCAACCCACCGGAGGAGACACTGCACTGCTGCCGAGTCACTTCGGTGGTGTTCAGTGGCACCTGTTCTGATCTAACATATGCAGGACACCACCTAGTAAGCCCCCTACTGACGACAATATTTGCTTAGTCGCACTCCGGAGGGCGCCACCACGTAGGTCCAACAACAGCCCCATGGACTCGCTGATCCCGGTGCCCCCGATGGAACAAACCAAGGCCCGAGTAAAGAGGACATCAAAAATTGAGGTCCCATGAGAGCAGGGCTAAAAGGCCCACAGTTTGAGACTTTTTTTTTTAATGCTGATCGATGAGAAAGGATGTTTAAAAGTGAGCTAGGGGTTGGTGGGCGGGTTTGTCGAGTGGACGCTTTTGGGAAGAGCTCCGCTTTTGCTCCCTTATTTGGCTGTTTGACTCAGTCTTTTTTTTTTGTTTTTTTTTTCTTTCGCATTGAACCTAAGTAAAAATTTGTAGTTGTTTTTTGCGGAAAAATTTTGGACTGTTTCTTTCCCTTTACTCCCTTTAAAGTTCCTGTTTTCTTAAAGTCCCTTTGGTTTTTTTTTTTTCAAAAGTTACCCTTTTTTTGTCGTGGGCTTCATTTTGACCCCCCGATCCCGGTCTGTTTCCCCTTTCAGTGACAGTGGGGTCGGGTTGGTGGGTAGCTCACCAAAGTGTCCCGGTTTTGTTTATTTTTCTTCTTCTCAAAAAAAGGACCCATCTTCAGTATTTTCCAGGTCTGTTCGAATATTAGACAAAACGCTTTGGTTCAAAAGGTGAAAAAAAGCTACATTTTATGGAGTCCCTTACTGATCTAAAAGCACATTTTTGTTGCCAGTGCAAGTGTTTTAGACAAGGCAAACAATTTTTTGGAAAAAAAAAAGGAAAAAGGAAAAAAAATTTAGTTACTATAAAAACCTCACGATTTTCTTTAAGATCGAAAATAATCGGAATATGAATGACAGAAAAGTCCAGGGTCCCCCCAGTGTTCCTCTTAAAAAGGAACCCCCCGCCTTTGAAGAAAAACAGTTCACTCAGCAGAAATTTTCTGCAGTAAAAAAGAAATGGGATTCAAATGATGGATGGTGCTCAACGGATTGGGGGCCCTGTGGGGGTTTTTATCCCGCGTAGTGGCGCGTCAAAAACTCACTGCAAGGATTCTACTGAGAGGGTTTCAGGTGGAGGTCAAGGTAAGAACCTTTCCTGAAAACTCCCCTGATGGCCCAAAACAGGAATACCGCCCACCAATTTGATATAAGTAACCCCCCCTTTCTTTTTCAGATGATGAAATATTACAAGCATAAAAAAGTTAAAAGAAAACATTCGCTAAAATCATTTTTAGGAAGGATAGAGACAGAAACGGAAAACTGACAAGATGGAAAAACTGGAAGAGATTTTTCTTTGAGTCCCCAAAAACCCCCCCCAAAAAAATGAAATAAGTCAGTTCAAAGGGTCCCTTTATCAAAAGAGCAAAGGTTGTCGATAGCAAAAGATGGGTGAGTCCCGAAACTGTTCCAGAGGGCCCCTGATTTCTCTGCTAAAAATCCAGTGAAGTCCCGGGCAGTGCTTTTCGGAGGGGTCACAAGGCAGGGCCCCCCAGTGCGAAATGACCCCGGTCATAGAGAGGGGCATCAGGAAATCTGTGGCATGAAAAACCCCCGCCATACTTCGTGCAAAACCAAAACAAAACAAAAAAAAGACATTTTTGACGGCAGCCCAAAAACAAAAAACCCAAATCCGACAGAAGAGGCAGATCTAAGGTCGACCCGGGAAATAATCCCAAAGCAAGTTGAAATTCGCCAGGGACCCCCCCCCCGATCTGCATCGGGGGAAAGCGTTGGGGGTCTGACGCCACCCCCCCTCAACACCCCGACAAGCAGCGCGCCAAAAGAGAAGGAGTTTGAAGAGCCCCCCTCAATGACGAGAGGAGGAGTGTGCCGACTCTCCTGCTTCGGGGGAAGACGGGGATACTTTTTTGATGTTTGTTTGGGGGGCGGCCGCTTGAGTTTATGGAATTGAGCTTGGAAAATGGTTTTTGACGACTTTTGGGTTCCCCCAAAAAAATATTTGTTAAACGAACTTTTTTTTGGGGCATGGATGATTAAGATTTTGTCTTTAAACACGAGGGTTTTAAGTAACAAACTTAAAGAAAAGTTTTTTTTCAAAAATTAAAAAAAACAGAAAATTGATATCGCATGCCTCGGGGAAAGCATATAACGGAAAAAGAGCCCCACGGGGGAAAAAGAGTGGGGGGGGAAAACTGTTATCGTCTGGGTCAAAGCCAGCCGGGGAAAAAAACCCTTACTGTAAAGATTTAAAGGGGGGAGATTTTTTTTGGCTAAAACAGACTGAAAGAAGATGATCGCTTCATTTAATATTGTTCAAAATCGTTCACATAGTAAACCCCTGTACGACCAAACGCAAAGGGATAAAAAATTTTGTTTTTTAAATGAACTAGTTCTTACAAATTCCCCCAGAAAAATAATTAAACGGTGATTTTAACACAGTAATTTTAAATGACAGGGACATAATTCAGGGAACCCATTGGGGCAGAAAGAGATAGAAAAAATTTAGAGAGGTGTTGGAAAACTTAAATTTGAAGCTATGGAGAGAGTTTCATAAAGGGGAAAAAAACATACACGTGGTGCAAAAGAAATCCCTTTTAGCCAGACGTCTTGATTACTTTTTAAAAAACGGGAAGTACTGAATCGTGTGTTTCATGCGATTCTGTCGGTGCCCAATCTGCCACGAGCAGTTATCTTTGAAATAAATAATTCCCCCCGTTTTTAAGGGGCCAGGATTCTGGAATTCAATAATTTATTTAAAAGGACAACGTCTTTATAGAGAAAATGAATAGAAATTGGAAATAGCGGGAAAAGTCGGAAAATCTAAAATGGGACATCCCCGCCATGGGAAAACTGCAAAATGAAGTTTAAGACATTTGTGTGGAATATGGAAATTTTAAAAAGCGAGTCAGACGAGAAATGAATAATTCAACTGAGGGAGGTTACAATGCGGAAGGGGCAAGTGCCAGAGACCACAAAAGCAAGGATCCACACAAAAACTAAAACTTTTAAAACAAAAATTAAAACGGGATTCTTAAAAAAAGAAAAGAGGGAAAAGATTAGATCAAAAATAAACGGTGAAAAGGGGGAAAAAAACCCCCTTTTTTTCTTAGGTCTAGAGAAAAGTCGGGCAAAGAATAATACAATGCTCAAATTAAAAGGACAGGGGGACATAATTTCAAATCAAGCAGTATTCTTAATAAACAATTTAAATTTTACTCCGAAATGTATAGTAGAACACACAAAAGGGGAAAACCTTAAAGAAAAATTTAAAATACTACCTTTGGACGAAAAATTTTCCCCCAAAATTAGAAAATGAAGAGGTAGACTTGCGAAGGTGAGATCTCGCAAAAAGAAGCGGTTTTGCTCTAAAATCAATAAAAAATGGAAATTCCCGGGGAAGAGACGGCTTGACAGTTTAGTTTTATAAATTCTTCTGGAAAAAAAATTAAAATGGTGGTTACCAATGTTTTTAATGATGCAATGACAGGGGGGAAAAGGCTTCACAAAAAAAAGGTTTTAATTTACTACACAAAGGAGCGAGCTGCAAGGGATTCCCTTAGTAATGGAGACCAAAACACTACTAAATTTAAAATTTTAAAATAATGGCAAAAGTGATTTCGATGAGATGGTCAAATGATTGGAAATTAATTTGAAAACCCCAAATTGGATATTAAAGGGCAGAAACATAGCGGTGTTATACGTACAATTGACGACGCCACGAAAATGTAATGCAAAGAAAAATCAGGATATTTGTTAGCTTAGACTACCAAAAAGCATTTGACACCCTACAAAGAATTCCCGGGAAACATGAAAAAATTTGGGTTTTGGAGAGCAGTTTTGACATGGGTTAAAATTTTAGTAAAAAGAAAAATTTCAGTAAATTTTCCAGGTGGGTGGATCTCGGCCTCCTTCCCCTGGTGCGGAATTCACAAAGGGTGGGCCCTTTTCCCCTAGCCCTTTGTGTAGCCGTGGGCTTTGCAAACAAAATCAGAAAAAAGTAAATTAAAGGATAAAACTCCTGAAGTTGATAGCAACTGAACCCAACAACCAAACAACAACGGACGACGACGATGTGATGATGTGAGAGATGATGATGATGTGTGTGTGATGATAATAATAACAATAATGATCTGAAAAATTAAAAAATTTTGACGACACAAACCTGTTTCAAGGACAGTAAGCAGTCCTAGCCAAAGAAATTATAGACACATTCGGTTTCCGGGGGCGAAATTTTAATTTGCCGTAAGACAAAACGATGAGATTTGGCGTCAAAGACAAAAAACCGAAAATTTGTATTCAAAACGGAAAAAAAAATTTAAGATACTAGGCATTATTTTCACAAGTGAAAAAAGCGCCGTAAAAGTTTGGGGAAAAAAAAAAACAGAATCGAGAAAAACGAAAAAAATATAAAAAAAAATGGAGCCATAGAGATTGGGAATTAATGGGGAAAAATTTAAACATTATTAAACATTTCTGCTATCCAGTTTATTTTTGTCATGCAGAGTTTGGCTTACAGAAAATGTCATTATGATCAACAGAAGGTTTTTTAAATTTCTCTGCCAAAAAAAGTTTGTAATAGAAAGCGTTTGAAAAAATTAAAGGAAAATTATGGAGATGACAAATCAAATGGTGGGCTAAATATGGTTCTTACAAAGGGGACAAGAAAGCTTTATTTGGAATGGGCAAGAAATTTATTGACGAGTGTAGACAGAAATGGGGTCGGTCCCCGGGTGGCCTAAGTAAGTCTTTAGTGGTTAGGATGCTTTGAAATAAATTGTAACTGAAAAGAATGTAATTGAAAAAAATAAAACTCCTTTTGGAAACGGTAGTACAAACCTACCTTAAAAAAAAAACATGTACGGCCTAGTGATGTAGACAGAGTAAATACGCAGACAACTTTTATGGAAAACACTTTAATCAGATTCAAGGAGAAAGTACTGTCTTTCCCCTTTGGGAAAAAAGCAGGCGGGGAAAGTGGTGTTCTTTAAAAAGGGCGAAAACAGATTTTGACAGAGAAGAAGTTACAGATGAATTGGAAGGGAACCCCGCAGTCCCTTTTTCGAAATACAACGCACTGAAACGCTATACCAAAATTGGAAACGATGGCAGAAGATGGCCTGTTTAATGTTGCAAAACACCCCAAAAGGGAAAAAAAGGTTATGCCCGTTCAGAAAATGGACCCCAAAACCCAAAAATATTGCAGCCAAAAAAGAAAAAAGTAGTAAACAAAAACCCGTTCGTCATGTCGAGGCATTTTGGTTAAGAAAATTTAAAAGTTGTGCTAGTGAGGTTTTATGGACTTGCGGTAAAAGCAATAAAGGAAAATAGATAGAGAACTGCAATGGAAATCCTTAAATTACCCAACGATAATTGCTGACAAAATGAAGGGAAGTGCAATAATAAATGCTCCTTCTGCGGGCGAAATTTTCTTTATAGAACATTTTTTACCCTTTTTGCACCCGGGGAGAGCGTTTGGGAAAAATGTAGAAAAGGGATGTCAAAACAAGTTGGTTGAAAAAAGTTAAATTTTTTTACCGTTTTCTTTGGTGAACCCCGGTGGAAACAGACTTGAAAAGTCTCGGGGATATTAAATCTTCTTTTGATGGGAAAAAGGCATTAGCTATTAAGAAAAATAAAGCTAGACCCATTACTCTTTGTTTGAATACAACGTACAGAAAAGAAAAGTTTTTTAGACAAAGGTAGGAAGAGGGAGGGGAGCGGAGATAGGGAGAAACTAGGAGAGAGGGCCGGGTCAGGGGGGGTGCGAGGGAGAAAAGGATTTCCCCGAACGCAAAGCAAACCCCAAAACCCCCCCCCCCCCAAGTGAAAAAAAAAAAAAGGCTGCCTATTTCAAAAATGGGGGCCCCCCCTAAAAAAAAAAAAAAAATTAAAAAAAAAAAAAATTAAAAAAAAAAAATTAAAAAAAAAAGTGGAGGGGGGGGGGGGGGGGGGAGAAGGAGAAAAAAAAAAAGGGAAAAAAAAAAGAAAAAAAAAAAAAAAAAAAAAAAAAATAAGGGGGAAGAGGGCACAGAGAGAGGAAAGAGAGAGTGTGTGTGTGTGTGTGGTGTGTGTGTGTGTGTGTGTGTGTTTTGGTGTTGGGGTGTGTGTCGTGTGTGTGTGGTTGTGAGAGGGAGAGGGGAGAGGAGGGGGAAGGAGAAGAAAAAGAGGGGGGGAGGGTGGGGGAGGGGGGGGGGGAGAGAGAGGGGGGAGAGGGGGAGAGAGAGAGAGAGAGAGATGATTTTGGAATACGGAGTTTTTTTTTTTTTTATTTTTTTTTTTTTTTTTTTTTTTTATTTTTTTTTTTTTTTTTTTTTCAGTTCCCCCCCCCGTGTGCTAACATCGTCTTTTGGAATTAGATACAGAAAAAAAAATTTTTTAAAAAAAAAAAAAAAAAAAAAAAAAGCATGGGGAGGTTTGTTCCCCTTGGCAAAATGGGGCTAGGATATCCTTTTAGGGGTTGTTCTTCGGAATTGTCGTTATGTTAAAAAACTATTTTTTTGCTTTGAGACCCTGCCTTTAAAATTAAAATACCGGGGGGGGGGGGATGGGGGGAAGGGGGGAGGGGGGGAAGGAGAGAGAGAGGAGAAGGGGGGGAGAGAGAGGAGGAGAGCGGGGAAGAGAGGGGGGAGGGAGAGGGGGAGAGGAGAGAGAGGGGTGTGTGGTGTGTGGGTGTGTGTTGTGTGTAAACAAATGAAGCTGTAGATAAAAAGTTTTTTCCTCTCTAAGTGGGAAAAACTGAATGAAAGAAAATAATTAAGTTTTGTTTAACATTTGTTTTCTTTGTCTAGCAAACTTTTCAGAGTGAGGTGCCAGTTCACCAACATTTGAAAACTAACAAAACCCCGACACTTTGTATCAAACGCCAAAACATTAAAATTGCAAATCGTGTCCCTTTGTAAAAAGAACAAACGAAATGCATGGTGTGTAAGGGGCTGGGTTTAAAGGAAAAAAAAAAAAAAAAAAAAAAAAAAAAAAGTGATGTCGGGTTTCCCTTTCAGCCAAAGCTCATGCGGGCTGTACTTACGCTTCTTTATAATATATCCGGCGCAATAGGGTGAGAGATAAGGCACCTGCAGTGTTGGTCATGAAATTTGAGCAACACTTCGAAAAGCATCCATTAGTGGATGAAATCGACTGTGTGGGCCCCCTTTCCTAAAAATGAGTCCGCAGCAAACTCAATCGGGTAGGAGCCGGTCGGGCAAAAAAAAAACCCAATGACTCTGATGGGTTCGAAACCCCGACCCCCCAGCCGGGAGTCCCTGATGTTGCCACTTCTCACGGTGGCTGGTTTCTGCTTTGTTTATTGAAAAGTCATTAGG